>CM061224.1:113788415-114108693 GCA_030844895.1 Ambrosia x helenae | reverse complement strand
AAATGTAGAGGCACTTAACTAGATCTTCCTTGTAGACGCCAACAACTGCAAAAGGCACACGTGCTGGATTTAACATAGGACCCAGGATGTTGAATACGGTTTTCACTTTGAGTTGTTTCCGCACGGGCCTAACAATTTGCATGGCGGATGGTATACCGGAGACATCATATAAACCCAATTCTGCCTTCTCTACGCAACTTCTCACCCCTATTATTATAATTATATAACAAATTAGAACTTAGATATCCAAGAAACTTAATAACTTTTTTTAATATATAATATGTAAGGCCCATCATTGAGGTTGAAATTCATGATGGGCCTTACAATGTGATCAAGAATCAGTGTCGTCATTACAAGTATCGTTTACTCTGGTTGTCAAATCATCACAAAGTTTGTATCGGTGTCGTTATTACAAGTATCATTTATTCATATTATGATAAAAAAAAAAAAGAGCTTTATATCGGTGTTTTGATATCGTTTAAGCAATTAACTGACTATTGTGACCACTTTTAAAATGAACTTAAACAGCCCCTAAATAATTTTTTTTTTCTTTGAAGTTGTGCAAGAACAATGTTAACGCTCTTATTTTATAATCGAACCATTGTCTTAGTTATAAAATGTCTATAATTGCCGCCTAGATAGATCAAAAGCACAAGTATCTTGTCATACTTAACAAAACTACGATAGGATCAGTTTGAAAGTCAACAAATGTTGAACAAATGCCAACTAATATAGCAACTCATAAAGCATAACTCAACAAAAATAAGGATATCAACAAACCTCAGGGTCTAACTCAATTGCAACCCAATTCTTCCAATACATCAGCACTTCCACATGCAGATGAGCTTGACCTATTCCCTTGCTGCAACACAATAACTTGGATTACAGGTGGCAAAATGGGTGAGTTGATGCGGGTTGGGTTCACCACTTGACCCGAAATATATTTTTTCCAAAACCTTAAGGAGTTTTTTTTTTTTTTAATAAAAAGCTAGTGTCAGATATGATTACAAATATTATATGAACACAGACTCTTAGAAACTTTCAACTTATTTGACCCGTTTCCTTTTATGCTAAATTTTTTATTTTACAAATTTGAAATTTGAGATAAAGCAAAACTTGAAACGACACGTTCACAAGCAAATGCAATGAAATTGCCACCTTTGATTAGGATCATTATAACCTAAAGTGACAAAATCTTTCCAAGAAAAAAGTCTCAAGATAAATAGAAAATGGTTTGACTACAATTCACTAATGCAACCTTTGCTACTCTTGCTCCACAAGCGGCCGCTAATATGGATGATCCGGTCGAGATATTTACAGTGTTGGCACCATCACCACCGTTCCAACTATGTCCACGGCATCACCTAACCTTCTACCTTTTTACAATGTTTGATCATGGCTCTAGCCAATCCCACCACCTGCACATTCATGATTCCAAAATTTCAATCAGCCTGTGAGCCTGTCACAAAGTTTCTAAGAATTGGCCCATTTTAAATAGATTTAAAAAGATGATATTCTAGTAAATCTTCTAAGAAATTATTACGGTAGCTAATACCCTGGTTTAAAATCCAACTAATTACTTTCTTCTTTTTCTTAAATATTAGTTGCATTGGATACACGTTGACTCAAAACAACACTATAAATATAACATGGAAAAAATGCTAAAAAAAAGTGTGTGTGTGTGTGTGTGTGTGGGGGGGGGGGGGGGGGGGGGGGAGGGGAGGGGAGTCATCTGCAAAAGTCAAAATTTTGGCATTGGATACATTCAAAAGTCATGATAACATGCTAAACATATAAATGGTGAAATATATCATCTACACACTTGCATTAATGGTGATTTTAATATAAGTTTTAGAAAAGCCCTTAGTTCAGAATTGGGTCTAAGTTGACTTTCTATGGTCAAGCAAGACATGCTTGATAGAAATTAAAAATCAAGAGCTAGCAAGGAAATTATGGTAAACTATATAACATCAAAGCCTATGCAGTTATAGCGGTCCAAAATCAAATATTAGCCGATATTTGGACATAGGTTATCGCGGTGTGATATCGGTAATTTTGTGCAGAATTTATATATATTACACATACACGTATAAAATGTAAAACCTATATAATAGTAATAGTAATATCAAAAGTCAAATCTTAAAAGTGCCAGTATTTGAAACATATTTAATCATAAGCCATGAATCTTCCTCCGACTCCACATCAACCAAGGCATCCTAAATAACGGTCAATAGCGGTCAAGTAGCGCCGATAATACGGGTGCCACTATTGTGGATCGCTATTTTAGAAGTGCCGATAACGCTGTTGACTGCTTAGATCAAAGCATCAACAAAGCTTTGATCATCAAAAATAAAACATAACTAAACAACCAATTTCATTTCGGAACTAAAAACACCACCAATTTCGGCATTGGAAACATTAAAAACAACAAGGCAAACCTAGCGCACAAGTCTCCCGCATGCAAAGGTTCCGGTAGTGTCAGGCAGGCCTAATGTACACAACCTTACCTAGCATTTCCAAAGAAACTATTACCCCAACCCGAACCCATGACCTCTAGATCACATTGCAGCAACCTTACCATTGCTCCAACATTCGCCCCCTTATAAGTTGACTTTTCATAGTCAAACAAGGACATTATCAACAACAATTCCAAATCAAAATCTATCAAGAGCATTATACTAAACATGCAACAAAGCATCAACAAAGCAGCTATAATCATCAAAACAAAAATAAACAAATGACCCATTCCATTAATCCATTGCTAGATATAAATAACCACTAATTTTATCTTTGACCACAAAAGTCAAACCTATCTAAATATGGAAAATAACATAACCATTGAACTTACTTCTTCATATGTTTCACCTTTAGCCTCAAAAGAACAAGAAAGCACTAATCAAAGCTTCATTAGCATCATGAAGCAGAAAATCAAGAGACTCCTCTGCTTCACCCTCAGTCAAGTTCTTTCTTTCAATCAATGACTCAATCAACTACACCACCAAATATAACAACAATTAATCCAAGAAAACACTGACCCAGATCACAAAATCATAAATTTAACCTGTGGAAACGATTGCTTGTTGGAAACTGATATTTTCTTGAATCCACCATTAGCATGGGGATTAATATTCAAGAAACAGGGCTGTCTCTGAATCTGAGGTTTTAAAAAATGGGTTGGAATAGAAGTGGTGAGAGGTTGATGATGAAATCTTAGAGCAGCCATTGATGATAAAGATTGCAAATTATTATTATTTGTAAAATGCAGAGATTGATGTGTTTGTGTTGAATACTTGAATGTGAATGAAATGGTGTTTTGAGTTTTGAAAAGTCAAAGGGGCCTCTTTGGTTAAATAAGCATTGATTTTGTTACATGAACATTTATGATTTATAAGTTCCCTTTTATGACTTTACGATGAAGATATGTTCAGTTTTCTTTAATTGGAAAAGATCTCTATAAGGGCATGTATCTCGCAAATCGTGTCCTAACAGGTTTAACAGGTATCTGGCGACGCGAGCAACACAAGTTTTAAACTTGAACACAACTCTTTTAACTACTTTTTATCTCATGTTTATATTACAGTTATATGTTTTATATACCAAGAAAGAGATATGATGGATCATAGCCTCCTAATTCTAATTAGCTTTAAAAAAGTAAAATTTCATATAGTGAACTTTTTTTAGTTAACAGGCCTAATCGTGTCTTATACAGGTTACCAATTGTCAGCCCTATAATGTATAGTGGAGGGGCGTTATAGGGCGTTATGTGGATTAAAATATTATAAAGTAATAAAAAGGGTGTTATGGGGCGTTATAGAAAAATAGGGTGTAGTGCGAATGGGTGTTATGAGGCTTTATAAATGATTGGGTAATCATTTGTTAATTATTCTTTTCTTATTTAAATAATAATATTAAATACCTAATAATATTTCATTAAATAAAAATATTACAAATACTAAAAAAAATTACAAAATACTAAAAAAATACAAATACTTAAAAAAAAGTTACAAATACTTAAAAAAATGACAACTACTAAAATATATAAATTACTACTCGTCGTCGTCTTCTTCGTCTTCTTCATTCTCTTTTCCTACTTCTTCTTCTTCTTCTCCTTCTTCTTCTCATCCTCCTCTTCCTCCTCATTCTTCTTCTTCGTGTTCGTTGTTTTGAATCGGGCGAATCGTCCATGCTTCCTCGACCAAATCCGCCTTCAACGCGTTATGTATATCCTTGGAACGCAATATGGTACTGTTTTGCAATCTCTGTTCCATTGTCGCTTGCGTCCCTTGAACATCATCTTCCGGAAAATAGTTTGGGCATATTGCATTTCCTTCGTCTTCAAGTATCATATTATGCATTATGATACAAGCATGCATCACCATTCTAATTCTTTCTTTTTCCCACACACGACAAAGATTTCTAACAAAATGCCATCGGCTTTGAGAACGGCAAAACACCTCTCGACGTCCTTTCTTGCGTACTCATGAAGTGTCTTAAAATATTTTCTTTTTTGATCTTGTGTTTGACTAAACGTTTTGACGAGCATTGAATACTCCAGATATATACCATCCGCCAAGTAGTATCCATGCTCGTAGTAATTATTATTTGCATAAAACTCAGCTTTCGGCATTGTTCCGTCAATGTGAGACTCTAGCAATGGCGAAAACTGAAAAGTATTTATGCCGTTCATACACCCAGCGAGACCAAAGAAGGCTGACCAAACCCACAGGTCTTGTGAGGCAATTGCTTGTAAAACCAACGTTGGTCCCTTTTGGTCACCGCGTGTATATTGACCTCGCCATGCGGTTGGACAACTATACCAGCGCCATTTACGACAGTCTATACTACCAATCATGCTAGGTAAGCCATGTTTTTATAAATGCGCTTCGTATAGTTGTTGAAGGTTGTTCCATGTCGGGCTTCTCAAGTATCGTTTTCCATATAATTGGCATATACCTAAAAAAAATAATATATATATATATTATATATAAAATGCAACTGCTATTTATAATTATAAATATATTTAAATTTGTAAAATATACCGTAGCAGAAATACTCCAAGGTATCGCGTGTGGTTTTGTCACACCACGACAATGGCGGAAACACGTGGCGCGACGGTTCAAAAGCATAAAGTCAAGGTTATTGCTAAACACAAGTAATTTAAGAAAATTGGTCATTTATTATGACGTCAAATCTTGTTCAACATTACACAAAAGTAAATTGTTTTTAAGATAATCATAGAGGTTTCTCATATATATCCCAAATGCCTTGGGAAATAAAAGTGAAATCCCGCAAAAGTTTGACGCCGCATTGGAGGATTCTTGACCCAGCTTGCCCGGTGCTCCTTCATCTAGTTACCTGAAAGATATGTTTAAAAGTTTCGTCAATATAAAATATATTGGTGAGTTCACAGGTTTTTAGTTTCTAAAACTTGATTACTTGGGAAATACCATGTTATGACAATGTATAGGAGTTGCAAATTCCTATAACTCTACTTGAGACTATAATCAAACCAAGACGTATACAATAAATATGCCCCGCTCCAAGTCGTTACTCGGTTTCCCACGACTTAAGTTCAGAATATATGCACCCCAGGCATAACCTAATGCATAATCGACGCTATCGATTAGGGGTGGGCCTTGTCAGGCACCAATAGTACTATTCAATATTCCTCCGGTTTCATTTCCCTGAATAAATGATTATAGAGGCGAGGACTCAACCCCGAGTGGCGGTCACACCTCAAGTAATAAATCCGTCATACATTTTCCCTAACATATCTTTCCCCCGAAAAACGTTAAAAATAGTTTAAAATGGGGCCGTGAAACTCACCTGAAACTCTGTCTGGATTACTAGGCGGATAGCAAAGATGGTCTCGCACCTACAAACGTCCTAGACGTATAAGTCACTATTCCTATAGTGCATGTGCCTTGGCAAGTTGTACACCCAACTCCCGACCACAAGTTATTCCAAATCCCGTTTAATTAAGCGCGTATCCTAGGTTTTGTTGGCGTTACATTACCCTTTGTGTTACAAGTTATATATTACTCTTGTTAATATTTCCTTAACTTGTATCTTATTATCATCGGTTCGACGTCACTTGACATATAATTATTTTCCCATTTAAATAATTATACTTAAGATCGCATCGCTCGATATAATATATGTTTCAACACTCGACCCGACTCACTTTGCCGCACATTTGTTTTCCCATTTAAACAAATATACTAAGATCTTGTCGTTCGATTGTATATTCTTAACGTCCAATTCAACTCACCATACCGTATATTTATTTTCCCATTCAAATAAATATACTAGGATCTCGTTGGTACGGCATACACATATATATATCTTTGTCTTCTCGTCGCGGCTTTCCTTCCCACATATCTACTTTCCCATTAAGTAGATATACTAGAATTTTGCCGAGGCGAGCGTACATATATATAAATGTGTAATTCTTCTTGTTAAGTATATACGTTTATTTAACGTCTCATTTGTTTATGTCATGTGTTTTCTCCCACGAATTAATTCTTCCAACACTTAGGAAAGTGTTTATTAGTTTTCACCTATAATGTATATATATTTTACTTCTTAAAATATATATTTTTCTTATCTTGCCGCAATGGCATTTTTCTCATGATTTGTCCGTGTACGGTTCGTTAACGCGTCTTAGTTCGATATCTTAACTCGATTAGTTAATTTTTCCAAGTTTTTCCCAACATGTATTTTATAGAAATATTATCCATATTTCTTCCTCTTTTTTACATGTTACTTGGATGGTTTAAAATACTTATGTATTTTTAACCCAACTTGTTAACTTAACTACAAAAATGTTTCCAACACTTTTATATTCCCATTTATATAAAAGTATTCATTTTTGTATAAGTTTCTCAAGTTTGTTTAACATTTTTATAAAATCTCTATTTTATAAAAATCCTTATGTTAAAACCCTCTATATTTTTATAACTTTCAAAAATACACTTTTATACAAAATACCCAAGTATATCTACTAGTATTTACAAAAATCGTCCTTGGAATTTATTACTTACATTTTTGACACCAAACTTTCCATACTTGAATTTTTGGACTAATAGTTTCTAAAATATCCATTTTAGTCCTCTAACTTTCAAAGTTACAACTTTAGTCCCTTAACTTCCAAAAAGTTGCATTTTTCCATTCTAACTTTCAAAGTTAACATTTTTCACTCAAAATAGTAGACTTTGAAGATTCAACTTTTTATTGATAAGTTATTTTTGTATCAAAACACTTTTGTTAGTCTTATATTCCATATGGAAGACTACTTATATGTGTGTTTTATGTATTTGTCCATTTTAACAAAATACCATTCATCTAAGTAAGCTAACTTTAATTTTTCATCTTCTTTATTTATGAACTTCTAACATGTTTTACCACATATTATAACTTAGATGATCATAATAAGATGATTTAAAGTTACTTTTAACATATTCAAGTTCATTCCATAATCTTAACCAAAACATCATCCTACTTAGTTTTAAATGTAAACTTTATGCATTTTCAAGATTATTACATTATTATCATCAAATCCATGATTTCTTTTCATATCTTTAATCATCCATTTTACACATGTAAAACCTATTAAAGATTATGTTCAAACCACCTTTTAAACCCTTCATGTACAACTTGCTTCTAAGAACACATACATGAATAATAATAATCAAAAACAAGATTAAGAATGCTTACTACTAGCACTAGGCTAGGGAAGACAAAACCTTGATTTTGAGAGGGGTTTAGTGTGTTCTTCCTTAATGGTTAAGCTCCAAGCTTGAAACACACAATAGGGGTTTGGATGATGGATTGTTTTAAGTGTTTTGGAGATGTAAAAACTTGTAAGAATGAGGTATGGGAGAGGTGCAAAACCCACGGCCAAAGGAAAGGTAGAAGAAGAGTTGTTTTGCTTGATGCTCCAAGTCTCTAACACATGTTATATAATGCCTTATCACATGTAATCATTCCAAAGATTCAGAAATCTTATGGAGGATTGAGTTGTGTACTTGGGTTATTTGAAAGATTTGATATGTGTGTGTGTAAGTGTAGCGTGTATGTATGTATGATGGAGGAGGTTGCTTGCAAATCTTTGTTAATCTTTATAAACTATCATGATCTCTATATACAAGACCCATCACCATGCATGCATACACTAGTGTCATGATGGTTTGGATTTTGTCTTGGATTTTAAGGCACTTGGCCGAAAATTTGAAAAGAGGGGACAAGGATTGCATGCTTTTTGTACTAGTGTTTTTCTTACAACTTTATCTTACACATGTGCATGCTTTACATATAGGTTAGTAGATTATTATTATTAAACACATTGCATGGACACCATAAGGCCATCTTGGCCGGCCCCTTGGATGGGTTTGGTGGGGTCCACAACTTCAAATATTTACCCAATACTTGTTATGTTTAATCCCCGTCGTTCGGGTGTCGTTCGGGTATTTTTCGGGTTTTAATCACGCGTTATCCGGACATTAAAAATACCTTTAATAACCCTTAAATATAGTCTAATTTAAGCGCTGATTGGTTATTTAGGCCTTTGCCGGGTGAAATTATGAGTTATACGCGTATCGGGTGCGGTACGCGCGTTTTATTCGTTACCGGGAGATTTGTACAAGACGTTTTCATTTATGGTTTTGGAGTTCCAAAACTCATTATATCTTATGAAAATACCCTTTATTTTATATCCTGGGTGTCCGGGATCCTTTTCGTTTATTTAATTATTACCGGGTAATTGCCAACGTCCATACCGGATAGCTTATTTACACATGATCCAATCATGCTTTACCATTAAACGTATGCATTCTTATGCACTATTTGGAAATTGCTATCCCCTAAGGCCTTGATAATTAAATCACACATAATTGCATTTAATTACGTTAATCATATATTAATTAATTTGTACGGAATTACCTTATTTTTGCCGGTTGTTACAGGTTTTCTCCGCCATCTTCAAATACTCGTCATTAATATCGTATGTGTTCCCGTAGGCGAGTACACGTAATGCGAAAGTGACCATTTGAATTGGGGTGAATCCTAAACACCCTCTAGCGTCGGGTTTTTTCTTAATGTAGTCATATGTTGACTCTAAATCTTCGGTAATCAAATAAGCTTTTACTCATCCGAAATCTTCTCCTAAACATATCTGGGGCGTAAACCGTATTCGCATTGAAATAATCATTCATTAAACGCTCATTGGCGGATACACGGTCTCGCTGTATATATTCCCTAGGCAATATCGGTCATGGTGCCGCATTGTGTAGGTGTTGCATCGCGCTCGACGCTAGCATAACCGCACTAGTAACGGCTTCTTCCTCTTCCGCGCCGTCGTCGTAAAAGAACCTTTGGTAAAGATCTGTAAACTCCTCTTCCGCACTAGTAACGCTAATTGGCGGATACACGGTCTCGCTGTATATAATTTCTATAATTGTTCTGTTTTCCATAATTTCTATAATTGTTTTTTTTAACGGTCAACGATACACCACCCATAACGAAGCCACGCACCCTTCAGGTCCGGTCCCCGGGCCCCCTAAGGTCCAGCCCTCATTTCAGAATAACCCGACTCTGAGTGGGATTCGAACCTGTGACCTCCCAGGTTCTATAATTGTTTAAAACATTAAGTTTGTGGGTTAGGGGGACGGAGCGCTCACTTTTTGATTTCTACCAATCATGCACTGCTACATCACTTCACTGATTTACGTTACTGAAATAGTTTTTTTGGAGGCAGCACTCCACTGGAAATAAAATAGAGAAAAAGACAAAAGGGAGAGAGAGAGAAACTCACGGGTACCAGCCCATTAACTACATCCAGATTTTGGTTTACGGGACCACTACGGGCATGAGTGACGGCGGTGTTACCGTGCTGGTAGTGGGGTACCCGTGACCAATTCTGGTAGCGCCCGTCCCCCCTTAGGACCAAATAGATAGTGGAAGAAAAATAGGAAGTCGTAGGAAGAGTATCAAAAGGAGTCCAATTTACCTCATTCAAGCGGCATTGGAACCGTCTCATCAAATCCTACATTCTTAATTTTTAGGTTTTTTGATTTTTTGAATTTTTAGCATATAGGTTCTAGAATTTGTGATAGCAATTACGACCTGGAATTTTTAACCTCTGGTACAAGCGGGTCAGAAGTAGTAATTAATATGGGTTTGGTTGAACGAGACATTTGACCATGGATGAGTTAATTAAGCCGGGTGAAGAACTCTTGTAGTATAACGGTTTTTTAGTTCCTAATTTTATTCCATACACATTTTAATTTTAGGTTATTTTATTTTAATTAACTTTTCAAAGTTAGTTTTTCCACTTCCTTAAGATGTAGCTACGTGGATTGAATTTTGTTTCAGTTTCACTCTATATGTATTCCGCAAGAATTGACTAAAAGAGATCAGTGAGTTTATGATAAATATTTCTTTGGTTAATTTTCTCTCAATGGATTTTGAGGTTGATTAATTGTTTCCATGCTAGTTCAAGAGTGGCATTTTGGATGGTGTTCTTGGAGTCTAAATTAGAGTCAAGTGGTGTATCTGTATCTTGATTCTCGTTTAGTTTGCCCTATTGTGTTCTTGTGTGGTGTTTATGTATCATAAGAGACCATTAGATCTATCCTTTATTTTACCGTTTTATTTGAACCGGTGATTCGGGTCCTTACTCCTATCATTTGGTATCAGAGCCGAACGATTCATCGTTGACTCTATTTTCTGTTTACCTTCTTGCAGTCCAAAAAAAATCTCTATTTTTAAGTTCTTATCCTCTCTACCAATCAGTTTGTATAGATGCAATAAAGAATGAGGAACGTGAGTTGCAGGCTAGAGTTAAAGCCATCGTACAACAGAATCGAGAATGGAAACAACAACTGCGGTATATGGAGCATCAGTTGAAGGAACTCAAACGTCAAAGTTTCGGTAATGAATGCGCTAAATTCAGAACTAAAAAGCTGAGAAGAAAGCTTCCCAAATATGTATTCACTTATCTTGTCATGTTAAAGAAAAGAAACACACCCACGTATAAATCTCCGGTTGAGATTGTTGTCTCCGATTTTCATGATACGGTTGAACTTCCGAAAGAAGAGGTAGCACTTGATCAAGACAAGGAAACCCGTCGAGTCCGAACAAGACAACGAGCCTCGATATGATGATGACGGATTTATTCCCGTTGAAGAAGAGTGTATGTTTGTGCGAAAAAACTCTTGGCGGAACTACCGATCAAGAAAATGAAGTTATAAAGGATTTAAAAGTCTTGTGGCCAGGTATGACTAAAGTTGATGATCAGTTTGTTGATCCACACCTAAGCAGGCTTCAAGAAGAAGAGCTGACATTTTATGTTTTTGATAATTCAATTTGTGGTTTTAGGAGCATCAACCATGCATCTAATAAACCATGTCATGAACAACTTCCTACACCAACTAGCAAAGAAAAGAAAACATCTACAATATGGGATGATTCAATTGTGGTTCTAGAAATGCCAATAGTTGTTCCATCACATTCTCTTTTCAATGATCCACTAAAACACTTCATGGAAGATTCAATGTAGAATTGGATATCATTAAAAATCATGCACGCACTAAAGAATCCATGCGGGTCACTGTTTCATTACAGGATATGCACTATCGAATATGTACCGGAAATACCGCCTGAACCACCGCCATCCGAGATGCAACGTTTGGAACAGATTCCATTGTCCCAAGTTTGAGGACAAACTTTTTTTGAAGACGGAGAAAATGATAGCAATTGCGACCCGGAATTTTTAACCTCTGGTACAAGCGGGTCAGAAGTAGTAATTAATATGGGTCCGGTTGAACGAGACAGTTGACCATGGATGAGTTAATTAAGCCGGGTGAAGAACTCTTGTAGTATAACGGTTTTTTAGTTCCTAATTTTATTCCATACACATTTTAAATTTAGGTTATTTTATTTTATTTTAATTACCTTTCCAAAGTTAGTTTTTCCACTTCCCTAAGATGTAGCTACGTGGATTGAATTTTGTTTCAGTTTCACTCTATATGTATTCCACAAGAATTGAATAAAAGAGATCAGTGAGTTTATGATAAACATTTCTTTGGTTAATTTTCTCTCAATGGATTTTGAGGTTGATTAATTGTTTCCATACTAGTTCAAGAGTGACATCTTGGATGGTGTTCTTAGAGTCTAAATTAGAGTCAAGTGGTGTATCTATATCTTGATTCTCGTTTAGTTTGCCATATCGTGTTCTTGTGTGGTTTTTTGTATCACAAGAGACCGTTAGATCTATCCTTTATTTTACAGTTTTATTTGAACTGGTGATTCGGGTCCTTACTCCTATCAATTTGTGCCATATCATTGTGTCTTTTATTTTGTATTGTGTCTTTTTTTTCATCATTATGTCATTTCTGCGATTCATTGTGTCATTTTTCCTTAGCATTGTGTTATATTTATTGGCATTATGTTATATTTTGTGACTCATTGTGTTATATTTCATCATTCAATGTATTTTTAACATTCTCACTCTTCTCAATTTTATAACACTGTGTAGAATAATCTGACATTTAAGTTTATTTCCTCTTTTTATACAAAATGTGTACAAAATATGTTGAAAATACACTCAACCCAATTAAAAAAAACATTTGAAATTGTATAAACGAAAATTGTACGAGATGCAAAAACTTATGAAATAAATATTAAAAATATGGATTTGTTACACCTTTAATTAGTAAAAGACTTATCTATCTATATAATAAATGAAAACACTAGGGTTGAATCCTAGCTTTTTAGAGGGTCTTCAAGGATCCAACTTCTAAATGGAGCTCCATGAAAAAGTATTATATAAACCTCTTTTTTTTTTTTTTTTGTCAACATCCATTTGTATCTTACAACATTCTTTCTCCTTCTAGCCTAATAATTCCTTTCTCATTCCTCATTCCTCTCTCATTGTTCTTTTTGCAAGGTATGTTGTTCATCAATCTTACATCAATATTCTATGAAATACAATCGGTTTTTTGGTATTGAAGAAAACGTTTTAGGATTAACATAAATCTCGAAATGTTTATGATCAGTTTTCTGATTTTGATGAGATTGATACATAACTTCTTGCAATCATCTTACATCAAAGAGAAATACAATCGGTTTCTATCATTATTTTTCTACACAGATAAATCACAATCGTATAGCTATCAATCTTCTACAAAATACGATCGTTTTTGTTGTAATGATCAAAACATTTTCTTATTAACATAACTATCTAATCTGTTTTCGATTATGTTTCTGATTTGTATGAGATGCATACATAGCTGTTTACTATCATATTACATCAAATAGAAATACAATCGTTTATATCGGCTTTTTTTTGTAATGATCAGACTGTTTTTTTATTAACATAATTATATAACCTGTTTAGGATCAAGTCTCTGCTGGATGAAATCGATACACAAGTGATTCTGATCAGGTTTAATCATTGATGATATGATTGTGGTTTTAATAACAGCATGCAATTGAAATCAGTTTTGAGTTTTAGTGAAAAAAGTTTGTTTTGCAGACGAAGAACAGGATTTCATTAGGACAAATAACTTCATTATGGCTTATCACAAGGGTGACAAATTCTTCAAGGTTATTCATGACCCTTCCGCACGAGTTTTGGTATGAGCGTTTCTAATTTTTTTTTAAATAAAAAAAGTTATTCCTTATTATAATGTTGTTTTTTATGTGTTTGTCCAGACATTGCTGAAATCGATGAACAGGTTTTTGTTATCTAAAAACTTACGCAACAACAACATTAAAGTTTCGACATACCATGGTCAATCTTGGTTTGTTTTGTTAGAATTTATAGATGATGAATTCTGCTTAACAAATGGATGGTCAAAAGTTGTACATGATTTATGCTTCTCTATGTTTTACGTCATATTCGACTTTATTGTTCCAAATACTTTCATGATGGAGCATTACAATCATTCTCCATCCATGCAATTGGATGTGTCATTCTGCAAAAAAAATGATCCAACTACGATGGTTTACATGGTTTTGTATGCCATGTTACAAATGAGTTGGTATGTTTATTTTTTATTATATGGTGATTGCCTAATATTTTTTTTTTTGCGTATTCCATCTACAATTTTGTTATCCTTATTCAATTTTTTGAATATGTAGGTAATTCCTAACTTGATTGCTGAAATGGCGGGTTTAAATCAATCATCCAAGATTAAGATTAAATTTACCAATGGGTACTTGTGGTCTCCTATGGTGCATGTAGGTGTTCATTCTCAAGTCCCGAGGTTTGTGTTTTTGAAGTTTGAGCATCTACGTTTTCATTTATCTTAGATTACGAAAATTGCGGTACCTCTTATATATATTTTGTATTGTTTATTGTTGTGTTAAGGTTTACTGTCATTGGATGGGATGTCTTGCGTGAATCAGAATGTATTTCTATTGGGGACTACTGCGTCTTCAAATGGTGTTCGGACCAACATAGGCTTTTTGTTACCAAGATTGACACACAAGAAGTTATTGATTTGTCACAAATGAATTAATCCGTGTTCAATGTATTTTGTCGTTCATTCCATTAAACACATTTTGAAGACATTCATCCATTTAATTTTACTTCCTTATTTATTGTAATTTCCTTTTATACTTATTTTAAATCAATTTTACTGCTTATTAAATACAAGATGACCTTTGACTATGATATAAAATTTCGAAATTGGTATTAATTGGAATTTAAACGTGTAATTATGGGGTTGACTAAAATTTAATTATGGTCAATATGTATAATGAGTACGAATTGATTGTGAGTCAATAATCATTAAAATCATAACTATATTCCATTATTATATACAATAACATTTAGATTTTTACAGAATACATTCATCAGTTTAATTTGACTTCCTTGTTTATTGTGATTTCTTTTTATACTTATTTTAAATCAATTTTACTGCTTATTAAATACAAGATGACCTTTGACTGTGATATAAAATTTCGAACTTGGTATTAATTGGAATTTAAACGTGTAATTATGGGGTTGACTAAAATTTAATTATGGTCAATATGATCAAATAAATACGAATTGACTGTGAGTCAATAATCATTAAAATCGATTGCTATATTCCATTATTATATACAATAACATTTAGATTTTTACAGAATATTTGGTATGTTGTAATTGTTAGAATGTGTATACGTTAATCAGTGGTGGCAAGACGTGATTATTTAGGAATTGAAATTTCGCCATTTGATATTAACTTAAGAATTGAAATTGACTTCCTAATATAAACATTTGTTATTCGGAAATTTTGAAAACATGTAATTATATAATTTGACTAAAATTATATAATGTTAAATATGTGTATAGACTTTGACTTCCTTATATATGTTTATTCTTCGTTATAAAAATGTAAACACATTTATATGCAGCAAATGTAATTAGACCATTAATTATGTATTGACTCAAAATGCATAATGTATTAGAAAAACCATTATGTTTATTGACTTTGACTTTCTTATATAACATTTATCTTATAAATATGTAAACACATAATGTATAAGGAAATTCAATATGTTTATTGACCTTGACTTCGAATACGAATTTACTGTCAATAAATATACATTAAGATAAATAGTTATACTCCTTGATTATCTAAAGTTGACGGTGAATACATAATGTATATGAATTTAAGATAAATTTGCAGCAATTTATAGTTGATTCGTATACAATGATTGAGATGGAAAGACTAAATTACATTAGGGGTAAGCAAACCGTTCTTAGGAGTGAGAAGCATAATGTCCTAAGCACACAAAGGGAAGAAGGACAAACAGAAACATCAACCATGGATCAACGAGTTATTATTCCATCTTCCTTCACAGGTACGGATACCCTGACTATTTTATTACAATCACTTGTAATCCTAAATGGGCAGAGATGAGAAGATATCTTCAAGATACCACTCTTAGACCCGAAGATAGGCCAGACATTTTATGCAGGTTGTTTAAGATTAAACTTGATTCCATCATTAAAGACCTGAAAGATAAATACTTATTTGGGACTGTTGAAGCTGGTGCGAACACATGAAGTTAATTTTTATTACAACAATATTTATTTTTTTTAACCTTTCTAACTTATTTTCTTTTGTTTGGTCTCAATACTTTGCAGCTGTATACACGGTTGAGTTTCAAAAACGTGGATTACCACACGCACACATTTGTTTGTTTATGGCTGCTGGTTATAAGCTTCCTACAGTTGACCATATTGACAAGTTCATTTCAGCAGAGATACCGAATAAAGATGAAGAGCCAGAATTGTATGAACTTGTACGTGAATTTATGATTCACGGTCCTTGTGGTCCTTTGAACATGAGTTGTCCGTGTATGGTCAATGACAAATGTTCAAAAAACTTCCCAAAAAATTTCCAGAATGAGACTTCTATTGATACTGAAGGTTATGCAGTGTATAGACGCAGAGATCATGGTTCGTTTGTAGAAAAGTCTGGTGAGCAATTAGATAACAGATATGTTGTTCCATATAACAAGACACTTCTTAAAAGATACCAGGCTCATATCAACGTTGAATGGTGTAACCAAGCTGGATCCATTAAGTATTTATTTAAATACATTAACAAGGGTCCAGATAGAGTTACTCTTAATTTTGTGGAAAGCAAGAAAGTACCCGGTGAAGACAAAGTTGTTGATGAAGTAAAAGGATTTTATGATTGTCGTTATATTTCTGCGTGTGAGGCTTCATGGAGAATATTCTCATATGATATTCATTACATGTCACCTCCTGTAATAAGACTACCTTTTCATCTACCCGGTGAACAAAGAATTGTTTTCGATCCTACGCAGGACATTGACGACGTTCTCAATAAACCCTCTTGTGCTTCCTCTATGTTTCTGGGTTGGATGGAACGCAACAAAATTGATGCCAATGCAAGGCAACTAACTTACATCCAATTCCCTGCACAATATGTTTGGAAAGCACAAGAACGAAAATGGGAGGTTAGGCAAAGAATAAAGTCAATTGGTCGAATTCATTCAGTTCCTGCTTCTGTTGGCGAAGCTTATTTTTTGAGAATGCTTTTGAATAAGGTTAAAGGACCAACATCATTTCAAGATATTCTTAAAGTTGATGGGAAAGTACAATCATCTTTTAGGGATGCATGCTACGCAATGGGACTCCTGGATGATGATACAGAATATGTTGAAGCAATAAAGGAAGCAGCTTTTGCAGGTTCTGGCCCTTATCTAAGGAACTTATTTGCAACTCTTTTAGCGTCCAACAGTTTGTCAAGACCTGACATTGTGTGGGAGGAAACATGGAATTATTTGCCTGATGACATTTTACGCAAGAGAAGAATAGATTCAAACTGTCCAGGTTTTTAACTTTTTTTAATATATTAGTACTTTAAAATACATTTTCTAGAATTTTTTGGACATATACTAAATTGTAATGATTCATAATTATTAGGAATGTAAATTATACTATTTTTAATGGTTCCACACATTCAATTATTCATTTTATATGTTAATTTTATTCTATATATATTCCATTCTAACACATTTTTTTCCCAGATTTGATACTTTCAGACGACGAACTTAAGAATTTAGTTTTGCTTGATATTGAGAAGTTCTTATTGCGTAATAGTTGCAGTCTACGACATTTCGTAGGTATGCCATATCCTGAGAATGAGTTTCTATCATTATTAGACAATCGTCTTATTTGTGAGGAGTTGGGCTATGACTCAAACAGTTTGGTTGAAGAATTTGATTCTCAGTTCTCTTCTTTAACAGATGAACAAAAAAATATTTATAACTGTGTAATTAAATCTGTTGAAGAGAAGAAAGGAGGGTTTTTTTTGTTTATGGTTACGGTGGTACGGGTAAAACGTTCCTATGGAAGACTCTATCTTCATCCATAAGATGTAAAAGAAAGATTGTTTTGAATGTTGCTTCGAGTGGTATCGCATCTTTGCTATTGGCCGGTGGTAGGACAGCACATTCCAGGTTTCGTATTCCTATAAATCTAACTGAAGATTCTATGTGCTACATACCACCTAATAGTGATGTTGCACAGCTGGTTAAACAAACTGACTTGATTATATGGGATGAAGCACCCATGACTCATAAACATGCTTTTGAAGCACTAGATCGAAGTTTAAAAAATGTATTTGGTGTACATGCTGATGAGTCGTCTGAATTGTTATTTGGTGGAAAGGTTGTTGTGTTTGGGGGTGACTTTAGGCAAATTCTACCAGTTGTACCAAATGGAACTAGGCATGACATTGTTAATGCCTCTTTAAGTTCATCATACATTTGGCACAAATGCACTGTTTTAGAATTAACAAAAAATATGAGGTTGCTTTCAGGAAGCTGCAGTTCTGATATTGAGGAAACTAAAAAGTTTGCATCTTGGCTTCTGGATATAGGAGAAGGAAAGGTTGATACAATAAGCGATGATCAGGATGTTATTTTGATACCAGATGACTTACTTATTTCTCAATCTTCGGATCCTGTTTCTGATTTGATAGCCTTTGTTTATCCGTCACTTTTGGATAACATCTACATTCCGACTTATTTTCAAGATCGAGCTATATTGGCACCGAAGAATGAAGTTGTTCATGAAATTAATGATATATTACTTTCAATGTTTCCCGGTGACGAAGTTGAGTATCTAAGTTCGGATAATGTTTGCCGGTCCGAAGATGTTAACAAGCAGGTTGATGAAAGATTAGTTTCTCCTGATGTCCTGAATGGTCTTAAGTTTTCTGGAATACCAAACCGTCGTTTGGTTTTGAAAGTTGGCATTCCCGTAATGTTACTTAGAAACATTGATCAGAAAAGCGGTTTGTGCAATGGGACAAGGTTACAAGTTGTTAAAATGAGAAAACGTGTCTGAAGAAACAAATGATCTCACCACCGGTTAGGGATGATAAGATTATAGGTTGCTACAGAGTTGATCCTTCACTAACAGCTACGGCTTGGGGATACCTGCAAATAAGAGTGAAAGTATGGGTGTGGAGACGACTACTCGAGGTAGTTGTTTATAACAAAAACGGGGTGAATGGGGATACTATCTAGTATGATAGCTCTCCAGGTCAGTAGAAAGTGTCCTCTCCAATTGGGGATGTGATCCCTTTTATAGGAGAGTCCGTATGCCACCATTACCCAAGTCCTAACCATGGTTAGGTTGTCTCCATCACCCTTAATTATGTTAATAAGGTGATATATGGAAAGCTAGATTAAAGGGAACAGTGGAATCGAATACCGCCTTAACTGGTGTAGTTACGTGATTCATGCATGGCTATTGACCATGCATGATATTCGCCTTGACCGGTCCTTGACTGTTGACTGTGCATTTAATGAGCTTTGACCAAATCCTGCGCATGGCTTTCTTCCGCGCGCCAGTGTTGTGCCGGGTTTGGGTATGCGGAATGGTATATTCAGTACCCAATCCCATCAAGTCCCCCCAGTCCAGTGTGTCTCTCATCTTAGATGTGAGGGATGCTGGACTAATTTGTAGTGGGTTGATGCTTATGGTCTTTCTGCTGCTTATCAACTTTGCGTTGCGTGTTGGTGTAAGCATTGTGCGGAGAACGGGTTGTGAATTTTACGTCAGCTGTCCGCATTGATGAGACGCGTCAGTTTGCATGTGTGGACAGGTGTCATTTCCCCCTTGTATTTGAAAATTTGTGGTCCATATGGCGAGTGGTATTTGACATGACTTCTGTCAATTGGGACGTGTGCAGAGACGTGTGAGCGGCGGTTGTCAGGCGAGTGGGCGCGTGAGGCGCGTGTGACGTCGGTTTCTTTTCCAGTACCCACGTGTCATCATCTCATTGGACTCATCTCCGAAAAGCTTGTCCATGACGTCAGGCACATTAATTGCAAAGCCTATATATTAAATTTTGAATGTGGCTCTTCCATCTCAACTGTTTCAAAGTTTGAATTTCTTTCTCTTCAACGTCTCTATTTTCTCCAAATCACCATTTCTTCAACAATGTCGCAAGATTCCCAAGATGTGCAAGAGTCGAGTAAAACATCTGACACTGTCAAAGATCTGGGGAAGGAATCATCAAAAAGCATAGAAGCCACCACTATTAAGTGGGACGAAGCCTCGTATTTGAGCTTTATTGAGCAGTACAGCATATTGCCGGAATGGGAGCCTGAACTTCCTGCCGAGGGAAAAACTGCTTTAAAGGCTCCTCCTGGTAAAATTACCTTGTATTCTGCTGCTTTTACTAAATGCTGTTTTCGTTTGCCAGCCTCCAAATTTGTGGTGGATGTGTTACTGAAATATGGAGTGCATCCTACACAATTGACTCTTTATGGGTGGTGCCGGATACTGCATTTTGAAGCCACATGTCGTTCATTGGAGATCGAACCCACGTGGGAAAGGTTAAATGTCTTTTATGTCCTTGAAGCAGCCCGTGGCGGAAGTGGCTGGTTTAGCTTGGGTATTCGCCGGAAAGTTAAACAGCTTGTCTCGGAAACAGTGAAGTCCATGTATGAATGGAAAGACAAGTTCTTTTATATCAAACATGGTGTTATTCCTGCACCCTTTCAATGGATGGTGCTTGGTCTGAGAGAGAAGATTGCTGAATTCCCCCCTATGGTGGGGTATAAAGATCAGGATTGGTACAAAACACTCTGTGATCATGCTACTCCCCTGATGATGGATGAATGTCCTGAGAGTGTTCTGAACTTGTTGGGAATTAGCCTTATCTGCCCTGAGGGTCAAGACCCGAATCCTTCAAAAGGTATTTGGGTTATATTTGTATTTTGTCTTATAGGTTTACTTTGTGTTATTGCTCACATGTTTCTTTATTTATCCAGATGTCTCCCTATTTCAATTGTTTGCTAAGCGCGGTGAAGCGAACGTGCCGTATGCTCCGGTTGTTGCCGGTGTGCCACGCTTGTCTGAGAGAACCAGTGGGAATTTTTTGCATCCCAATTTTGTAGATCCTCCAAAGCAGTATGTTCGAACAGGTTTGTGATTTCTTATCCACTTGTTTGTGATTATTTTTTCTTTTATGTATGCGAAGGAAGCGCACTTGGTACGCGTTCTGCGTACTGATTCAGCGCGTTCTTCGTGTTAGGTGCGGGTATACAACTCCGCAGGAAAGTTCAGAACTATGTTGAGGAAGTTACTTCGGAGCGCAAGGAGTCCTTTGGTTAGTCTTCATAATTTCGTAACTCATTTCTTACGCATATTTTAACTTGATACAGATGTGGTTACCGCGCCAGGCACAAGTACTTCTAGCAAGCGTGCTGTGGCTAGTAAGAGGACCAAACCACCCGCCGCGCCTATCATTGTTGAAGAGGTTGATGAAGACTTGACTGAGTCTGATACGGAACTGGAGCACAAGCGCGCCAGGCGTTCTTCTCCTATCCGAGAATCAGGTGGTGTTGCTGAGGATCTATATCAGCAGAGGATTGCTGAGCTGGATCAGAAACAAGTGCAAGTTCCGCAATCCTCAGTTGCGAGTCTGGATGTTACTTCACCGGGACCCATTTCCGCGGTTCCGGTAAATGTATTCAAGCCATTGACGTGGCCGTCTACGGACAAGCTGGATATCCCAGTAAAGCCTCCGCCTGTGCGCAAGAACTTGCCCATGAAGACTCTAAGGCATTTGTCTGGTACACATGTTTTTCTTATCTCTTTACCGCGTTTGTGATAAATGTGTTAAAATATTGTGAGCAGCATTTTATGTAGGGCAACATCCTTTTGCAGAGTCTCGGAAGAAGCATTCCTCTCTGTTGAAGGGAGTATCTACATCTTCTCAGCCAACTGATGTGACCGAGCAAGTGATGCCGGTTATTGTTGAAACAACGGTTGGTGAAAAGTTGTTTTCTCAAACTACTCCTGTCCCAGAGGACCTGGATGTTCAAGTGGAGAAGGAAGTTATGCAGCAGGAAGAATCTGCTCAAGATGAGTTGGTGACTGATGTTGAGAAGGATGCTGGTAAGCTGGTGGATGAATCTGTAACACCAAATTTGGAGACAGGTTGTCTTGGTTTGACGCAGCAGGCACATGAGCCGAGCCCGTCACAAGGATTTGAAGCAGCGCTTGATAGTCAGAAGAAAGATGAACTTGTGACTGAGAATCCATCCAACTTCCAGCGCACAGTTGTTGATTCTACCATTTTCTATACTGACATCTCCGCCAGTGGTGGTGGTAGTTCTGGTCATCGGCGGAGAACGTTTTCCTCTCGCCCATCTGATTCGTCTAGGCCGTATCAGCCGCGTTGGGATATCCTGGACACTACTCGCTTTACAAATGCGCTTGACGCGCAAGAGTTTGTCATGATGTCCGTTCCTCCCGCGGAACGTGATTATCAGGATAGTGTTGACCGTCGCTCTCTATTCCTTGATATGGCGATGAATCTCTCTCTTGGTGTCAGCGGTCTTGGATCCCTTATCAGGCGTGAAAATGAGTTTCAAAGGGATTACCAGAATTTAAAGGATTCTGAAGCTGCGCTGTTGGGGCGGGAAGAGGAGTTCCAGCGTGCTCGTCATGACGTTCGTGCTGAGATTGAGCATCATTAGAAAGTTGCTCGTGATGCCGTTGAAGAGTTGGAGAGAGTAAAAAAGGAGAAGGCTGATGCTTCTCATGCTTGGTCAGTAGCTTGCAAGAGGACGAACATTGAGACTGAACAGCTGCGGTCCTCCATTAAAGACTTGAAACTTGAGAATTCTAATTTGAAGAAAGAGGTGGAGCAGACCCAAGCAGCGTTCGAAGGGAAGCAAACTGAGCTTGCTGATGTCATTCAAAAATACAACTCTCAACATGATGAGCTTATTCGCGCAACTGCTTCTTTGTCTGATGTGGAAACCAAGATGAAGAAATTGACTTCGGAGAACGCCCAGATCCAGGGAGAGAAAGCCTTGGCGGAATCCTCATGTACGCAGGCAAAAGTGGAGTTAGACAAGGTGCAGGCTTTGTTCCAGGAAGCCACTGATCTAGCCGTTGCTGCCAACGAGAGGATTGCCTGGTTGATGGGCGATGGAGTTGCTGGGGTACGTCAAAAAAAAAACTTTCTATCTTTTTTGCTTTTGAATTGTGTTTTATATGCTATCTTTATTTTGCGCAGGTATTCAAGCGTGTCTGGAACGATCCTGCGCTGACAGAAGTGATTGCGCGCATCTCCAGTTCATCCGTGAAGCAAGGCATCAAGATTGGTTTCTCCGAAGGCTTCAATCACCATGCTGAGGGCAAAGAAAAAGAATCCGGTCCCTATGAGAATGAAGCATATGATGATGAGCTGCTCAAAGCCTATGACGACTACGAGCACCTGAAATTCGAAGTCTTTGACTTGTTGGAGGCCTGCGCGAAGACTGATGATCCTGCTGGGGAGCTGCGCAACTATTTTATCAAGTCTGATCGCCTTGGTGCGGAGCTTGCTGAGAGGGCGCAGACGGAAGAGAAGGGTAAAACTGTGGCCACTGATGCGGAAGCAGGAACATCCTCCATTGCTGAAGGGAAACGCGCAGAGGGCGCTGGGAGTGATGATATCTCCCAATATTTGAACCTTTAGTTTATTTTTTATGTATGATGAACACTATTGATGCACCATGGTTGCATGTCTTGTCTTGAACACTTTGATTTTCATGTATGCTAAACAGTGTAACTCTCTTTAATTTTATTTTCCACGTATGCATGGTGATCATTAGGTGATGTCATCTGATGTGCATCTGACGCAGGTGACTGTCAGTCTGCCCTTGACGTGACTGTTATGACGGCGGTGGCAGAGTGCCTGTCAGTCTTCCCTGGGGTAATCGAGTGGTTTACCATTAATGGTAATTAATGGTGGTAACCTCTCTCCTCTATATATAGTAAGTACATCTTTCATAACAGTTTATACTTTAAAAATTTTCACCACTTTCTCTGAAAAATGGCGTTCAACACTTCAAGCAATATTCTTAGTGCCAAGGAGATTTTGGCAGTGCAGGGTATCATCCGCTTGTCCTGTTATCCTGATCATGATTGTACTTCCACTGAAGCTCTTGATCGTTTGGCAGAACATTGTTCATTTCTGCTATCACAGGAGGACATGCGTCCAGATTATCTAGATGATCAAGGTACCATTGATGGAAAGCCCTTGAAGATGAAGAAGTTGTCTGAACTGGGAGATGTGAAGAAGAAGACTTCCAAGAAGGTTACGGGTTAGGATGTGTATATCCTATGTAGGAGTCTTTGTGTATAGAGTTGTTTCTTTCTTTGTTTTTTTTTTTTTGAGTGATTGTTTGATCACTGTGTCATGGGGTTTTAGTTGTAGTCCCCTCTTGTTTGGTGATAATCATCTATGATTTTGGTATGTAATCTATATTTGCTGACCACCAGTTTGTATAAAAATGTTTTTTGTAATGTTAATGAACTTTGGAAATCAATTCCTTATTACAAAATCATTGTAGCATGTTACATGTAACATATACGTAACTGAGCTGCATTCCAGGTGCGTGGAATTAGTGAACCGTCTAATCGTTCTAAGGCATATGCCCCTTTTCCCAATACTTCTTGAACCTTGTAAGGCCCTTCCCAAGTTGGGGCCAGCTTTCCTGGTTTTTCCGCATTTGAGGCTTCATTGTTGCGGAAGACAAAGTCACCAACGCGGAAAGTTTGTTCTTTGACCCGCGCATTATAATATTTCTCTAACTGTCTTTTGTATGCGGCTTCCCGGACATAAGCTGAATCTCTCCGTTCATCTAAGAAATCTAGATTCATACGCAGCTCTTTGTCGTTGTTAATTGATTGCGCAAGCAAGATTCTTGGGGAAGGATTTGTAACTTCTGTTGGGATAACCGCTTCAGTTCCGTAAGTTAGGCTGAATGGTGTTTCCCCATTACTTGTCTTGGGAAGTGTGCGGTGGGCCCAAAGAACATGTGGTAATTCATCTACCCAACCGCTGCGCTTTGTTCCCAAGCGTGTTTTGATTCCCTCTACAATACTTCTGTTTGCCCTTTCAACCTGTCCGTTGCCTTGGGGGTGTGCCACAGAAGTGAAGATTTGCTTGATTTTCATAGAATGAAGCCATTCTTGTAAGTGCTGGTCCGCAAATTGCGTTCCGTTGTCACTTACAATCTCCATGGGCAGTCCAAATCTGCAAATTATGAACTCCCATATGAATTTCTTGATATTGCGCCCATCAATTGTGGCTAACGTCTTTGCTTCTACCCATTTGGTGAAATAGTCAATAGCGACCAATAGGTATTTGACATTGCCTGGCGCGGTGGGAAAGGGTCCCACTAGATCTATGGCCCATTTCTGAAATGGCCATGCTGCAGTGACCGGTATCAAGTTATTTTTTGGCCTAAGTGTTCCTGGTGCATGTCTTTGGCATGCGTCACATTTCCGCAGTTCTTTAACTGCGTCAAGGTGCATTCCGGGCCAAAAGTATCCAGCATTCATAAGTTTCGCCACGACCATGCGAGGTCCTGCATGCAGTCCGCATGTACCCTCATGAATGTCTCGAATCAGGTATGTTGCTTCTGCGGAATCGACGCATCTGAGTAATGGCCCAAGGTAGGACCGCCGATATAGGATGCCATTATTTACTTCATAACGCAAGGATTTGTGTTGCAGTTTCCTTGCTTCCGCTTTGTCGTCCGGGAGAACACCCTTGGTTAAGAAAGCCATTATTGGAGTGATCCAGGATTCTTTACCTGTTTGGACTACATTCACCTGTTTCGACGGAACAGATGGTTTGGCTAGTGTCTCGACTCGGATGTCTTTTGCCATGTGGTCGAATGCGGTTGATGCCATTTTACTCAATGCGTCCGCTGGCTTGTTTTGGCTTCTGCGAACATGGATTACTTTGCAGTAATGGAAATCCTTCATTAGTTCTTTGGTATGCTGTAAGTACAGGACCATGGTTGGTTCCCTTGCTTCATACGTGCCATCAATGTGGTTGGCAACTAGCATTGAATCCACGTGCGCTTCAATGTGCTGTGCGCCCATCTTTTTTGCAATTCGCAAACCAGCAAGCAGAGCTTCATACTCTGCCTCATTGTTTGTTGTTTGGAACTCGAGCCGAATTGCGTACGTGTATTCTTTTCCCTCCGGTGTTATTAGGCGTAGGCCTGCGCCTGCGCCTTCATCATTACAGGCTCCGTCGGTATATAATTTCCATACCTGGGTTTCATCGGGTGTGATCGAATTGGATGACGCCTCTTTGGTGCACTCTTCAATTTTATCTGCTGGGACCTCTGTTATGAAGTCCGCGAGAACTTGTCCTTTGAAGGAGGGTCTTGTTTTGTACGAAATTGAGTGCTCCCCCAATTCTATTGCCCACTTTGCCAAACGCCCGGAGAGTTCTGGTTTGCGCAAGATGTCGTTGATGCGGAAGTCTGTGAGGACGTTGATTGGGTGTCCTTGAAAATATCTCCGCAGTCTTCTCGATGCATGAACTAATGCCAGGACCAGCTTTTCCATTGTCGAATAACGTGTTTCCGCATCTAGAAGCATGCGGCTGACATAGTAGATTGGGGTTTGGACCCCTTTCCGGTCAACCATGAGAACTGCCCCGATTGCTTTGTCTGTTACGGACAGGTATAAGGTGAGTGGTTCTTTTGGTAGCGGAGCTGTGAGTGTTGGCAGGTTGCCCAAACACGTCTTCATATCTTGGAATGCAGTTTCTGCTTCTTTCGTCCAGTTGAAATTGGACTTTTTTAAACAATTCTTCAGCGTGTCCACGAAAGGAAAAGAGTTGGACGCGTAGTTTGACAGGAACCTGTTCAAAGCTACTAGCCGTCCCATTAGCGTTTGTACCTCCTTGATTGAGGACGGTGATGGCATCCGTTCAATTGCTTGAACTTTCTCTGGATTTGGACGGAAACCATCTTTTGTCACCACCACGCCGAGAAACTTTCCTTCCTCCATTCCGAAGGAACATTTCCCGGGTTGAGCTTCATCCGCACACTTCGTAACTGATCAAATGTTTTCTGTATGTCGAGTAACATTTGATCCTCCTCTCTGCTTTTGATCACCAGGTCGTCAACATATACTTCTAGGTTTACACCGATTTGTTTGACAAAAGCGGTGTCCATTAGTCTTTGATACGTTGCCCCTGCATTTTTCAGCCCAAACGGCATTTTGGTGTAACAGAAGGTACCCATGTCTGTGCGGAAGGCGGTTTTGTCCTCGTCTTCTTTGGCCATTTGTATCTGATGGTAGCCCTTGTAAGCATCGAGGAAGCATTTGAATCTGTATGGCGCCAAAGAATCGACTTTTAGGTCAATCTCAGGCAGTGGGTAACAGTCTTTTGGGCATGCCTTGTTTAAATCTTTATAATCAACGCACATGCGCCATGTGCCATTAGACTTCCCTACCATAACCGGATTTGCTACCCATGTTTGGTATTTGCTTTTGCGCAGTATACCGGCCTTCAAGAGTTCTTCGACTTGTTCGTTCATCGCCTTTGTTTTTTCTGGCCCCATGCTTCGTTTCTTCTGAACATTAGGTTCTGCATTCTTGTAAACATTAAGCCTGTGCTCCGCAACGTGTCGCGGAACCCCGACCATGTCTGATGGTTTGAATGCGAAAATGTCCATATTTTTTGTCAGCAGTTGTTTCAAGTGAGTGCGGATGGGGTCAGAAATTGCATGGCCGATGACAACTGTTTGTTCCAGGAATAGAGGGTTAATAACCCATTTTTCCGGTTCGGTCCGAACAGTTGGTTTTGCTTGTTTTGAAGGCCTGGATGTTTCTGTTGCATGACACGTTTTATTTCCCCTGATGAACGCGACTCCTGTTCGCGTTGGAAAACCCATCATCTGGTGTGGTGTAGAAGCATTGCAATTGAACTTTGCCAATCCTTCTCGTCCTAGTAGGATGTCATGCGAGGAATTGACAGGGAGCACGGTGAAGTCGCACGTTTCGGTGCGTGAGTGTTTCCCGTCGGAGAGTGTTACCGGGAAAGTGAGCGTGCCCAATGGGTAAATGGATTCATGAATGAAACCGGAGATCGGCTCCGTTGTTGGTACTATTCTCTTCTTGTCCTCATCATCCAGCTGGTCAAAACACTGCTGGTACATGATATCAGTGCTGCTGCCATTATCCAGGAACATGTATCGTGTTCGATAATGGCCAACAACTCCTGTTATGATTAATGGAGCTGTGGAGCATGCTCCGCCTTTTACCCTTGGCATAATCACCTGTTCCTCTTTCCAGGAATCATTCTTCACCTCGATGAAGGTACGCTTATGACTTGCGCTCCTGTGAATCATGTTGCATGTGTTGCGGGAGGCGCTGTAGACATGATGCGCGTTGAGATTGTGTATCTTCTTTTGGGAGGGTTCTCCTGTTTCTGTGTTGTCCCTCTGCTTTCTTCTCATGTTTTTAACAAGATGCGTCAGTTGACCAGATTTGATTGCGTTTTCAATTTCCATCTTCAAGCTATAACAATTGTCTGTCATGTGACCGTGGTCCTCATGGTATTCACAGTACTTTGACCTGTCCACGTTTTTCCTGTCGCTGCGAAGCTCTTGCGGCTTTGGAAATTGGATCTGTTCTGTTTTTAACACCTCGGATGGTGTTTTGGACAGTGGTGTCCAATCATAGTTCTTCTTTGAGTGTCCCTTATGATCGCGGGATCCTCTGGAGCTCAGCATGTTTCTTGCATCTTGTGAGGAAGAATATTTTCCTTCCTCTGTCGCGCCTGAAATTCTTGACCAAACGGACTGCTTGCCCTTTCCTCTGTTATTTGACGGTCCGTGATGACCGTTACCTTGCTGTGCGTTTTTGTTGCGTTGGAAAGAGCGCTCTGAAGACGCGTAAACTTTGGCAGCTTCAATTACTTCATCCCAAGCTTCCGACACGCCGTCTTTGCCGGTTAAGCATCTCATTAGATCATCATTTCTTACCCCGTGTATAAAGGCTGCGCGGGTAAGTTCTTCTCCGCATCCCAGTTGGAGTGCTTCCTTGTTGTATCTGATTATGTAGTCTTCCAAAGACTCATTATCGTTGCGCGAACACAAGAGGATATGGGCTTTGTCCTTTTTATGCTTGCGCAAATGAGAGAAATGGTTTTTGAACTTCCTTATTAGGTCATCGAAGTCAACGAGACTTCCAACAGGCAAACTCTCGTACCAAACTCTAGCTGCCCCCGTTAGGGTTTGTACGAATAAGTGACACCAGGCTTGCACTGGCCACAATTTGGAGCTGCCAGCGCAATCGAATGCGTGCAGGTGATCATCAGGATCACGCAGGCCATCAAATCTTCCAATGGTACTTGGTAACTTACATTCTTGCGGCATTGGTGCCTCTGCAATTCTTGCGCAGAACTTCGAACGTTCTGCGAAAGTTTTTGGTCTGTATGGCTTGTACAGATCATCATCTTTAGGGGCCAAGCTGCTGGCAGCAGTTTTGGAATGCTGCTTCTTACTTGTGTCATGATATACTTCGTCCTCAGATTCGTAGCCATCTGGTTCACCGTTCAGGTTGACGGGGTTCTGACCGTGAGTATTTCTACCACGGCCTCCACCACGTACCGCCTGACGGTGTCCCTTTGCATGACGGCCGCTGTTGTTCTTTTGTGGGGATTCTGAATCATCCCCACTTAAGTCAAAACTTAACGCCTTCTGAGTCTTGAGTTTTGCTTGTTTCATTACCATCTTCTGGTATTCAGCAATCGTTTTTGAATTTTGTTGGGCCAACCATTCGTCCGGGTCAACCGAAGAAAGGTTGTCCTGTGCCTTTTTTCCTCCATTTATTCCCCCTTTTGTTGGGTGGAATTGGAATGTTGAGGCTTGTTGCCTCTGGGCCACATTCTTGGTAATTGTGTTTGGTGTTACGTCTTGAATTTCTTCGTTGACTGTGGCCTCGACATCAACGTTGTTGTTTCCATCCTTTGAGAAAGCCATTGTGCTAGTTTGAAAGATTGGTTTAACCGTATGGGATGGCGCCAATGAAGAAACAAATGATCTCACCACCGGTTAGGGATGATAAGATTATAGGTTGCTACAGAGTTGATCCTTCACTAACAGCTACGGCTTGGGGATACCTGCAAATAAGAGTGAAAGTATGGGTGTGGAGACGACTACTCGAGGTAGTTGTTTATAACAAAAACGGGGTGAATGGGGATACTATCTAGTATGATAGCTCTCCAGGTCAGTAGAAAGTGTCCTCTCCAATTGGGGATGTGATCCCTTTTATAGGAGAGTCCGTATGCCACCATTACCCAAGTCCTAACCATGGTTAGGTTGTCTCCATCACCCTTAATTATGTTAATAAGGTGATATATGGAAAGCTAGATTAAAGGGAACAGTGGAATCGAATACCGCCTTAACTGGTGTAGTTACGTGATTCATGCATGGCTATTGACCATGCATGATATTCGCCTTGACCGGTCCTTGACTGTTGACTGTGCATTTAATGAGCTTTGACCAAATCCTGCGCATGGATTTCTTCCGCGCGCCAGTGTTGTGCCGGGTTTGGGTATGCGGAATGGTATATTCAGTACCCAATCCCATCAGTGTCATTGAAGCGAAAATCATATCAGGAAGTAACATTGGAATGCGAAATTTTATTCCAAGAATTACTTTATCCCCCTCGGATAAGAAAATTCCTTTTAAATTTAACAGAAGGCAATTTCCACTTGCTGTTTCTTTCGCAATGACAATAAACAAAAGTCAAGGACAATCCTTATCCAGAGTTGGGTTGTATTTGAAGGATCCAGTTTTTTCACACGGGCAGTTGTATGTTGCGCTATCAAGAGTCAGAAGTCGAGATGGACTGAAGATAGTTATAGTAGATGAAAATGGTGAATTGACGAACAAAACATCAAACGTTGTGTACAAAGAAGTCTTTCAGGATTTATGAATAATGTGAGTAATTTTGATGCAATTTTTTACTTATCTTTATTGACGTTATGTATATACAACTTCAATAATAAAGTATTATTTTAAACTTTCTTTTTTTTGTGCTTTTGAACACTGCGTTGCCATTGGTCAATAAAACAACTTATGTTCTAATTACAATTACATTAAAAATAAAAATATGATAAAAAGTCATTTACAAAAACACAATGTATTCATACCTTTTGTTATTTTTTGTTAAAGTTTATACTTTGGTTGAGTACTGATCATAATAGGTAATCGGTTTTCATTATTAACGTTACTTATAACTTACAAAAAATATCCACTTTTACATGATAACCATAGTTATATATTAGTTTTAATTTTAATACCCATTTCATATCAACGCAACATTGAAACATGACGTTTATATAAGAAAAAATATATCAGGCTAACCGTTATTCTTAAAACTTTACGTTTGTATCCACTAAACTTGAATAATACAACTCTTAGTTTAATATACTTTTTTTATTTACTATGGTTTGCACCGTGGGTCCCCACGGGTCTCAAACCTAGTATACTATATACAAATGGAAGGGTCAACTCTTGCTACCATATCCTAGACCCATTGACTATCTAAAACAACTCATGATCTTCCAAACTTTTCCCTCATCTCTCGGCCTATATAAAGGAGCCGAAACTCCTTTATGATCCCACGCCAAAACCATCATCACTTCATCACTTACACTTTTTCCTTTCCATTCCCTTTCCTTTTGGTCACGGTTTAACCCCAAACCACCCACACCGGCCTTTCTCCACGATCAAGCACCATCATCATCATTCTACTTTGAAGTCTTGAAGCCACCTTGTGGAAGATAGAAGCAGAGATCAATCAAAATCTTTATATCCACACAGACACCATCATCATCATTCTACTTTACGAATAATGATGATGGTGCTTTTGCTAGACCATCCACATAGACACCAAGTGAGTTTCACGACCCCTTTTTACCGTTTTCATACTTTTGGGGGATAAACATGCTACATATTACAAGTCACATTTCATTTGGAGTGAATTCTATCATGACTACCATGTGAAACATGAGACAAATGGTTCATGAGCTCAACAGTCCTCGTACATACATTTCACTGTAACCATTAGCTAACAGTAGACATAGAACACTTAAATAGATCTACTGGGTTGACACCCCCACTCTTGGTTAGTCTCTCTAACCTGTCACATACAAAAGAGTGCTAGTTTTCTATGATTCATACATTGTCTTTATTGTACAATGCGCGAGGCACAACAGTAAAGAGGTTCGGTTATGGGACTCATGATTGGCACAGTAATCATTGGCTTAGCTAGCTTTTATTGGTCATACACGAATTTCACTAGCTTTACATTACGTACATTTAAACCTGTGAACTCACCAACTTTATGTTGACAAATCTTTTATGCATGTTTTTCAGGTAATTGATATTATGGACACTTGGGACTTGAGGGGCCGGTTTGAGTATGCACCGTGTGGTACCGATTGTTGTGGGTCTTGTCTTATGTCACACCCTCAAATTCCATTTGCAGGGTTTTACCACGAGGTGCGTGACATACCAGGATCCAAGTCAACGGTCACAATAAACGACAACTATATGATATGAAAATAACCTGATAAAACCAACAGGTTAAAAGTTAGACAAACATAGTACAGCGGAAGCAGTTATCAAGTTTACAAACCAAAACACAATAGTTTAAACGTTTGAAAGAAAGTTTATCAAATGATGCATGAGACAGACGGATGCTGTGAACTCTAGTGCAGCTACCTTAGCGACCTGAGAAAACATGCAATGTTAGTCAAGCAGGCCCCGCGCGCGTGGTTTTAGCGCCTGAGTACTTTTCTTACTAACCATGGGGTTTTTTTTTTCAGCCAGGTAGACACATCTTTATTTGTTTTTAAATAGGGACAAGTGCTGGTTTACCTTCTTGTTTATGTAGATGACATTATCATCACTGGTAATGACACAATCTTCATTAACACCTTTGTGGACACTCTACATAAGGAATTATCAATCAAAGACTTGGGGACTTTGGGTTACTTCTTGGGACTTGAAGTTACTCGCAAAGACAGTACCATCTTTCTCACTCAAGAAAAGTATGCCTATGACATATTAGCTCGTGCAGGTTTAGTTGATGCCAAGCCTGTTGCTACTCCCTTGTCCACCACATAAGTTTTTCCCTCCAATGGTGAACTGTTCCATGATCCTACGCTTTATTGGTCTTTGGTTGGGGCTCTTAAGTACTTAACCATCACTCATCCAAATCTTTCTTATGTGGTTAATCAAGCCAGCCAACATCTTCAGTTTTCTACAGCATTACATTTTCAGTTTGTTAAGAGAATACTTAGATACGTCAAAGGCACTCTAGCTTTTGGTTTGCACTTCTCCAAACAGTCCTCTCCCACTCTACTTGGTTACTCAGATGCTGACTGGGCTAGATTTATTGAAATGCACAGATCTGTTTATGGCTACTCCATTTATTTGGGTGGAAGTCTAGTTTCCTAGAGTGCTAAGAAACAACCTACGGTGGCTCGATCTAGTTGTGAGTCTGAATATCGTGCGATGGCTAACACTGCAGCAGAAATCATTTGGCTCACACATTTGCTTCGTGAACTCCATGCTCTCCCTATGGATCGCCCAACTCTACTCTACGACAACAAGAGTGACATATTTCTCAGTCAAAATCCGGTGTCTCATAAACGAGCAAAACACATAGACATTGACTATCATTTTGTTCGAGAATTAGTTTCCTCAGGGCGTCTCTACACCAAATTTGTATCTTCCATACTCCAAGTAGCTGGCATCTTCACCAAATCCGCGACCTCTGTTTGAAAAGTTTCGTACACTGCTACTTGCTGGTCCCCCACCTGTTCGATTGACCGGGGGGGGGGGGGGGTAATAGCTAGACACAAAGCAAGGGTCAATATCCTTGATTTATTCTCATTTATTATACAATTAAATTGCATATATTGTGTTTCCTTTTCCATGTAAAGTATGTGTGTATAAATTGTACCTTTACGTTATCAATAAAATCATTCCTTGGTATTACCATTCTCTCACAGGGTCATATGATCTAATGTTTTGCACATGGGTAATATCGTAACAGGAATGGCATCCAATTTGGCTAATCAATTGCGTAATGTCCTCAGCAAAAGGTTTATGGTTAAGAAAGAGGCGATATTGGTCAGTAATTCTTTTTGTTTAACGTAGTATTTGTTTTCGCAAATAAAAAAAATAAAAAAATACCAATTAATCAGTTTTCTTGTTCTTCAGGAATCGTTGAACAACATTACCATCTTCTCAATCATGACAATAATGTCTCTTTTCTTGTTTACCCCTGCTTACATGCAATCCGCAGCGAGTATAAATCAAATTCCCTTCTCATATGATCATAAATGTTACATTTTATTATTGTATTATACTTTGTTTAGGCACTCATATGATCATAAATGTTACATTTTATTATTGTATTATACTTTGTTTAGGCACTGGAATGGCCATTGCTGTAGTGAATTTATACTCACAGATTAATTGCATCAAGCCGCATGGATGGACACCCCCACATGTCAAAAACACCCCACGGGCCACGGACACCATATTCTGATCCAAGCATTGGTGAAAAATATGAAAAATATAAGCTTCTATATATAAAATCTGAAATTAAGTACTGACTAAATTGCACAAATGTTTAATGTGATATGTTCACAATCATCCTTGTAAGAAGTTACAAATTTAGTTCTAACTATATGTCATGTTATAACATGTGTTGGTCCCTTACTAATGAAATGTCACAGCTACAAATGTTCTTTCGACATAAAATGATGCTTTACCTTTTGTGCTTAAACAATACCCAACCCTCCACACAACATCCCTAACTAGTCAACGCCGCCAAAAGCCCAGGTATCAAGCTCGGGAACAAAGCTGTAATCTCTCAAACTGCCCTCACAATCTATCCATCAATCAAATGTTTTCAATCCTCCCACTTAGGAATTTTTCGTCACGGGCCAGAGAAGAGTATGTTTCTTATCTGCCATTTGTTTTGTAGTATCATATGAATATGTTTCTTATCGGTCATATGTTTTCAATCATGTTCCATGTGATGATTTGTATTTGTGAGAACAACAGGTTGCCAAAAGTTAGGATAATAAAATTATTATGGAAACATTAAATAAAATGGGCATTTGGTCTAGTGGTATGATTCTCGCTTTGGGTGCGAGAGGTCCCGAGTTCGATTCTCGGAATGCCCCTTTTTTAGCAAATTCAAAATCTTCAACGACAGTTAAAGCACTACTGGTCAAGCATTTCAGTTACATTATAAATGTCTTTATAGTTATTAGTTCTCTCTCTATTGATCCCTCTTTATAAGACTTCGGACAATGTCACGATTTTTTGTATAACTCATGTAAACAAACCAAACGAACACTAACAAATGCATGTTCGTGCTTGTTCATTTAACTTTGTGTTCGCGTTCATTCACTGGAAATTTGTCATATTCCATTTTCGTTTATCTTTTCTACTCCTACTAGTTATCATGAAATATTGATAATTAAAAAAGCATCGACACATGGAAAAATGTTTATATATATATATACACCCCACATCCTCTTTTGAGATTTTAAAGTTTCAGTGATGTTGAACCAAAAAATAAAAAAATAAAACCTTTGAAAGAGAAATATTCTAGAAACATGAAATGTATTGCAATCTCAAAAGAAAGAGCTTTACATCTAGAAACAGCTTTTGTCATACCAAAAAATACTATAATATCGCTTACCTTTTTTCTTATATTATAAAGAGGGTTGGGTACACGGCTTGCTATACATTGTTTATCTACATTTAAAAAAATATCAGACTTTACACCTATGTGCCGATAAACATAGATGATCTTTGATCTCTGCTTGAAAACAACTACATCTCCATCTAATTTTGCATCTTAACAACGACAAAGTGGACAATCACCCAATGTCCACTTTCCCAGGGCTCAATTTTTATTTTTTTTTTAATTTTTCAAAATATTCTGTACGTATTTTTTTTTTATTTTTTATTTTTAACAAAAGCCTATAAAATTAAAAACCAACTAATGTTTACAACCCAATATAACTTTTAAACTCACTATAGTATTTAATTTTGACCAATTTAAACCCATTTTTATTTAACCTAACTACCTTATGCAATCTAATTAAAAACTTAAAAATGGTCAACCCAATTAAATAACAAAATCTTTTTGGGAGACCCAATTTTTTTAAATATAAATGTTTATATTTTAAACGCTTATTTTTTTAGTCGCACAATGCTTTCGAACTTTCTAGTCGCACATGCCACTCGAATTTTCAGGGACGACCATGGTTCTGGCTGCCTTTTTTTTATCGGCAAACTTCGATTCTGATTCATCACCAAAATATTTACAATATGTAACGAGCAAGATGCTAGCTACAAAATGACATACACCCACAGCCACCCTAATTCAAAACATACAAACAATCTACGTACTAGAAACATTAAACACCCTCCAATCCTCCCATGTCCAATCGGATTGTTTCCACTTGTGTTTAACTTATGTAAACGCCAACGCTTGTGCCTCACCAACTATGCCTGTAACATTAATTCTTTTCCCATTGAAGATAGTGTCATTTCTTGCTTTCCATATTCGTCCAACACACCACGCATATGGTTCTGGGTGCCTAAATTTGGTTTTGGGAAGATATCCCTTCGGTTCTTGTTTTTAATTAATTTTCAAATCACAAAAAAAAAAAAAAAAAAAAAAAAAAAAAAAGACTATAACTTGAACTCAACATGAAATTGAATGCAACTTTTTGGGATTTTTCTTTTAACTGATATTAAGTTAAACATAAATTTGGTCTAGGCAAGATGCTGGAATTGAACCTTGCCAGAAAATGTAACATGTTTTGGTTTTGACTTGCTTAATGAAATGTATATTCTAGGTTCAAGATTGATGTTTTGAACACGTTGATGATTGCATTTTTTTCGGTTACCAGATGAAGTTTCTGGCGATAATGACAGGAATGACCAGAGAAGGTTATCAAAGAGAGATTACTAGAGTTGTTTGTGGTAGATGGGATCTAGGATTAATATACCATGTGAAGCCATGCTTACCTCAGCATCAGATTTTACACACCTATGTGATGTCATGCTTGTCTCATTTTTTTATTTAATCATTATAAATTTACATCTAACTCCTTCATCTTTCATCTTTTGTTTTCCTTTTTTTAATAAGCATTCTATTACCTTTAAAAAAAAAACTAGCATTCTATTAATAACAAACATACGTTTATTTACAAGATTATAGTGCCGACTTCTAGTTTTTTTAGAGTTTTTTCTATTTAACCTTAGAACTCATCCCATCCTTACTTTTTTTTAACTCGCTTTTCATTTTTTTTTGAACGTACATCTAATGTTGAACAAATAAAGAATTTTAATACGACCTTTAATGAGATCATGTTCCTTCCTTAGATGTGTCACGTAACACTAGGTGTTTATTTTCCTTCAAAAGTCTTTTTCTTTTTCATGTTTCCCCTCACAATTTTTAAACATTAATACCTTTTATATAAGAGATTTTTTAAAAAAAAATACATCAAATTAACGAGTGTTTTATATACGCCTGTTTCTATGGTACTCGTTGGAAAAATAATAAAACGCTTGTTAGTTTTATTATAAAATTTTTAAAGAAGAAACATTTATAAAATAATTACAAAAATCTTATAAAAATTCATAATCCAGAGATAAAGTTTTTTTAAGTTTTGTTATAAAATTTTATAACTAACTGCAGTGCTGGTCCTGGGGATTTAAGTGCCTTGTACAAACTGAAATAAAAGGCCCTTAGGCCATAAAGAATTTATAAATTATTTTTTAAACAAGGACTAACTTTATAACAAGAAAATAACAAAATCATAATATTATATAGGGTCAAGTTATCTTACACAGTGTTTACAAAAATAAGAAAGGCGAGAAGCATATAAAAACCATAATAGATCACGAAATATAACATAATGAGCCACAAAATATAACACAATGTTAAAGAAAAAAGACACAATGATGAAAATAAGAAAAAAAACACAATGCTATATAAAAGACACAAGGATATAACGTAAATTCTAAAACCACAAGCTAAAAATAAAAAATAGCGAAAACCTAAAACCTAAGATCATAGATTTCGGTGAGACGGTTCCAATGCCGCTTGAATGAGTTCAATCAGAGTCCGTTTGATACCCTTCCTATGACATTCTTATTTTTCTATCATTATGTATTAGATCATAACCCGTATTATATCTATATACATACAATGTGATGACTGGAATTAATAGCATGAGGGTCATATCATACACCTCTTATATTTGTTATTGTATTATAGTTGATGTGTAATAGTTTTTTCACTTAATAAAAATACTATAAATAAAGCAAGAAGTAAAAACGTTCCTTAAATAAAATGTGCACAGATAAATAATAAAGTAAAAAAATTCAATTAAATTAGGAGACTTATTTAAGTTTTTTTTAGGCATCATTAACTAATCATAAAAAGATGGTAAAAAGGTGACAGCTTTTTATATTTTCTAGGCACCTTTTCATGTGGGTGCTTCAACGGGAAGAATTGTGGATATTCACCCAAGTCACTGATTTATGGGTGGGGGGGTTCCCGAAGGGAGAAGAAGCTACATCATCTCCCCATTTTCAAACCCCATGGTCTTAACATACTTGTAAACACATAAGAAGGAATCTTTAATCTTTGATTATATGTTTTATTTTAAAATTTTACGCAATTGTGTTTCAAAACCGAAAAATCAAACCAACTCGTTACTAAAACCGAATGGGTTTCAAAAATTGGAATCTTAATATTCCAGTTACAATATATTATAGCTTTACTATGAAACCAAACCGAATCGAACTATGCACATTTCTATTAACTAGTGGGGTGCCCGTGCGTTGCGACGGGAGCACAACATTTACTAAAAACAAAGCAACAACAAAAATAAATATGTGATGATAAATGCAAATAAGGGTAGGGCACGTGCCATATGGTCTTGTTGCCTCTTACATGAGACAAAGAAGGACACCATAGACTCATTATGAAGACTTGACACTATGACCAAGCTTCGATATGCGTGTAAGTTTTGATTATAGTAGTGTAAGGTTGTAAAAAGAGAAGTTTGTCATATCCTATTATTGTTTTTAAATTTTGTGGTTAACCTTCCTAAATACTTTATAATATAGTATATATATAGATAAAAGTATTTTAGGAACTCGCTATATCTAACTCTTATAGTCATGTATGTACAAGTATTGTGCACATCGGTTGAGGGGAAATTTTAACCATTGTATCTTCCATAAGTAATGAGAAAATTTTAACTATTGTATTTTCCACATCTTTAGTTACTATTGTCTTTATTGTTTTGAATGATATAGTTTTGTTGTTTAAGTTTAAAATTATTCAACTTAACTACCGGCTCGATTATTACAAATTTATTTTTGATCTATTTTTTGCGTTTTTTTTTTATTATTTTAACTTTCATGTTTATAAAAAATAAACATAGTCTATTCATTGTTTTACTATACAAATATATAGTAAGATTCCATCATTTCATGCTATGTTTATGTCTCAATTTATAGACATTGTTTAGGTTCAGAATTATTCGACTTAAACTACCGGCTCGATTGTTACGAATTTATTTTCATTCTATTTTTTACATTTTTTTTATCTTAACTCTCATGTTTACAAAATATAAACATAGTTCATTCATTGTTTTACTCTACAAGTACGTGGTAAGCTTCCCTTAATCTATGCCATGTTTATTTCTCATTTTATTATAAAAAGTCAAATGGCATCGCCGATTTAAATAATTAAAAATATATGACATTGATTAATTGGTCCATATATTAGTTGTTGTCCACAATATATGGCATGTAATGAATGAGTGTCTTTTGTCAACCAACAACCCAGTTGTGTATACCACTATATAATCGTAAAATGTTATATATTTTATTCAGATCATATGGATACTTTATGCTTTTTAATTGCAAAAACTTTTTTATAACAACTCTTAAGAGTTTTCTATACATTAACCCATGAGTAAGGTCATAATATGACCATGTTTCTCATGCATGTCAAGCCCAAACATACAAAACCATCTCACTCTACCTTATCTATCAATTTTTGTACCTTACCTATCAATTTTACGAGCGACTACGATAGTTCCATGCATCAATAAATTATTCGATTTCTTTTCTATGAACTTCCTAAATATAAAAATACAATCCTAGATATTAACTGTATAAAAAAGTTATAAAAACAACAAAGTATGGATTGGTTGGGGGCGTAAACACATAATATTTGCAAGAATATTGGTTTAATGGTGAACAAAAAGTTACCTTAAGATTAATACTCTATATTTCACAAAAATTTGAATGACCAAATACAACATAACAGTTATCCGCAATCTTCTCGTACACAAAATCCCTTATGAATCTGCATAAACAAAATAAAATGGTTCATTAATTGTTTTCATAGTAGAAGACAACCATAAGATATCAGTAAGAATAAAGCCTCATAAAGGTATAAATTGAAGAAAGAAGCTGGTGACAATGACTAACAAACCAAAGATTATAAAGAGAATAAAGAATGAGATAGACGTTGTTTAATTGAGATGTATATAATAACAACACAATGGCCACTATTTATAAAGCTCTAATAGAAGGTATAGACATAAATGAGATAAAGGAGTTAGGAACATGGATAGTCACTAAGGGCACAAGGGGCGCTCCACTGAATTTGTTTTCAATTCACTGATTTCTACCAATCCTGCACTGACACGTCACTTCACTGATTTCCTTCACTGAAACATTTTTTTAAAGGCAGCACTCCACTGATTCTTTACCCAACTATCAATTATTTTCACAAATAATAATAATAATAATTTTCACACATAAAAGTATAGTTAATAATTATTATTTTTTTTACCTTTCAAAAAATAATTATTATTTTTTTATGTAATTCAGAAAAAAAAAACCCTTAAAAAACCACATAACAATTTACGAAAAAAACCCATAAGACTTTTATTTTGTTATTAAAGTTCTTTGAATATTTGAATTTTAAACCATATGTATACTTGTACATACATATGTTTGAGAAAACAATGTACACAAAATGACAAAAGACAAAAGACTCAAAATGACAAAAGACTTGTACTGTACAACTTGTACCACAAAATGACAAAAGACTCCAACACATTTGTAAACATATACATATACTTCTATATCTATCTCCTTCTTCACAAACCCACTTCAAACCCTAAAAAAATAAAAAAAAATAGCAGCAACCTGCAACCAAAATAGAAGAGAGAGAGAGAGAGAGAGAGAAGATTAAAATAATAGAGAGGGAGGAATAAAAAAATAATAAAATTGTGTGAAAGTTTGTGTCACATCCGTAAACCAGCACAGTAACTGGAACCAGAATTTGGTTCACGGGACCACTACCAGCGTGGGTGGCGGCGGTGTTACCGTGCTGGTAGTGGGGTACCCGTGACCAATTCTGGTAGCACCCTGTCCCCCCTAATAACTTATAAAGGAGTTAAAAACATAGATAGTCACTAATAACTTTATTATTTCATAATCAACTTAATTGTTAATGTAAAAAGACAACTTTACCCTTTTACTACCTTTATTAAGTTACTAGACTATTGCCCGCGTGGACACGCGGTTCAACAACTAATAATTATTTGGAGCGGTAATATGAATATGATGTGTCTTTCAAAATTCAATGAATATGACACTTAGCCTGTAAACGAATCGAACATTCATGAACTGTTCGTGAACTGTTCGGCGGGAAGTTCGTTTATGTTCGTTTATTTAAATAAATGAACGAACACGAACACAATTTTTTGTTCGTTTAATTAAACGAACAAACATGAACACACGTTGTGTTCGTTCATTTATGTTCATGAACGTTCGTTCATTTATGTTCGTTTATTTTGTTCGTTTATGTTCGTTTAATTAAACTTAGCTTTATTTTTATTATTTATTTCCTTTTGTTAAGTAACCTTAATTCATATGTTCTAAAAACTTAACCCTAACCCTAACATTCTAAACATATCACTTATTATCCGCTCTTCACACTTCACTTCACAGCCCCACACTTCACAACCGCTCTCCACCCTAACCCTAACGTTCATTTATGTTCATGAATCATTATTAACTTGTTTTTGTTTCTGTTCGTTTATGTTCATTTGTGTTCGTTTATATTGATCATTTGTGTTCGTTTATGTTCATGAACTGTTCGTTTAGGTATAAATGAACGAACATAAACGAACACGAACATGACAAATTTCTTAATGAACGAACACGAACACAAAAATGTGTTCGATTATGTGTTCGTGTTCGGGTTCGGTTAAAGTTAAATGAACAAACACGAACACGCCTGTGTTCGTGTTCGTTCGATTCGTTTACAGGCCTAATGACACAAATTACAGAGTAGACATAGAGAGAGACTTACAGTAAGTTAGAAAACTTTGTGTTTTAAATTCTAAAATGACAACAATGAAGAAGGAATTAAATGAGAAATGATATTTTTAGTAATTATTAAAGTTGTTAATTTTATATTTATTTATATATTTATTACGGGTTAATTGTTTATTTTTGGCATATTATTTATTAAAAGAATGTATTTTTTATATTATTAATTTTGTCAAATTCGAATTTAAACATTTCAAATTTTAATTTGAAATTTGAAATTCAAAATTCGATATTTAATTGATTACCAATATAAGCGAAACTAATATTAAAATAATATAACACAATTAATAGGATCAATTAATTTATTAATTGGAGAGTTGACACTACTTGGATGGAATTATTTAAATTTGGTTGGAATCCTTCCCTCATGCTTTAAAATATAGTATAGAAATAGATACAACGCTAGACCCCAAACACAATAGTTAATAATGGCAAGAGAAAATTGCTCGAATGGTCCCTGTGGTTTGCACTTTTTTCACCTATAGTCCCCAAGTTTTCAAAATTACAGCCATAGTCCCGAAACAGTGAAATTTTTTAACTCGGATAGTCCTGGAGCTAACTGAGGTTAAATAATCCAGTTAAGTGGGTGTGAAATTACAAAACTACCCTTACTTTAATAAAAAAACAATATAACACTAGTGGGTCCCACACTTCATCTTCCCCACTTCATCTTCTTCACCTCATCACCTCCACAAACTACCACCACCCATCTCCACCCTCCACCACCACGGACCCCCATCTCCACCCTCTTACACCTCATCACTTTACATCCACAAAAAACTCATATATATATTATCCCTTTCTCCTGTACATCTTATCCCTATATCTAAAACTCTCAAACATAATACATTTATAAACACAATTTACAGTACATAGAGAGAGCTGGAGAAAGAGAAACCAGAGAGAGATAAAAAGAGACGGTGAGCTGGTGGTGCTTAGCCACCACCCAGACGACGGCGTATGGCGGCGCTCCGGTCGGGTATAAGGTACCGACATCACCACCAGAACCCATAATCTATTACTACCGTTAAACAACCCCAATGTCTTCCTCCTCCGTGTCTGAATAATCGACCGGCTACCCTTATCTCCTCTTCTGATTCTAATAACCGTATCAACAACTTCAGCTATAACTCACGCCTCTCACCATACTTCAATTAATAATTATCCAGGAACAAATTTGGCCTTCTCCTTCTCTCTTTCTTCTCCTGCCTTCCGGTCTATCTCTCTATGCCCCCAGCTCCTCCAGTCGCCGGACTCGAGCCCACAAAAAAACCGGACAAGCCTAGAGTGGTGGTGCTGGGTTGTTTTTTCATGAACCGGGTTCTTTTTCTTTTTAGCGAATTGTACTGGGCTTGATACTAAAAATCATAAGGTGGGTTTCTGTTGTTTTATGACCTGTGTTTGTTCTTAATTGGGAAAAGATTGGATCTTTGAAGGTTTGATTTTGTAAAAAGTAAAAAAAAAAAAGAAGAAGTTTTTTGGTTGATTATTGATGATCCCATTTGGGATTATTAATGGTGAGATGTGTGTGGATTTAGGAAAGAGCAGGTGATAAATCATGTGTGTCTTAATATTAAAAAGCCATGGTTGGTGGTGGTGGTGGTGGTGGGTGGTGGTGATGGGTGGGGAAGGTGAAGTGTGGAAGAAGAAGTGGGTGGGTGGTGGTGGTGGTGGGTGGTGGTGATGGTGGGAGCTGGTGGTTGTTTGTGGAGGTGGAGGTGGTTTGGGGAGGAGGTGGTGGTGGTTTATGGAGGTGATGGGTGAGGAAGGTGAAGTGTGGAAGAAGAAGTGGGTGGGGCCCACGTAATTTTTAATAATTTTTAAATATATATTTTTAAAACAAGGGTATCTTAGTAATTTCACACTCACTTAACTGGATTTTTTAACCTCAGTTAGCTCTAGGGACTATCCGAGTTAAAAAAAGTCACTGTTTCAGGACTATGATTGTAATTTTAAAAACTTGGGGACTATAGGTGAAAATTGTGCAAACCACAGGGACCATTCGAGCAATTTTCTCTAATGGCAATTTAAAAGTAACAAACTATAAGACAATTATATGTTTACAAAATTATATAATTTTTTTAATATAAAAAGAAATTCATTTACATCTGGCAAAATGGAGTAGACTGTAGATAAGACGGCAGGAAACCGACACAGGTATTCCGGCGTATCATTTCCTCCTTCTAGAAGCATCCATTTGTATTTTCTTTTTGATTTTTATTTATATATTGCAAATTTGTTTTAAAACTTACGTTTTAACTAGAGTGAAGGGTATGTATACAATTTTCATTTCAACAAAACTCAAATATATCTACCAAAACAAGGAAAGTATTATTGATTATGGAGGTGTTAACTTGCTAAATCGATCTTAAGTTATTTGAGACAGGTTTGCTAGAAAAACTATATCAAGTCATGTTCAGTCTGAATCAACTCATTTCATATATATGTCTTTTATGGATTGAGTTATTTTATAAAGGCTACAAAAAATGAGAAGAGTAAGAAGGATACAAAAAACACAATAATATGATACAATGAGTCACAAAATATAACACAGTGTCAAAAAATATAACACAATGCTGAAGAAAAAAGACACAATAAATTGAAAAATGACACAATGATGAAAATAAGAAAAAGACACAATGATACATATAAAAGACACAATGATATAACGCATATTCTAAAAACTACAAGCTAAAACCCAAAAAACGTAGACCTAAAAATTAATGTCGTAGGGTTCGATAAGACGATTCCAATGTCGCTTGAATGAGTTCAATCGGAGTCCGTTTAATACCCTTCCTACGACTTCCTATTTTTTTCACTGTATATTTGATCATAACCCATCAAATAATAAAGGGAATGCTATACTATCAATAAACTAATTATTTATTAAAAGAATATATATGTAGATACTTGATTGCCAGTGAATCCTAGATCAATTGGTTTGGGTGGAGGTAACCCTATAACCTTTCAATGTAGAGGTCATGTGTTTGAGTTTCACTTGATGCAATTTACTTTAGCTGGAACAAGAGTTTTACCATAGTGGGTAGGGGTGTGAATTTCTGACACGGCCAGAAAACACGACGTGAACCTAACACGAAATTAGCGGGTTGGGCTTGGGCGAAACTTGGTTCTCGAATCAGGGGGCAGACTCATTTTTTTCGATCGGTAGTGGCAAATCGGTGGGGGCCGAACTCAACCCGGACTCAATTTACCTACGAAAATCGCAAATTTTCACTACTGCGCCAAAAAACAAGGGGGGCTAGGCCACCCTTGGCCTTATATATCCTTTGTCCCTGGGGTTGGGGTTTAGTCTAAATGGGTTTGGGTCAGGTTCGGGTTGAACCCGTGAACCCGTTTAGCTAAACGGGTCGGGTTTGGGTCAACTTGGACAGGTTGGCGGGTTAACCCGTTTAACCTATTTATACTATATATTGTTTTTTTACAATATTTTTTTTATAAATTAAATTGGTTAGGTATTTTATGTCACACTCATAACTTAAAATAGAAATTGCCCTGAGATTTTATAAATAAAACATAAATGTTTTAAATATGTTTGTGTTTTTTGTAGTAAAATTTTAATTTTAATACATTAGTTTGCGAAAGTCAACCCGAGAATATTCAGGTCGGGTTCGGGTTCATATGTATCTCACAATTTTCGGGTTCGGGTCGAGTTCGAGTTCATGTAAATTTTCCGGGTTCGGGTCGGGTTGGATCAGTCAACCTACGAACCCGACCTGTTAAGCACCCCTAAAAAATACTTGATTAGTGGGTTATTGAACGGTGGTTTTCACATTGAATCGTGAGCGGGTCAATGTGATTAAAAAAAGATACTTGATTAAAAAGATAATAATACCTAGAAAATCGACGTAGGCTTAGAAACGAAGTTTGGGAATGTGAGGTTACAATTACCTACACTTGCTTTCACATTGATCATACAATTTCCTTTCACATTGATCACATACGTAACACTTATTTACTAGCATGTACTCATAGAATTAATTCGAACTAGTTTTGTGATTATTTTATATGATTGTTTTAGGTATGTATGATGAAATCGTGAGCTTCAATTGTAATTCATCTAGATCTATCTTGCGTTTAACCATATAATGCCCACTAGTTTTTATCCCGGGAGCGTCCCGGGTTGAAATATTTAATACGACATAATAAAATATCTAATATGACAACATAATTAATGACTTGTCAATATATGATTAATTATTATTATTATTATTTATTTTAAACAAATCCCTACTATTAGTTATCATATTCTAATATTAAAAAAAACGAATCTCTGCGTCGGAGTATAAATCTAGTGCCATTACAAAATATTATATAGGGAGTATTTGGGATTGATTATTTAAAACTGATTATGCGTTTTGGAAAAGCAGGGGTGGAGCTGCTTATAGATTATTGCGTTTTGGTAGCCTTAAAAACTGATTATCTGCGTTTTCAAAACGCAATCCAAACACTAAAAATTGATTATCTGCGTTTTCAAAACATAATAATCTAAAAATCAGATTCAAAACGCAATCTCAAACACCCTCATAATGTCAAATGAATTCGGAAGTTTGTAATCGATCATTCTTAAAAGAATTAACATGAAATAAGGAAAAAAAGTTATTTATTGAAATATCGAACGCATTAGTCTAAGGGTTATGTGATGCATTAAAAAATTCATGGGTATATGATCAGGTATATAGTTCGGATATTTGGGTATGTGGTTTCGGGTAATTGGGTCGGGTATCACCTAATTCCAGGCCCAACCCAAACCCACAATTTTTTTTAAACTAATCCCAAAACTGACACAATACCAGTCGGGTTACAAAAAAATAGTCGTTTTTTTTCTCCGTTTTTTATATAGCACTATGGTACTCGTTGGAAAGATAATAAAACGCTCGTTAATTTGGTGTAATTTTTTTTCTTTAAAAAATCCCGTATATAAAAGATATTAACGTTTAAAAGTTATGGGAGGAAACATGAGAGAGAAAATAATAAATGATTAACTATTTAATAGATTAGATTAAACAATATTTAAACCATATTTATTACTCTTTTTTAATTGGTCTAGAGTTGCCACATCACATCCTATGTGGCATCTCTCAAAAGAGAGATTGCATAAGAATATGACATGTATGATTAATCCCTTTGCAATATATATATATATATATATATATATAGATATATAGATTATTTCAAATATTTGACGTTTTGGTTTCTAATAATTTTTTCTTATGCTTCCTAATTGAGCTTTTCAACATTCGGGACAAAACTAAGATTAAACAGTTAGGCATATGCGGTTCGGTTCTAGTAAGAGCATTCACAGTCCGTCCTGTATCCCTAATCATATAATTTAAGGAAAAATTTCAGTTTTTTAAATTTGTCTCTTACTTTTTCAAAGTCTCTTAGAGCATTCACGGTAGCTTCCCCATCCCTCATTTACTCACAACCAATCACAACCACATATTACATTAAAAATCATTACAGTTTCTCTCTCCTCTACTCACAACCACTTTCAACAAATATTAAAAAATAAATACAGTTTCCAGTTTTTCTCAAAAGATTCCAAATAACCCCAAATATACCGATCAACAGTAGATTCCTCATTTTTCTTCACTCACAACCCCTCAAAACCACCCCACATAATTTGGGGGCTACTCTCACATAAAAATGAGGGAGCTATTGTGAATGCTCTTATATCCCATTCTCCATTCATATCCCCTATAAGTTTTTTTCATTATTATTTTCTTTCTTTATAACCAATATCAAACCACTTCACCTTCAATTTGTATTATTTTATTATTAGTAAATGAGATGGGGGAAGTATGGAAGACCCCATATATGGGGGCTCAACATAGATTTTTTGCAAATTTTAAAAATGGGGTATGGGGATAGGGGTTGGGATGGAGTGAGTTTTTGTGATATTTTTTTAAATTTTAAAAATGAGAGAGGGAGTAGGGGATGGGTTGTGAATGCTCTAATACCGAAACATGAAACATCTTAGCATAAATAATTCATACCCCTCACCCAACCTGAAAAGAACGATATACACCATCCGACCTCATATCGATCGGATCTTCAAGTTTAATTTTCCAAAAATTTAAAATTCGGTCCAGTCCAGTTCTATCCGGTCCGGTCTCAAGGGGAACACCCCACCCCTCCATGAAACTTCGGTGACTTTGATGATAAATGCCCGAGGTCCCCAGTTGAAAAGGTGCACTTCTAATTATATAATAATAATAATATATGCACACATTTGTGCTAATAAATTATAATAATAGTATATAAAATAATAAAAAAAGAAGGGGGAAGAATAGGGAACACCATTTCACTTTTATATGAGGGAGGGAAAGGAAAAAATGACGTGACACTGATATGGAATTTGGGGAGTTAGGGGAGGTATACACCACACCATATAGCGTAAGGGTGGATGGGGTGGTCATCACCCCATTACACTCATCACACTATCACACCTAATCAGATTCTGTCACCTCATTTCATCACATTCTATTACATTCCATCACTAAACACATGTGGTGGTGTTCACTTTTCATCACTAAACTTTTTTTTTTAAAAAAATAATATAAAAACATTACATTAAATAAAAAAAACATTACATTTAAATAAAAAAATACATTAAATAAAAAAACTTAAAAAAACATAAAAATTTAAAAAATTAAGTGAGCGGTGGGTAAGGGTCCTCAAACTCGATATCTAAACCACCCACGTGTTCCGTTAGATCAAATCGAAGCTGATAGTGGGTTTGTTAATTTCGCAACTCCAAAAGAATATCATCAGTAACGTTTGGTGGTGTCTCCGAATCCATAACGTAATCCGGAGATATTGCGTGCCCTTCTTCCTTTATGATCATAGTGTGCAATATGACACACGCGTACACAACACTCCTTATTTTCACTTGATCAATCAAACGCACCGGGCGATCTATTATGTGCTATTTACCTTTCAATACACCAAATGCCCGTTCAACGTCTTTTCTTGCAGATTCATGTAGCTTCTTAAACAATTTTTCTTTTCCGATTGTCGAAAACGAGTAAGCTTTCACAAAAACTGACCAAGCAGGGTAGATGCCATCAACAAGATAGAAGCCACGTCTATATTGTCGCCCGTTCACCGTAAACGGACACGTCGGGGCGGTTCCTTGTATCTCTGTATCGAAAAGCGGTGATTGATGTAGAACATTGATGTCGTTGTTTGAGCCGGGGGACCAAAGTAGGCATGCCAAATCCATAAATTGTTCGACTCAACGGCTTCAAGCATTATCATCGGTTTTTTATGGTCACCTCTCATAAACTGACCTCTCAAAGCCGTCGGGCAACTTCTCCATTCGATGTGGGTACAATCGATGCTACCGACCATCTTGGGAAAATGCCATCTAGCTTCATGTGCGGCGTACAAACGTGTTATGTCGTGTCTAGTCTGTCTTCAGAGATACTCTTTACCATATAAATCAATAATAGCATTGCAAAAATATTGAAAAGACTCGCTTGAAATTCTACATGACATATTAAAATATTCATCAAATTCGTCAGGAACGTTACCGGTAGCAAGTTGACGAATCACGGATGTGCATTTTTGTATCGCCGTAAAGCTCTTTTTCCCCCTAGCATCATACCCTACTTGAAACCATTCGAACTTAGCTTCGATGTCCCCGACAATCTTTAAAAATAATTCCTTTGATAAACGAAATCGATTTTTAAACATCTCGTCGTTGTACTTTGGGTTTTCTACAAAGTAATCGTTCATCAAAACTTCATTTGCCTCCACCAATCACGTTGCACAATTATTTTCTTTTGGCGTTCCGTATCTTCACGTTGTGCCGCCTCGCAAAGCATTGCAAAAAAATCCATTGAAGAACCCGACGAGTCAGAAGAACTAGATGAGTCCAGTGGACACGATGGGCCTTCCATTTGATATATATATATATATATATATATATATATATACTTTTTTTTGCTTGTTTGATTGTTGGATGTATGTTTTGATTGTTGATGGTATTGATTTTGGTTGAAAATGATACATATATATATATATAGGGTCAAGATCGTGTACAAAGTGTTTTTTTTTTGTGAGAAGGACTAAAAATTGATACTTAGGCATCATTTTTTGAACTTAGTCGTGATGTTTTGGATTATTTTGCCTATAAAAATACCAAACATAACAATTAAAACCGAAAACAAATGTATTTTAGGCTTAAAACTTAAAACACCATGCTAAGAACATTAGTAGTGTGTTTTAAGCGTTAGGTAGTGTGTTTTAGCTGTTTTTTAAATTTAATGATTATAATATATTGTATTGTGTTTTAGATTGTTGTGTTTGGTGTTTTTCAAGTTAAAACAACCTAAAACATCATTCCTAAATCCAAAACATGATGTCTACATGTCAATTCTTAGTCCTTCTCACACTTCTAACGAAATATGTCCTTTGTACAGGATCCTAAACCTATATATATATATATATATAGAGAGAGAGAGAGAGAGAGTGTGTGTGTTTATGAAAAGTAATTTTTTTTAAAGGCAAACGGCCATTTGACTGTTGGCCAACGGTCAAAACACAAAAAGAGAAGAAAATAGAATGTGATGTATGTCACGAAAAAAATAAATCGAGGTCGTGATTAATTGGGCCGGCCGATGTACCACGGCATCACGACGATCACGGGGTGGCCATCACAGACCACCTTGTCCACTAGAGCTGCAAACGAACCGAACGAACACGAACAAGGCCTTGTTCGTGTTCGTGTTCGTTTGTTAAGGAATATATGTGTTCACGAACAGTTCATTACACTTACCGAACGAGATTTTTTGTTCGTGTTCGTTTGTTAAGAAAATGCTCTTGTTCGTGTTCGTTTGTTAATTTTGTTCATGAACGCACACGAACACAAAACAGATATCCATGAGTGGAAATAAGCACAAACTGTCATATGTTAACTTTCGAATAAGATCAGTTTCACATATGTTAAGACAGTATCTAGAACCACCCAAAATATAACATAATTATCCGAACATACTTGATACTCAACATAATATTGGTAAACGCAACAAAGTAGTGTCTTAAAAAACTAAGTTTGTATCTTAAACTTGAAGTCTTCAATAATCTACCCAAATAAACTTGAAGACATCAAACGAACATAGACGTACGAACATAAACGAACACGTTACCGAACGTTCACGAACATAAACGAACGAACACGGCTTATGTTCATATTCGTTTGTATAACTAAACGAACGAAATTTTTTGTTCGTGTTCGTTCATTTATTAAACAAACGAACACAAATAAACTTCCCGCCAAACAATTCATAAACTGTTCGCTGAGAATTAATTTCGTTTGCATCCCTACCGTCCACCCTTATACCACCACATCCCTACATGGTGTGAGATGTCAAGTTCAACAAAAAAAAAAAAAATGAGTTTCTAGAAGAATGAGACGTTTCAATAGTCTTCTTTTACATCCACTTGATCACAAAAAAATCCACAAACAAAGACCTATATATATATACACACACATATATCCTCAACACTCTTAACCTAAACACCTACAACTTCAACAAAACCCTAATATTTAATCACAAACATGGAATCCAGTTCAACATTAATCTACACCTCTCCAAGCTTTAACACAAACCCTTGTAACAACATATCCAATATTGCCAATAGAGTCGTCCACGAGCTCCTTACAGAAAACAGCCTCAACAACCACAACAATAATAATAATAATATCTTCATTTTCAACGATAATAATGAAGACGAACACGAGTTTGAGTTTCCTGTTATGTCTGGAGATTCAAATTTGTTCCAGATTTCATCCCACGATCAGATCTCACCGAGATATCCACTTTTTGATCGGAGTTTATTGTCCGACGTTGATGTTAACATCATTAACGGCGTTAATACTTCGGTAACGGAATCTAACCCGCCGTTAACCACACGGTTGTCTCTGATGAAGCTGTTTGACGACGATCACGAAACGACGTCGTCGTCATCGGACGATTTAGACGGAGTTATGCCGGAAACCTACTGCGTGTGGACGCCGAAGACGGAGCCGAATAAAAAGAAGTCAAAGCATAGGAAGAGTCATTCGATATCGATTGATAATACGTCGGTTCGAGATCTGCTTAAACGGAGCTACAGTGACGATCACTATTCTATCGGTAAGGAGTCGCCGGTTATTCTTTTTATTCCTCCGAGTTCGCCGGAAAAGGTAAAACAGATCGGAAAAGGTGGTAGGTTGAAGAATATTCCGGCGAATAAGTCAAAGATTGGAAATGTTCGGCTTCCGCCGTATCTGCCGTACCGGGAAGATCAGCTTGCAGCATATGCAAATTTTAACGGAATGAATAATAATAATAATATCTACCGCTACTGAAATGGTTGATTTGTTTTTTTTATATGTTTATTTAGGGTTTTTGGTTGTAAATAATAAATATATAAGTATTTATTCTTTGATATGAATTCGTAATGTTAAGAAAATATGGTGTCTGGATAATTAAATATATTTTTATGTTGAAGATCGTTGAATGACTGATCTGGCTTGTAGAGTTGTAGATTCGACTGATATGTGTCATAAGTAGTCCAACCTTATTGAAGAAGGTTCAGTTGTAGTCAATCAGATCGGTTGTGGACTTGGGGAAGAAGGTCGAATTATATCCCTCATTTGGGATAGGGGAAGGGGAAATGATGTGGCGTTGAAATGGACTTAAAAGAAGAAGAGGGAGGGTGTTGCACACAATATTAGCCAAGTGAAATTTAAAAGGTGAAATATATTAGGCTAAGAGCTAGGGCTGTGCAAAGGGTCTGGAACCGACCCGACCCGATCTGGACCCACCAGAACCGTATACCCTTTTATTGTTGAAATTAGGAATCACGAACCGAACCTTAAAAGGCTATGTGTTTTCGGGTCCTAAAGGTTCCGATGGGTCGGGTAAAAGGGTCTGACCCTCTAGAACCCTTTAATGCAATAGCCACTTTTAGAGGATTTACATATTTCTATTCTTTCACCATGCTTGTAAAAGAATTCCTCCATATGGTTCTAAGGTCGTCCGTTGTGGACGCGCGAGCGAACGTGCGCAAGCCACCGACGTGACTATCAAGTAATCCGGTCACTTGACCCCGTTGTGGCTGGAGGTGAGAAACGACGCGACCAAAGGTCACTTTTTCCCGTTAACCCACGCGACCACCATCGCTTGTGCTCGCGTCGAGACTGTTCGCGTGGGGCTGTTGTGGCTGGGGGTGAGCACGGGCGCTGAAACCTCGTTCGCGTCGTGCTACTCGCGCTTCCACAACGGACAGTCTAACAATTGCCCATGAGTTTTTTTTAAGTCATTTTTCGTTTCTCGACTTATGTTTTCGTAACAATTTTATCATTCTCATCAATAGAAACATCATGTGAATCTGTTATGTATACATAATAAATACATACACACATCAGCGATATGTATAAATATTTACTTCAAATTTGGATATAATATATATTATATAATATATCACATCTATGCATATCCATTAAGCCGGAAAAAATTTCAAGAAAAATACATTGTTATTATTATAAATAATATTTCTAATATTTTATTAACATTACATGAAATCGATTACAATAAAACGTAAAAACGAATAGTGAAAAGACTAAACAAGATTATTTTTTTAATTAAAATACAAACGGTTCTTGTGGTTCTTATATTAGAACCGTGGGTTTGGAACCGACCCGACCCGGAACCGATAATTCACATAAATTTAGAACCGGAAACCGACCCATATATTTAAAAAGGTTCGGGTCCAAGGTTCTCGTGGGTCGGATCCAAGGTTCCTATGGGTCCGAACCATGAAATGCTCACCCCTACTAAGAGCATTTACAGTAGAGACCTCATATTTGTGTGAGACAAAACCTTAAAATTGTTTATCGGATTAGAAGTGGTTGTGAGTGAAAAAAATGGGGAATCTACTGTTAATTTATCGGTAAATTTTGGGTTCTTTGAGAATCTTTTGGGGGAAAACGAGAAAACTGTATTTATTTTTTAATATTTGTTAATAGTGGTTGTGATTGGATGAGAGAGAAACTGTAATGAGGCTTAGTGTAATATGTGGTTGTGAGTGGATGGGGGATGGGGAAAATATTGTGAATGCTCTAAGGGGAGACGGGGCGCTACCAGAATTGGTCACGGGTACCACACTACCAGCACGGTAACACCGCCGCCACCAGTGCTGGTAGGGGTCCCGTGAACCAAATACGGGTTCTATCTAATGGGCTGGTAAGAAGAGTTAATTAATGCAACGGTCACTTTTTATAATATATTTTATTACTTTTTTGACCGTTTGGAATTTATTTAAATGAAACGGTAATATTTTTTGACCGTTATTTTTGAAATGCTATAAATTGTGCACGGTTTAAATTAAAAAACACAACCTACATTAACCAAACTACTTAAAAACACAAACAAAACAAATGGATCCAAGGAAAACAAAGAGTGTTTCGAGGGGTGCGAGGGGAACCTCGAAATCTAGGGGTCGAGGCAAAGCTTCGAGTTCGAGATCGTCTACGGTTGAGCCGTATAGGCCCGTGCTCAATTTTCCACCAACCCAACCCCAACAACAACCGTTTTACTCACAATACACACAATTTCCACAAAGCCAACCACCCATTATGTATCAACAATATATTACGCCGCCTCAATTAACAAATTCCCAACTAGAAGACTTCGAGCTCAACTTAGAAGATGAGGACGATGACGAGGAGGAAGCTGTGCCAGAGACACAGTTCGAGCATCATGTAGATGAATAGATAGACGAGGAAGCGGGTGACGCGCTTGAGGTTGAAGTTGAAGAACTTGAAGCAGGGGTGAAAAAGAAATATGCAAACCGTGTGAAAGCTGTGAAGTGGAATACGACACAAGAGGTTGCTTTGGCAAAAGCTTGGTGTTATGTGTCGGAGAACAGGGAGAAGAGTAACCAAAGAAGCAAGGGAAGTTTTTGGAAAGCGGTCCAAAAACATTACACGCCACTGTTGGGTTCTTCCACCCGAACGGTTGATCAAATTACTTCTAAATGGACCGCCATGAACCCACGAATGAATGCGTTCAATGGACTTTATCAACAAGCGGTAACGTTTTTGGGTTCTTCCACCCGAACGGACGATACCACCCCCACTAGCCGCATGCCGGACCTCAACGAAGATACCAACCCAACGCGACCCAAACGAAAATCCAAGAAAGCCGCCGCCGCCGAGTCTTCCGGCAAATCATTGGTTGACGAACTCGGGTCATACCGAGCAATGAAAGAAGACAAACTGAACCAGTTGATCACCCTACAATCTCAACAAGGCGAAAAAACAATGGCGTTTTTAGAGGAACAACGCGAATTGTTGAGACAACGACAGTATGACCACGACTTGAATATTTACACAAAACCACACGAGCACCTCAAAGGTAAATCTTTGGAGTTGGTTTTGAAACGTAAAGCTAAAATCGTGGCGAAATACGAATGGGAGCATTATTGGGTTGAAGACGACGCGGATGATGAAGGCGACGAGTAGGATGAAGGCGTTTGTATTTTTATTTTAGTAGATGTTTTTTGTAATTTTTTTTTATTTTAATGGGACGGTTTAATTTTAAGTTTTACAAACGGTAGTTATAATTTAAGCGGTCATTTTTTTTAGTAAAAACGGTAATTAAAAAAAAGGAAAACTAAAAATAAAGATTTCAGTGAAGTGAATCAGTGGAGTGCTGCCTACAAAAAACTGAATCAGTGAAGTAAATCAGTGAAGTGATGTGTCAGTGTAGGATTGGTTGAAATCAGTGAAGGAAAAAGAAAATAAGGGTAGCACCCCTTTCCCCCTAAGGGGTGTGGTTCTCCATTTCTTGTCCACATCAATGTCACGTCATTTCACCATTGCCCTCCTTTAAATGAGGGAAATGGTTACCCCTTAGGGATGGCAATGGGTCGGGTTTGGGACGGGTTTAGGTAATCCCAACCCCATACCCGATTAGGTATGATTGACCCAAACCCGGCCCAAAACCCGTCGGGTTTGTGTCGGGTAATTACCCATCGGGTATCGGGTATACCCACGGGTTTTGGGTAAACCCATTAATTTTTAAAACTTACCAATTGAGTATATCCGACCAAAGACCCGACGTGTATCTATTAGATAACTATTAACCAATTACATTTACCATTATTAAATATATATGTCAATTATTACAGTGTATAAATATAAAATACTTAAATCTTTTAAAAACACTCAAAGACATAGATAACAAATAGTATACATAGATAACAAGATGATAGTCTAGATGGACAATTTGATATATTATGCTTACATATTTAAAAAGATATACTAGAAATTATATTGGGTATCTAATCGGGTAAACGGGTATATCATCAAATCCCAAACCCACCAAAAAAATAAAAACTAATCCCGTACCCGGACCCATAGCCGATTACCCAACCCCAAACCCGTCCCAAATGTATCGGGTTTCGGGTTTACCCATCAGGTTCGGGTTAGATTGCCATCCCTATTACCCCTTCTTCCCGCTTTCATCTTTTATTATTCTAAAAGAAAAAAAGGCAAAAAAAATAATATATAATATTATTTGGATGACATTGATTAATATATTATTATATTAATATTCTTCAATGGGGGGAGAGCGGTGGATATTCACCCAAGTCACTGATTTATAAACGGGATGAGGGGGGGGGGGGGTGCTGTTTCCGAAGGGAGAAGAAGCCACATCATCTCCCTATTCCCACACTCACTACAAGAAATCTTAGCATTAGCCGCGACACTTTTACCAGCGACACGGAGCAATAGCAGCGACATCGAGTCGTGTCGCCGCTATTGTTCAGTGTCGCTGCTAATGCTCGATTAGTGTGATATTGCAAGAAAAGCTCCTCTTCTTATCCTCAAACAAACACAACTCATCTTTATCCTCCTACATCCACCTTCTTTCTCCTTCAAACTACACACCACCATTAACATTAACATCTACCATGTTTCACGCCGTCAAGTTCGCCACCGTCAAGCTCCGACCACTAGTTTCTATATCTTGTAGCTTTAGGTTGAAATTATCTAGTGTTCATTTGTAAAAAAATATATAATGTTATACCGATTTGAATGAGAAATTTGTCTTGTTTTGTTTTATTTTCAAGTTCGAACAAATTTTCTACAAATAAATGAGTGCCTTGTTGTTTGAAATATGAAAAACCTTCTCCGGCCATTCAGAAAAAAATTATCCTACGAACTTTCCGGCAAAGTCTCCGGCCAGGCATTACCAGCGACATATGTCGCTGCTAATGAGTATTAGCAACAGGATAATACCTTTACCGACGACATTGTCGACCATTAGCAGCGACACCCGTCACTGCTATTGCTCCAATTTTTTTGTAGTGATACTTGTAAACACATAAGAAGGAATCTTTAATATTTGATTATATGTTTTATTTTAAAATTTTACGTAATTGTGTTTCAAAACTGAAAACCAAACTGAATCACTAAAACCGGATGGGTTTCAAAATCTGAAATCTTAATATTCCAGTTACAATATATTATAGCTTTACTATAAAACCAAACCGAACCGAACTATGCACATTTCTATTAATACATCGCTAGACCACACACAGTAGTTAATAATGGCAATTTAAAAGTAACAAACTAGGGAAATGGAATTAAATAATCCCAACTTTGGGGGTTGGAAGGGAATAATCCTAACTTGAAAATTGTAAGATAACAGTCCCAACTTGTCAACATTTTTATATTGTTGGTCCCAAACTAACCCAGTTAACTTTTTTTCTGTTAAGTGCTGACGTGGCATTACACGTGTCTTGTGACGTGGCATAAAGTGAATTCTGTCAAAAAAATGGTGGGCCATTATATCCACATGTGTAATATTAATTAAATTATTAAATGTTTTAAAACCCACAAACATCATATATCAGTTTCTAATCGATCAAATAATCTTTCAAAGTCTTTCAAATTGATTAACCCTAAAAACCCAAAATCGACCAGAACACCTCCTACACCAGACGATCGTGATAAACCCTAGATAATAATGGCTGAAGAAATCAACATTAAGCTATGGTATGGTGGCACCTTCGTTTCTCATGCTTCAAGACTAAGATATTGTGGTGGTGACCAAAGAACAATGAGGTTAGATATTGATCATGTTTCGTATTTTGAAATCGTTGATTATGTAATCCAACATTGTTCATACGTATCCAAGGATTTCATCATGTATTACAAGTTACTTAACAATGGGGGATTGAAGCTGTTAACAATTGATGCTGATGTTATGGACATGGTGGAGGCATTTAGAAATGTTGATGAGATTGGTTGTGTGTATGTGCAACATGGCCCGATTAGCAAACCTGCTTCTACACCTGTAAAACACCTTTATTGACCAGCTCACCCAACCCTTTGAATAGCCCACTCAGAAGCCCATTAGGAAGCCCATTAATCCCACTAGTCAACCCACTTAAAAACCCTAGTCAAACACCTGATGTAGTTAATGAGCAGAACATGCCAGCTGCAAAGAAAAAATTAGATGCTTTAAATGAGGTTGTGAAAGGAAAGGCAATATCTATAGATGAACCACCTGTCATCAAGAAGTCTGTGAACAAAAGGCTTCAAATTTTTGAAGATGAAACAGAGATAGAATCAGAGGAGGAGTTTAGTTCAGGTTCTGATGATTCAAGGGATGAGACATATAAAGTTAATAAAAATGATGAAGATTCAAGTTCTGATGTTGTAAGTGTTTATGGGTCAGAAGAAGAGGATCAATAGGAGGATGCAATAGATGAAGATGGTTATGGGTCAGCAGGGGAAGATGAAGAATGGAGACAGTCACAACTGAAAATCAAGGAGGTGAACACAGAACATGCTGAAACAGCAAATAAGTTGTTACAACTATGTTTGCAAGCAAATGCTGTTGAAGTAGAAGGGACTGGTAATACAGAAGCCCCACATGTTGAAGCACATAGTACCTATGAAGACTCAGAAGGGGATGTAAAGACACCTGGGAGAGTTCTGATGATGACATATTAGGCAAGAAGTATTGTAACACCCCGAGGTGTTACGGGTCTCGTAAACGGGTCGGGTCGTACCCGACCACCCGATTATAAAATAATAATAAAACTAATTTTTATTATTTCAGCCAAACGCTCCATAATCTGGTGTTAAATCCGTAGCCAAACACTTTGGTGTAGTCTAATACTCGTTACCAAACATCGTGAGTCCCAGTTATTATCCTCATTGCCAAACGCCCCTTTATTTAGTCTTCCCTTATAAACCTTGCTTGCCTCCTCCTTTTGTCTTCCTGCATAAACTCACGAGAACAACACACACACTTGCGTGTGTTCTGTCAACCACCAAGCAGCAGCGACCGGAGAGCCATGGCCGGCCGCCGCCGCCTTGTTCTCCGGCACCACCCTTCCATCTCCTCTCCGGTAAGCACCACCATTTTTCCTTCTCCTTGTTTCTGATATTAACCCGATAACCCTGTTGTTGCTTCGATTCAACATCGGACCACCATAATCAACCGGAACCATCACAGAAACCTTTCCTCTTTGACCCGATAGTAATCCTTCTCCTCTTCGTTATTATAACCGGACAGTCACCGGAGTTATGGTGACTGTCGTGAGCCTCTCATAATCTTTTTGTTTCTGATTTGATAAACCACCTTTCTGTGTTGGTCGTTGGACAGTCACCGAGCCATGGTGACTGTCAACCAGCTCTAAAACCGGACCATATAACCTTTCTGTTCTGGCCGGTTCGTTATAACCCACCTACAAGTTCCTTTCGGGTGTCTCATATGCATAAATATGTTGATATGTATGTGTGTTTGTACTGTGACAGATCGTTAGACCTTGGTCAACCTCCGATGAGTTTCTGGCGAGTGTCCGGTCATAACCCTAAACCCATCTGATTATCCACCATAAAACGACCTGATTAGCTTTATGTGTGTGGTATTGAACCCGATAATTAAAGAACCGATTGTGGTTTGGTCATTGAAGGTTAGCCTTTAATTATTGGTTATAATCCCTTGATTATTAATAAATCTTTTTGATTATTGTTATAGGGTATCAAATCCGGAAGACGGGTCCGATACCCGGTTCGATATGACTTCCGGTCACTCCTCCGGCGAGAAGCCGATTGCTGTCCAAAAAGGGTATAATCTAAACAGATTATATATTATAATTGGATATTAGTTATTAATATCATGTTATAATATTGTATTTGTATTGGTTACGAGGTACCATTAACCAAGTTGGAGAACATGAGTCTCATACCGAGTCGATTCAGTGACTCGGTCAACTACCGGAACAGAACCCGGTCCAATAACTAGACGAGGATCGTATTATAATTATAAAGATTATATATATAATACGGATAACGATCGGACTTGATAATAATAATATGACAATAATAAACATATATAAAATATATATGTTTATATATATACGATTCGATAAATAAAAGATATACTAGACTTGGGTTAATCATAATATTTTCTATTCTTTTGTTAGTTTAGACCTGCCAAGCTGTAATGGCCAACTTTATTAGTTTCGAGTGCCAAACTGTAATGGCCAGCTAGATTTAAGATGTCCGTGTCGTGTCAATAATGAACCCCGAGTTTAGGACTATCTAATATATACCGAATTCTATATGAATAAATTGTATATATATGATATATATCCTAAGTATTACAATCTAACAAGTCCCACGCGTAAAACGTATCCATATATATATGACATATAATTGTAATAAGAGAGACTATAGAAGATTATACGCAAACCTGTGAGTATCGTGAACTCCCCATTTTTACTGTTTTATTAAGTGTTTTCGGGGGAATACATGTCATTTATTAGAAAACCTAGAAATGCTTTACATAATAAAAGATTATCAATATCAACAAAAGAAATATAATAGAAAAGGGGACATAGAAACGACGAGGACAGTACTGGCCGGTATCCGCCATTTCCTTTCTTGTCCAACTAGAGGACAAGAACCTGTCTTACCCAAGTAGAGGGTAGGAATGTCCAAGTAGAGGACCAAAACCATTCTTGTCCAAGTAGAGGACATGAACATGTATTTTACCACGAACAGAGTGGTACCATCGATAGGAATGACACGAAATATAATCGATATGATAGAATTAAGATATAATAGAATTGATATATAATAGAATTGGTATAATAGAATATATTTTCTCCTTCAGAAATTATAATCTGTAAAGCATGTTTATAAAAGAATGTTTTATTTAAAAGAATATTATAAAAGAATGATTTATAAATGAACTGGCCATTCATTTTATTAAATACACGACCTCACCAACCTTATGTTGACAAAAACTATTTTTGGCATGTGTTCAGGTAACCCAACAGATATGATGACGTGGATCCTGGAAGAGTAAAGACTGTTATGATCTGAATCCGCTGCGTAGCTCTGAAACCCGACCCAACGACCCGGCTCCGACAGCCAGGGTCGTTACAAGTATGCTCCTAGTATTCCTGTTGTGACTGATCATACTGACTGGACAAAGTGGACTTGGGTGGTTGGTACAAGATTCCTAAGTAGGGATGCTTTTAAACAGGCTGTCAAGAAGTATGTTGTTGCAAATGGTAAGAGTTTAGTTGTTTCTGTTAGTAACAAGAATAGGGGAGGTCGTATTGGTATTAGTTGTGTTAAAGATTGTCCATTCAATATTTATTGTTCTTTCCATGAAGATAAAAATTGTTACATGGCAAAAAGGGCAATAAACAAGCACAATTGCCAAAGAAATATGAAGAAAAAGAGGCAGTTAAGTTACACATTAATAGCCAATGAATTCTTACCTGTGTTTAAATGTAAACCACATTGGTCTGCTAAGGATATTCAACTTGCTGTGAAAGAAAAGTACAAGGTGTTGATAAGTAAGTGGTTTGCATACAAGGCTAAAAGCTATGCACACAGTAAATTGTATGGGTCAATGAAAGAACATTACTGCAAACTAGGATCCTATTTAGAGGCTTTAAGAATAGAAAATCCTAGTTCCACATTTGAGTTGATGACTGTACCACCTGGATACATCAATGCAGATTCTAGTGCAACTTGTGATAGTTTTTTTAGGCTGTTTGTGTGCTTTGATGGGTTGAAGAAGGGATTTTTAGCAGGCTGCAGGAAGGTGTTGTGTTGTGTTTAGATGGGTGCTTTCTGAAAACATTTTTAGGAGGTATGTTATTGGTTGCAGTAGGTAGGGATGCAAATGATAAGATGTATCCACTTGCTTGGGCAGTGGTAGAAGGAGAAAACAATGATAGTTGGACAAGGTTCATGGAACAATTAAGGAGATGCTTACAAGTTGTTGATGATGGAAAGGAATGGACATTGTTATCAGATCAACAAAAGGTAACATCATCTAATTTTATGTATTCTATAAATGAAGCACTAATAGGCAGTTAATTCTAACACTTAATAAATTGTTTTGTAGGGTTTGCTTAATGCTGTAGCTTTGGTCTAGCCTGAAGCTGAGCATAGAAATTGTGCTAGACACATATATGCCAACTGGCATAAAAAGCATAAAAGTGATGAATTGAAGGAGGTTTTCTGGACAGTTGTGAGAGCATACAATGAGGTTGATTACAAAAATGCCTTGAAAGAGATGAAAAGCTTGTCTACTGAAGCAGTTGATGATTTTCTAAAACAAGATCTTAAGTGTTTTGCAAGATGCTTTCTCAAGACACACACTAGGTGTGATTTTATCTGCAACAACATGGAAGAAACATTTAATGGGTTCATTGTGCAGTTTAGACAGAAGCATCTTATAAACATGTTGGAGGACATCAGGGTGCAAATTATGACAAGGTTAATAAACCAGAAACGGGAGATGGAAAGAGAAGATGTTGTTGTTTGTCCTAAGATTCAGGGGAAGTTGGATCTTGAAAAGGATTGGGCTTATAGATGTGAGGTTTATCCTTCCTCATTGCATGTGTTCCAGGTAAGAATAAACTTAGCTTTTAGTTTTAATTGCAAAAAAATTGGATCTTGACTTGATGTTCAACCTCATTATAGGTAAGAGAGTTGGATGATGTATCAGTTGATCTGGGAAACAGGACATGTACATGTAGAAAATGGGATTTGTCAGGTATCCCTTGCAAGCATGTTTGTGCAATTGCTAGATTTCTCAATAAAAATGCTGAAATGTATGTGCATGACTGGTACCACAAGGAACAATACATGAAAGCTTATTCCTATACCATACCCCCTTTGGCAAGTGAAAAGTATTGGCCTTCTGTAGATTTCCCTCTTGACCCACCACCAATCAGGTCTCAACCAGGTAGACCAAAGAAAAACAGGAGAAGGGACCCGTATGAGAACCCTAAGAAACAAGGTAAGTTCAGATGATTATTTTGTAACTTATACTTGTGAATGTCCAGGTAAGCTTAGTAGGAATGGAACTACTATGACTTGTTCTAATTGTAAGGAGAAGGACCATAACAAAAAGGGTTGTAAAAAGGGAAATAGGACAAGGGTTGAGGTTTCAGGAATGAAGAGAGGTAGGGGAAGACCAAAGAGGTCAAGGTTTGAAGGGGCAGGGCAGTCATCACAAGCAACAGTCCAATCTAGTCAAACTGCTCATTCTGGTGGACCAAGTCAAGAAGCCCAATCCAGTCAAGCAGCCCAATCCAATCAAACAGCTCATGCTGATGGACCAAGTCAAACAAGGGGCAGGGGCAGGGGAAGGTCAACAAGAGGGCGGTCAAGTCAAACAAGGGGTGGAAAGTCAAACAATGGGGTTGGTTTCTGGTTTCCAGACTTTATGCAAGCATGAAGGAATGTTTGAATGTTAAGGGGTTATGACTGTTTATGTAGTTGTTTATGTATTTTGGTAAAATCCAGACTTTATGTAGTTGTTAAGCTTATGACTTTTTATGTAGTTGTTAAGGTTTTGACTGGTATGTATTTTGGATTTGAATCTAGTGTTTTTAATGTTTTATGAATGTTTGATGTTTGAATCTAGTGATTTGCAGCCTATTTGATGTTTGTTTGTGTTTTGACCCATTAACAAATCTGTTTTATGCAGCCTATTTGATGTTTGTTTGTGTTTTGACCCATTAACAAATCTGTTTTATGCAGCCTGTTTGATGTCATTTTTGCAGCCCATAAACAATCAAATTTGTGTTTTGACCCATTAACTGAGATACATTAACCCATACACATTCTAATTTGTGTTTTGACCCATTAACTCATTCAAGTTTCTGTGTTAACCAATACACATTCTAATTTGTGTTTTGACCCATTAACTCATTCAACTATGCATACACATTTAAGTTCAATATCATGAAAAAGACCCATTTTTATTTCATTCAAACAACACTTACATAACAAAATACAATAACATGAAACATTACATATTCAAGTTCAAAACATTACATAACAAAATACAAGAACCACAAATAATAATCCTAACACATATCCTGCATTCCATGAACGAGATTTGAGCAGCTGGACTTTGAGAATCTTGTTTTCATCCTCCAAGATTTTGTTTTGCAATTGTAGGTTTTCAATCTTCAATTCTTCAATTGTAGGGCATCTAACCTGTTGACTAAGCATCTTCTGCAAATCATCTTTCCATAAGAAGAAATTGCAATCTTGTTTCTACAACAAAACAATCCAATCAAAACATACCAATGTTATTGAAACAAACAAAATGTAATTACTTACTGGCCATAACCGACACCCATAAAATTCCTTGCCAATTCGTGGGTTGTTTCGTTTAACCACTCGTATGATTGCAAGTATATGGTGATGACATTACACCTGCCCATCCAAATCGATCTTGAACTTTTTAGGGCTTTTGTTTGTTGAGGATGAAGACGACGAGCCCATGTTTATTGTCGAAGTGTTGATTTTTAGGGCTATTGTTTAGGTTTGAAAATTAGGGTTCATCAATTTAGGGTTCTTGGGAGGGTTGGGGTTTACGTTGAAGTGTCTGATGATTTTTTTTTTTTGGGAAATGATTTTGATCGAGGTAGGATATTAGATATGTTGAGAGATTTGATTGTGGGTCCCAATGTTTTTAAAAACATTAAATTTATTTTATTTTACACATGTGGATAAGGGCTCGTCTTTTTTTTTTTTGACAGATTCACACTTTATGCCACGCAGGACTGCCACGTGTGATGCCACGTTGGCACTTAACAGAGAAAACTAACTGAGGTTAGTTTGGGACCAACAAAATAAAAATGTTGATAAGTTGGGACTGTTATCTTACAACTTTCAAGTTGGGACTGTTGCCTTCCAACCCCCAAAATTGGGATTATTAGATTTCATTTCTCCAACAAACTATAAGACAATTATTATATGTTTACAAAATTATATAATTCTTTTAATATAAAAAGAAATTCATTTACATCTGGTAAAATGAAGTACATTGTAGATAAGACGACAGGAAACCAACACAGGTATTCCGGCGTATCAATGATTCATTTCCTCCTTCTAGAAGCATCCATTTGTATTTTCTTTTTGATTTTTATTTATATATTGCAGATTTGTTTTAAAACTTACGTTTTAACTAGAGTGAAGCCTTTTAATACACCTAAAGTGTGAGGTCTTGAGTTCAAGTCTCACAAGAGCAAGAAATTCGCCTTTCAAAAAAAAAAAAAAAAACTAGAGTGAAGCGTATGTATACAATTTTCACTTCAACAAAACTCAAATATATCTACCAAAACAAGGAAAGTATTATTGATTATGGAGGTGTTAACTTGCTAAATCGATCTTAAGTTATTTGAGACAGGTTTGCCAGAAAAACTATATCAAGTCATGTTTAGTCTGAATTAACTCATTTCATATATATGTCTTTTATGGGTTTGAGTTATTTTATAAAGGCTACAAAAATGAGAAGAGTCAGAAAGATACAAAAAACACAATAGATCATGAAATATGACACAATGAGCTACAAATTATAACACAGTGTCAAAAAAATATAACACAATGCTGAAGAAAAAAGACACAATGAATTGAAAAAATGACACAATGATGAAAATAAGAAAAAGACACAATGGTACATAAAAGACACAATGATATAACGCATATTCTAAAAACTACAAGCTAAAACCCCAAAAAACGAAGACCTAAAAACGAATGTCGTAGGGTTCGATAAGACGATTCTAATGCCGCTTGAATGAGTTCAATCGGAGTCCGTTTGATACCCTTCCTACGACTTCTTATTTTTCTTTCACTGTGTATTTAATCCTAACCCATCAAATAATAAAGGGAATGCTATACTATCAATACACTAATTATTTATTAAAAGAATGTATATGTATCAATACACTAATTATATATATCTAATAAAACAACGACACTTCTACAGTGTCGTTTTTTTTAATAATCAGCCAACAAAAGTTGACCAAACAACCAAGCTTTGACCAAACAGCCCAAATGAAAGATACAGGTGAGCCTTTATTCCTTTAATAATTGTAAGGCCACAAGTGGGCCTGCCTTTGCAAAATGTGGCCCAGCTGAACAAATAATGGGATGTCATTTTTGGAATACTTTGGGCTCCGTATCAAGTCAACAATGGGCAACCCAACTGTTGTAATGTTAAGGTTGGTCTGCAAGGTAATGGGCAGCGAGCTATTTTTTACGCCCACGCGAAAATAACAATCACTTAATGTTATCTTTAATATCCACCAAAACTTCAACGCAACAGGAGCTGCCGCAGTGAAGCGCGATCTTTACCGTGTACCAAACCCTCAACACAACAGGAGTTCCCGCAGCAAAGCGCGGGTAACTAAAACACTAGTTATTTATTAAAAGAATGTATATGTAGATACTTGATTGCCAGTGAATCCTAGATCAATTGGTTTGGGTGGAGGCAACCCTATAACCGTTCAATGTAGAGGTCATGTGTTTGAGTTTCACTTGATGCAATTTACTTCAGCTGGAACAAGAGTTTTACTATAGTGGGTAGGGGTGTGAATTTCTGACACGACCAGAAAACACGACCTGAACCTAACAAGAAATTAGCGGGTTGGGCAGGGGCGAAGCTTGGTTCTCAAATCAGGGGACCAGACTCATTTTTTTCTATCGGTAGTGGCAAATCGGCGGGGGCCAAACTCAACCCGAACTCAATTTTCCTACGAAAATCGCAAATTTCTACTACTACGCCAAAAAACAAGGGGGGCTAGGCCACCCCTGGCCCTATATATCCTTTGTCCCTAGGGTTGGGGTTAAGTCTAAATGGGTTTGGTTCAGGTTCGGGTCAACTTGGGCAGGTTGGCGGGTTGACCCGTTTAACCTATTTATACTATATATTGTTTTTTTTACAATATGTTTTTTGTATAAATTAAATTTGTTAGTTATTTTATGCTACACTTATAACTTAAAATAGAAATTAGTCTGAGATTTTATAAATAAAAAATAAATGTTTTATATATGTTTGTGTTTTTTGTAGTAAAATTTTAATTTTAATACATTAGTTTGCGAAAAAATTAAAAAAAAAAATTAGGTTGAACGGGTTGGGTTTGGGTCAACCCGAGAATATTCAGGTCAGGTTCGGGTTCATATGTATCTCACAATTTACGGGTTTGGGTCGGGTTCGAGTTCCTGTAAATTTTTTGGGTTCGGGTCGGGTTGGACCTGTCAACCCACGAACCCGACCCGTTAAGCACCCCAAAAAGATACTTGATTAGTGGGTTATTGAACGGTGGATTTCACATTGAATCGTGAGCGGGTCAATGTGATTAAAAAAAGATACTTGATTAAAAAGATAATAATACCTAGAAAATCGAAGTAGGCTTAGAAACGAAGTTTGGGAATGTAAGGTTACAATTAGCTACACTTGCTTTCACATTGATCATACAATTTCCTTTCACATTGATCACATACGTAACACTTATTTACTAGTATGTACTCATAGAATTCGAACTAGTTTTGTGATTATTTTATATGATTATTTTAGGTATGTATGATGAAATCGTGAGCTTCATTTGTAATTCATCTAGATCTATCTTACGTTTAACCATATAATGCCCATTATTCCAAATATTTGACGTTTTGGTTTCTAATAATTTTTTCTTATGCTTCCTAATTGAGCTTTTCAACATTCGGGACAAAACTAAGATTAAACAGTTAAGCATATGCGGTTCGGTTCTAGTAATACCGAAACATGAAACATCTTTGCATAAATATTTCATACCCCTCACCCAACCCAAAAAGAACGATATATACCATTCGACCCCATGTAGATCCGATCTTCAAGTTTAATTATCCAAAAATTTAAAATTTGGTCCAGCCCAGTTCTATCCGATCCGGTCTCCAACCTAAGGCTATTTGGTATGGATTCGGTGAGGTGAAGCTCTCGGTGAGCTGAGTTGTCACCTTTCCCCAAGGGGAACACCACACCCCTCCATGAAACTTTGGTGACTTCGGTAATAAATGCCCTAGCTCCCCGATTGAAAAAGTACACTTCTAATTATATAATAATAATATTATATGCACACATTTGCGCTAATAAATTATAAAAATAGTATATAAAATAATAAAAAAAAAAGAAGGGGGATGAATAGGGAACACCATTTCACTTTTATATGAGGGAGGGAAAGGGAAAAATGACGTGAAACTGATATGGAATTTGGGAGAGTTATGGGAGGTATACACCACACCATATAGCGTAAGGGTGGATGGGGTGGTCATCACCCCATCACACTCATCACACTATCACACCCAATCAGATTCTGTCACCTTATTTCATCACATTCCATCACTAAACACATGTGGTGCTGTTCACTTTTCATCACATTTCATCACTAAACTTTTTTTTAAATAATATAAAAACATTACATTAAATAAAAAAAATTACATTAAATAAAAAAACTTCAAAAAACATAAAACTTAAAAAAAACATAAAAATTAAAAAAAAAACGTAAGTGAGTGGTGGGTAAGGGTCCTCAAACTCGATATCTAAACCACCCACATGTTCTGTTAGATCAAATCGAAGCTGATAGCGAGTTTGTTCATTCCGTAACTCCAAAAGAATATCATCGATCGGTAACGTTTGGTGGTGTCTCCAGATCCATAACGTAATCTGGAGATATTGCGCGCCCCTCTTCCTTTATGATCATATTGTGCAATATGACACACACGTACATAGCACTCCTTATTTTCGCTTGATCAACCAAACGCACCGGGCGATCTATTATGTGCCATTTACCTTTCAATACACCAAATTCCCGTTCAACGTCTTTTCTCGCAGATTCTTGTAGCTTCTTAAACCATATTTCTTTTCCGATTGTCGGAAACGAGTAAGCTTTCACAAAAACTGACCAAGCAGGGTAGATGTCATCAACAAGATAGAAGCCACATCTATATTGTCGTCCATTCATCGTAAACGGACACGTCGGGGCGGTTCCTTGTATCTCTGTATCGAAAAGCGGTGATTGATGTAGAACATTGATGTCGTTGTTTGAGCCGGGGGACCAAAGTACGCATGCCAAATCCATAAATCGTTCGACACAACGGCTTCGAGCATTATCGTCGGTTTTTTTATGGTCACCTCTCATAAACTAACCTCGCAAAGCCGTCATGCAACTTCTCCATTCGATGTGGGTACGTTCGATGCTACCGACCATCCCGAAAAAAAATGCTATCTAGCTTCATGTGCGGCGTACAAACATGTTATGTCATGTCTAGTCGGTCTTCGGAGATACTCTTAACCAAATAAATCAATAATAGCATTGCAAAAATAGTGAAGAGACTCGCTTGAAATTCTACTTAACATATTAAAATATTCATCAAATTCGTCAGGAATGTTACCGATAGCAAGTTGACGAATCACGGATGTGCATTTTTGTATCGTCGTAAAGCTCTTTTCCCCCTAGCATCATACCCTACTTGAAACCATTCGAACTTAACTTCGATGTCCCCAACAATCTTTAAAAATAATTCCTTTGATAAACAAAATCGATTTTTAAACATTTCGTCGTTGTATTTTGGGTTAAGTTTTCTACAAATAATCGTTCATCAAAACTTCATTTGCCCCCCACCGATCACGTTGCACAATTCTTTTCTTTGGGTGTTCTGTATCTTCACGCTGCGTCGCCTCACAAACCATTGCAAAAAAAATCCATTGAAGAACCCGACGAGTCGGAAGAACTAGATGAGTCGAGTAGACACGAGGGGTCTTCCATTAGATATATATACTTTTTTTTTTGCTTGTTTGATTGTTGGTGGTATTGATTTTGGTTAAAAATGAAATATATATATATATATATATATATATATATATATATTGCAAAGGGATTAATCCTACATGTCATACTCTTATGCAATCTCTCATTTGAGAGATGCCACATAGGATGTGATGTGGCAACTTTAAACCAATTAAAAAAAAGAAATAAATATGATTTAACCTAATCTATTAAATACCTAATCTACAAAATCTAAATATTAAACCTTTATTATTTTATCTCTCGTATTTCCTCTCATAACTTTTAAACGTTAATATATTTTATATACGAGATTTTTTAAAGAAAAAAAATACACCAAATTAACGGGCGTTTTATTATCTTTCCAACGAGTATCATAGTGCTATTTAAAAATCGGAGAAAAAAATGACTATTTTTTGTAACCCAACAAGTATTGTGTCGGGTTTGGGATTAGTTTAAAAAAAATTGTGGGTTTGGGTCGGGTCTGGGATTAGGTGATACCCGACCCAATTACCCGAAACAACATACCCAAATACCCAAACTACATACCCGATCATATACTCATGAATTTTTTAGCGCATCACATAACTCTTAGACTAATGCGTTCGATATATCAATAATTAACTTTTTTTTCTTATATCATGTTAGTTCTTTTTAGAATGATCGATTACAAACTTCCGAATTCATTTGTAATGACACTAGATTTATACCCCGGCGCAGAGATTTGTTTAAAATAATAATAATAATAATATATTTTATTATTTATATTAGATATTTCAACCCGGGACGCTCCCGGGATAAAAACTAGTATATATATATATATATATATATATATATATATATATATAGGGTATGTATCCATTGGAAACCTTTGTGAGTTGGAGAAACCCTTGAAACTCATCCAAGGGTCACCATTTCTCCACATATACTCTCTTACCTTTGGGCATGAAGGGCATGATGGTAACTTCCCATTGTTTCGCATAAGATGAAAGATTTTCTTTCTGATTGATGCTGACATACTACAGACATCCCTTTTTTAACATACCCACTTTTCTCTTTTGTACCATGTAGTATATTTTTAATATATTATGTCTTCAAAACTCAGTCAAACATTGAAATCTCATCCTTCAAAAGTCTCCTCCAAAACCCATACTCAAAAGCTTATATTAAATGTTTAGCCATTAATTTCTTCTCCAACAAACCAGGCACCATATATCATTCAAAACATAGCAATTATGGATGATGACAGTGAGATTGGTTCCCCTACCCACCTCGTACCTCACAACCTTGAAAATTATCCGACCCCGATCGTACCACGCAACCTTCTTTCTGATTTCGAAACTAATGAAGACCCCATATCTGCTGTGTTAAACTTGCCAGGTTCATAACTTTTGTTTTTCCACTCTCATTACTTCATTTTCACGACATTTTGGTTGTGCAAAATTCCCTTTTTTGTTGTTTTAATCGTGTATGTTTTTTTTTTTCTCTTGTTTTTTTTCAGAGAACAGTAGCCATGTGTTGCCCAGATCCGCTTCTTTGACTCACGATGTTGTTGTGTTTCAGGATGGTCCAGGTTTTATTGAACACAATTTTATGTTTTATGTTTATACATTTTCTGTTTTAGATTTTTAGCTATTTTTTTTTAATTTATATCTTTTAATGAGCACATGAACTACTTTAACTTTGTGTAACGAGCATAAAACCTTTGATTATACAACTTTTTTAAACAAGCCTTCACCTTACTATTAGGCATATTTTGTGAATAAAAAACAGTAACAAGAAGTATTTTTGCAGATTTTTAAATTTGTTTTTACTTAAATTAAGTGAAAAGTTTTATTTCCACTCTTTTGGTACACGTTTATTAATGATGCAAAAGAGCTTCTTTTTTATTAAGATACTTTATTTCCATTTTCTTTAATACCCTCCATGTAGCTTATATTGTGTTTTTTAAAACTTTCCCTAGTCTTAAGTTTTGTCTGTTGTAGAAATATATATCATTTTAATTTTTTATTTTTTTGTTACTTAAGTTACGTACACAAAATGTGGAAAAAATACACGGAAGAAACTTTTTTTTGATACATAAGTGACATATGTTTTTTGTAACTTTTTTTGATACATAAGTGACATATGTTGTAGAAATATATATCATTTAATTTTTTTTTTGTTTTTTTTGATATATTAAATTTGGTTACTTATGTCTTTTTGTCCTTTGTCTTTATTTTTTATTTCTGCAGTACATATTTTTTTTTTTATTTTTTGTTTAGGATTTTTGTTATCATTCATGTACAGTGTATTTTTGTTTTTTTTTGGTTTTTTTTATTATGGTTGGATGTTATTTTTTTTCTTCTGATTATGTGTTACTTTTTTGGTTCATATTTCAACATTTTACACAACTTACAAAAATTAGATTAAAACCTTTTTAAAATATATATCATTGTGTTACCTTTTTTGGTTCATATGCATGTACTAGTTGTTAAATGTTTTTGTCTTGTGTAAAAGATATATTATTGGATTTTTTTTTATTTTTTGGTTACGTAAGTTACATACTAAAAAACGAGGATAACCATATGTAAGAATCTTTTTTTTTTTTTTTGGTACATAAGTGACATATGTTTTTGTTACTTATGTTTTTTTTTTCTCATACATATGTAAGAATTTTATGTTTTATAACTTGTTTCAATTATTTTCACCACTTTATTATTTTTTTTATAGCAACCAATCAGACCCCTGCTCTTGTCTTCCAAACGCCTAATGGAACTAGGATCTGGACTCCCAATGTTGCCTTGGAGGATAAGCCGGTTGTTGGGCGTTCATTTGACAATTTGGATGATGCGTATACGTTGTATGCGTCTTACGCCGAGCAAGCTGGTTTTTCAGTTAGGAAAAACCAAGCGAAAGTATGGAACGGTGTCGTCACCCATAAGTATTTCCGGTGTAACAAAGCTGGGAAACCTCAAATGAAGCGTACGTTTGACTCCTTGGTGGATGATACGCTGAAGGCTCGTCAAACTACATTTACACTCACTGACTGTGATGCACACATCTGTGTAATTTTATGCAAAGAAAAAGGCTGTTATGTTGTTAAGAAGTTCGTAGAGAACCATAACCATCCTCTTGTTGACACATATAACCGCGACCTTACAAAATCTGGTCGTAAGCTTAGTTTTGCTGCCAAGCAGTTCATTCATCAGATGAGCTTGAACAAGATTGGCCCCATCAGAGCCCACAGCTGTTACGTTACCATGAAGGGTGGTCATCATAATGTCCACGGCACACCAGTTGACTTCAAAAACTTCTGTCAAAAAATGAGAATTTTCATCGGTGAAAGAGATTCGCAGTTAGTGCTTGATCGTTTGCGTGATCGCTTTGATAGTTTACCAGAATTCTTTTATGATTTCGTTGTGCAAAATGGTCAACTTACATCTATTTTCTGGGCTGATGAGATTTCGAAGCTGAATTACAAAGTTTTTGGTGACGTTGTTGCATTTGATGCAACTTATCAAACCAATAAGTAAGTATTTTTGTGCATTCTTGTTGGTACATAAGTAACATAAGTTAGCTATATTTGTTCTTACATAAGTAACATAAGTTACCTGTTTTCTTTTTTTTTCTCTTTTTTTTTTTGTGCAGGTACAACATGATCTTCGTTCCTTTTACTGGTGTGGATTACAACAAACAGTGTGTAACTTTTGGTGCTGGGCTGATTTTTAGTGAAACCATTGACTCATACAAATGGTTGCTCCAATCATTTCTGAAAGCTCATGGAAAGCAACCAGCATTAGTTTTAACCGACCAAGACCCGGCGATGAGGCAAGCCATTCTTCAAGTCTTTACTGAATCTCGCCACCGCCTTTGCATGTGGCATATTATGAAGAAGTTACCTGTCAAGGTACTTTGCTGTCTACATTTTTTTTTTTTTAGTTTTTCTGAATGTCTTTTTGCTATTTGTTAATGTTTGCTTTTTATTCATTTTTTTTACAACTTTACATGTATGCAGATGACTGGCGAGTTGTTACAAAACACCAATTTCCGTCAATGCATCCATCGTTTGGTATGGAATGTTTATATCAAGCCGTCAACCTTTGAGAGTCGTTGGCAAGAGCTATTGGTTAATTTTGGTTTGGAAGACCACTCTTGGTTGAAGGAAATGTATGATATTAGGGAACGTTGGGTACCTGCTTACTTTCGTGAGATCCCCATGTGTTGCTTGATGAAAACTACGTCCCGTTGTGAGAGCTCGAATGCCTGTTTCAAAGTTAATTCTACAAGCGCTAATACGCTAGTTCAGTTTATGTTGTGCTATGAAACCAGAATTAATGCACAGCGCTATCGGCAAAGGATGTCTGAGTATAAAACCTCTACTACACAATTTCCAGACACTACCGGTTTAAATATTGAGAGACATGCCTTTGAGTTGTATACGCATACGATTTTTATGGAAGTACTAAAAGAGATTCCAGACACTACCGGTTTATATATATATATATAGAGAGAGAGAGAGAGAGTTTATGAAAAACATTTTTTTAAAAGCCAAACGGCCATTTGACCGTTGACCAACGGTCAAAACACAAAAAGAAAAGAAAATAGAACGTGATGTATGTCACGAAAAAATTAAATCGCGGTCGTGATTAATTGGGCCGGCCGATGTACCACGGTATGACAGTGATCACAGGGTGACCATCATGGACCACCCGTCGACCCTTATGACAAGTCGCCTCTGATGCCTTTAGCGACGACTAAATGAGGCAATAAAGGCGACAAAAGTCGCCGCTAACTTTTCTTGTAGTGACATGTAACAGTGAGATGTCAAGTTCAACCAAAAATATCAGTTTCTAGAAGAATGAGACGTTTTATAGTCTTTATTTACATCCACTTGAACACACAAAAATCCACAAACAAAGACCTATATATATATACACACATATGACATATCCTCAACACTCTTAACCTAAACACCTACAACTTCAACAAAACCCTAATATTTGATCACAAACATGGAATCCAGTTCAACATTAATCTACACCTCTCCAAGCTTTAACACAAACCCTTGTAACAACATCACCAATATTGCTAATAGAGTCGTCCACGTGCTCTTTACAGAAAACAGCCTCAACAACGACAACAATAATAATAATAATATCTTCAGTTTCAACGATAATAATGAAGAAGAACACGAGTTTGAGTTTCCTGTTATGTCTGGAGATTCAAATTTGTTACAGATTTCCTCCCACGATCAGATCTGGCCGAGATATCCACTTTTTGATCGGAGTTTATTGTCAGACGTTGATGTTAATATCATTAACGGCGTTAGTACTTCGGTAACGGAATCTAACCCGCCGTTACCGACACGGTTGTCTCTGATGAAGCTGTTTGACGACGATCACGAAACGACGTCGTCGTCATCGGACGATTTAGACGGAGTTACGCCGGAAACCTACTGCGTGTGGACGCCGAAGACGGAGCCGAATAAAAAGAAATCAAAGCATAGGAAGAGTCATTCGATATCGATTGATAATACGTCGAATAAGTGGAAGGTTCGAGATCTGCTTAAACGGAGCTACAGTGACGATCACTATTCTGTCGGTAAGGAGTCGCCGGTTATTTTTTTTATTCCTCCGAGTTCGCCGGAAAAGGTAAAACAGATCGGAAAAGGTAGTAGGTTGAAGAATATTCCGGCGAATAAGTCAAAGATTGGAAATGTTAGGCTTCCGCCGTATCTGCCGTACCGGGAAGATCAGCTTGCTGCATATGCAAATTTTAACGGAATGAATAATAATAATAATATCTACCGCTATTGAAATGTATGATTTATTTATTTTTTTTATATGTTTATTTAGGGCTTTTGGTTGTAAATAAATAAAAAAGTATTTTATTCTTTGATATGTATTTGTAATGTTTTTTTTAACAGTAAACCGCTTTATATATAAATATAAAGAGCTAGTAAGGAGCTGAGAGAGAAACAATCCAACACCAAAAAATAGGGGGGGACAAACAAGGCTACAAAACAATTAAACACCCCAAACAGAAACAAAAACTACAAATTGACAAAATCAAGCCAATTTTCCCACGACGGCTTCGGAAGCTTAGAACGTGAGCACATCCACAAAAAGGCTTCTTCTTTGATTTGATCAACCATAGCTTGAGGGGACAGAAACTTGCCCTCAAAGACTTTAACGTTTCTTGCCGTCCAATTCTTCCGTATAGTAGCAAAAGCGACGGTAAGGACAGACTGTTTCCAAGCTCTAGAACGAGGGCTGTTTCGAAGCAAAAGTAGCAGCTCCTTGAGGGAGGTAACTTGATCTGGGAAGGGGATCCGCATCCAAACAAGAACATGCCACCAAATGATCTTCGCCATTAGACAATTCACAAAGATATGATCCGGGTCTTCCTCTCCTAAACCGCACCGAACGCATCTGAGCTCAGGAATGGAAATGCCCCTAGCTGCAAGTTTGGTGAGGGCAACAACTTTATCAATAACGGCTCGCCAAACAATAAGTTGCTTTTCGGAGTAGCCCACGCATTCCATCGAAATCCCATATCCACCTCTGTATTATCCGAAGCCGCCATAATCTCCATTCAGACCTGTTTCACAGAAAAATTCACCCCATAGTTATTAAACCAGACCCAACGGTCCCTTCCGCCTTTAAACACAGCCTGCCCCAGCAGATTTTCCAGCTCTAGGAAATGGCCTTCATCGATCGATCCGGGATTCCGACTCCAATCCCAACCCGAACCATCTGCCAAAAAGACCCGGTTGTAATGTTAACAAAATATAGTGTCTGGATAAATAATTTATGTTGAAGATCGTTGAATGACTGATCGGGCTTGTAGATTCGACTGATATGTGTCATAAGCAGTCCAACCTTATTAAAGAAGGTTCAGTTGTAGTCAATTAGATCGGTTGTGTAGCCAGTTGCATATCGAGTCAGGTTAATTCTGAGAAAATTGATTATACGTAGATTTGGTTGTATATACAATCAATACCAATAATGAAATTATTATTGTTATTAGGGTGGATGGGGTGGTTGGTGATCCAATCACACCTAATAATATTGTGTCACCTCATTTCTGTCACACTTGATCACATTCATCACAAACCACATGTGGGGGAATAATACTATCACACTCATTTTTTAAATAAAATAAAAACATTACATTTAACTAAAATAAAAAAAATACATTTTTTTTTCGCAACCAAAATTTTTGAGTTATTTCATTTCAACAAAAGAGGCAAATTACATAAGAATAGCAGGTAGGGGGGCAACAAGCTGCGCCGCCACCCCCTTCTGGATAGAGAACCCTAATATAGAGAAAACAAATCCTCGCCCCTGGGGAGTCGAGAAGTTGCTGTGGACCACCCGCTGGACTCTTGTCAGAAATCTGATCGCTTCCGGCGCCAATGAGCCAAAAGTGTCAAAGGCCAAAGGGACAAAAGCATGTTGGTTATCCTCGCACGCTTTAGCGTGCTTTGTCACCTTGTTCGACTCTGCTCTAAGTACGGCTTGGCCCGCCACGAACCCACTCTACCTGAATCCCGCTAAAGGTGACACACCCGTAAGGTCCACGCATGCGTGTTTCCCACCTTCCCAACCAAACACTAGCATGTCAGCCGGACGTAAAGTGGACCTCCCTTCTGCCGGGTCTGTAAGAAAGTTAACCAGGGCCTCTTTCTTTGCTGAGATCCCTGCTCGTCTAAGAATATCCATTAAAACATCCCGAACGAAATCGTGCCTGTACTTAAACCCCGGTAACTCTCTACAATGGAGAGCATGCTCCCCATATTTATCCAAACACGCTTTACGGCAAACCGGGCATGTTTCGTCATCCGGAAAAATGGGAATCATTAAACGATATTTAAGGATTGCTCTATATTCCACCGCTGACATTCGTTGCCCCAGTCCTTCAATAGGGATAAAGTGCATTCGCCAAGGTTTTCTGTGGCTTTTTGGGGGCGGTGTCTTTATTGGAGAAACCGCCAAGATCAAAGTCAGGGAGATATTCATGCAGGCGTTCCAAAGCACAGAAATAATCCAGATCCGTGTTATGAACCCCGCTGTTACGTAAAATATGGTCTTGCAACCCCCCAGGATTGAGATCTGGACGCCGCAAAGGCATAAGTGGCTACATCCCGGGCCGAGAGAAGGCCCAACCCACCATGCCGCATCGGTAAGGTTGCGACCCGCCACTGGAGGTCCCCAAAATATGGCCCCCCACAAACTGCAATATCTTCAATTGCCTCCCTGAGGCCTTTATCAAAACATGAGACAGCGCTGCCTACAAAGGGGGCTGGCATGTTCGTAAGCCGAAAAGCAACTTTGCGACCCCCATACAGGATCTGAGCAGGAGGAGCTCGCTTTGAGGATCCCGCAGACGAGGAGGAGCCGCATAAGATCCACAGCCTTTGACGCCCTTTTAGTAGACAAATCACATATGAAGCTAGCATCGCGGCTGACTGCCCCTCCTAGCAGTTTGACACCAATAAAAAAATTACTGGAAAATATAAAATAAAATGAAAATGAAATAAGGAAATTAAGTGAGTGGTGGGTACGGTCATGGAACACGATATCTAAACTACCGACGTGTTTCGTTAGATCGTGTTGAAGTTGAAAGTGGGTTTCTTCATTCCTCAATTGTCACACCCTCACATTTTCACTTGCGGAGTTTTACCGCGGGGCGCGTGACAAACCAGGATCCAAGTCAACGGTCAAAATAAACAACACTATATGAAATACGTAAACTCAAAACATAGTTCTCATAACATAAAACCGTAGCGGAAGCATTTAACCAGTTACAAAACCATGTACCAACATGTTCGAATGCTTATTTCAAAAACATGAAACTAAGCCTAGACGCTATGCAGACTCGTGCGCCTAGTCCAACTGTTGCTACCTTAGCGACCTGAGAAAAACATGCCAAAACGACGTCAACATATAATGCTGGTGAGTTCACAGGTTTGTTCAAAATGTTACCAAATGTTACCAAATGTTACGAAATGTTACCAAGTTCAAAACCTGTCAATACTATATCAATGTTACCAAAGTACGCTAGCTAGGCGTATGTTCTGTAGTAGACTACTACGATTGGAAAACCATTATTGGACACGCTTAGCAATGTTTAGCAAATGTTCAACCCGAATAATGTTCAGCATGTTTAGCAATGTTCGAGACAATATGCACCCGCCCGGCCCTCCAAGCCGTCGAGTGGGGCAGGTCACGCCCAATAGATCTATCCACATTTCCCCTGTTGTGCATCCCCGCACATTCATGGTTTCCCCCGGGACTTTCAAAGATCGTATAGCAACGCAAAAGTAGATCATAGTATGACATATGTTACCAAAATATAAGTTTAGCGCATGTTTTCTCCCCCAAAAGTAAAAGCAGTAAAAGTGGGGCCGTGAACTCACCTTAGGTTGTGTTCTTTAATAAAATAAGAAAAGCCAAGCTCTTGATAATCCCAACCACTGGAGATTTATCAAAATTTTCTCATAAGTGTTCCGACTAATAACCATAAGGTTATCTAGTCCCCGATTGTCCAGATCGTGACCAAGTATGTTTAAAAACGTGTTTGACTGTTCAACTGACACACTAGACTGACCCGACATCCCGTTGGTGACCCATTACACAAACTAATCAAGCATACATAGATTACACATAAGGTTCAAGCATAAAACACTTAGTTTGCATCAAAAAGCGCACATACGGAGTCGTAAGGTCGAATCAGTATTTAACAAGCCCATGTTCGACCCATTAGACCTTAGTTCGACCCCTTAGAGGTTCGTTCGACCCATACACAAGTTCATGTAACCTAATACAAGTTCATTCGACCTTAACACATGTTCCTTCGAGCTTAATATGTGTTAATTCAACCTAAATCAAGTTCGTTCGACCTAACTGAGCCACATTCGACCCGCAGGCTGCAGGTTCGACCCCTGATGCCCACCTTTGACCCCACGTGGGTTCGAAGGAGGCCAGGTTCGACCCTGCAGCTCCCTTTTCCCTAAAAACGCATCAGATTGCCTCAAAACTATCCGAAAACACCACGAAACATCATGAAACACTGCAGTCAAACATGATTAACATATTCCTACAAAACCCCACCAATTTTATCCCAAAATCAGCTCGTTTTAACACTTACCCAAAATGGTAAAATTATGGAAATGTCACATCATGCATGAAAACTTTACCCGATTTGGAAACTCTTCGAAATCCTTTCATAATCATCTCAAAATGCTCAATTTAATGTGTGTATGAAAACCCCCAATAGTTTTATCAATAATACTAACATGCATCAAGCCCTAGATTTATCAAAATCCCCAACTTAAACATGATATCATCATTCATCTAATTGTAACCTTAAACAATCATAAACCAACACCAATTGCAGCCCTAGATCATGGTTCTATCATTAGTATTACAGCAAATCGTTAAATAACACAAAATATCACATAACACATCATTAACATATGTTTATTGATATGAAAACCCATGTTTAATGATAAGGTTTTGTTTAGAAAGATGTTTAAAAGGTTTTTAATCATAAAAACACCCTTAAAACAGATCTGGACATTTAGGGTTAGATGAAAACGAATCAAAATTCTTTGAAAAGGGTTTTGGATTAACAACACACCTTGGATTCTTGATTAGATGTTGTTTGTAGGTTAGATTATGAAAAACGAGAGCAAAAACTCCTTCCTCGGTGATTAAAATCGATAGAGAGTGTTTAGAGGCAACTAGGGTTAGTGAAATGATGAAAAATGTCAAAGTGTGGTATTTATACCTAAGCCACCTTCGACCCCTAACATGGGTCGAATGAGATTTCTTTTGGTCAAATGGGCTTTTTGTTGATTCCCATCCCTGGTTCGACCCCCTACTGGTCGAACCAACACTTGTGTTTTCTAGATTTTCCAGTTTTGTCATTTAAACGCGTTTCAGCATATTCTAACACATGAACATGCAATCCTAACATATGTTTAGCATATACGATCATGTTTACACCTTTGAAGCACGTATTTGCACATTGTATCACACGTATGTATCAATCTACGTATCCTACTTAATTTAATTCATGTAATTTCACCAATAACAGGACCCAGTACTAGTGTATTCCCAAAACAACTCCCAATGATCCTCCATATCATTGAACCATGGACAATCCTAACATGACCCGACTCAACTAACCCAGTTAAGTCTGTTTATAAATATTTTTCGCTAAGGTAGATTCTAGTTTTACCAAAATGTTTAAGCCGAACATGCCGGGTGTCACATCAACTCCAAAAGAATATTATCATTAACGTTTGCTGGTGTTGGAGGATCCATAACGTAATTCGGATATATTGTGCGCCCCTCTCCTTTCAAGTTTATATTGTGTAATATGATACACGCGTACACAACACTCCTTATTTTCGCTTGATCAACCAAACGAATCAGGTGATCTATTATGTGCCATTTAGATTTCAATACACCATGTTAAAATTATAAGATTTTATGATCAATTTTATTTCTATACAAATTCTTTGACATATTGCATAAGTAGTGCAGGTTATGAGGTGTCACATTTATAACTTGGTTATGATGGTGATCAAGTGTTGATGGGTTGGATGATTGTTGTGGACGTGTGCTGATAGAAGGGGCCCAGATATAAAGGACTTGTTTCATATGGCCTAGTATGAGTGGAATGTATTAGTCCAGCTGATAAGCCCATGTTCATTTATATATGTGTGCTTCTCAGCTGGTCATCACAGCTGTCTATTGGCTAGAAACGTGTGATCAGCTGATCTAATGGCTGTGTTTTCTCTGGTGATATGTTTTCTCGATGGAACCTTCCAGGAGATCTATAGAAGGCTTCCTCTCACTTCAATTACTAATTATTTTGATTCATTCTGTTCTTTTCATCAGTCTTATTTTCTCTCAAATATTGTCAGGGTTTTCTCTATAGATCTCGAATAGGTTTATTCAGTCTTTGTAAATCTAGTGTTCGGTTAGATCTATTGTTGGAGATCATCCTCTTGTGATCTCTTTGTGTTAGAGAGCTTTTGTGAGAGTTTTTTTTTTGTTGTATTTTGTTATCAGTTTGTTTAGGTTTTTGAACATCTTTTGGTTTGGGTTTATAAAAGTATTTTTAGTTCTTTATTCCATGTTTGTGACATGGTATCTGTCACACCACGTCTAAGGCGGAAACACGTGGCGCGACGGTTCAAAAGTATTAAGCCAAGATTAATGCAAACCACAATAGTAATTAAAGAAAAACGGGCATTTATTCACTGCTAATAATCATGTCAAATTATCCATACATAATTATAAATTGTTTTTGAAATTGATAAGGAGGCTCCTCCCTTTATCCCTAAGTCCATGGAATAAAGAGATGAGACCCATTTACGACATTCCCAACGCCCAACTTGGAGACATCCCCGACCCGGCTCGCCATGCTAACTTCCATCATTCAATTACCTGAAAGATATGTTTAGAAAATCGTCAATATATAAATATTGGTGAGTTCACAGGTTTTAATTTAATAAATCTTTATAAAGTGGGAATATCCTTGTTATGACATTTATCGGAGTTGCAAAGTCCTACAATTTGCTTGAGCCTATAACCAAACCAAGACAATTAATAATGCCCCCGCCCCAAGTCGTTACTCGGTATTCCTACGACTTTATTTCAGAATACGTGCACCCCAGGCATACGCCGATGCATTATCGACGCTATCGATTAGGGGTGGGCCTTGTCAGGCACCAATAGTACTATCCAAATATTCCTTTGGTTTCTCATTCCTGAATTAATGATTATAGTGGGGAGGTCTCAACCCCGAGTGGCGATCTTTACTCAAGTGTCCAACCCGTCATATAATCCCAACATATCTTTCCCCCGTAAGAATGTTAAATAGTTTAGAAATGGGGCCGTGAGACTCACCTGTAACTGTGCTCGGCTCAAAGAAAGTAGTAAAGTTTGTGATCCCGTACCTACAAAGGTTCTAGGCGTATAAGTCACTTACACCTATGGTGTATGTGCCTTGGCAAGTTGTACCCCCAACTTCCCGACCACGTCTTTATCCCAATTCCCGTTTAATAGTTTCGTATCCTAGGTTCAATGGCGATGGATTACCCTTTCCTTACAAGTCATATATTATTCTTATTAATATTCTTTATGACTTGTACAACATTATGCTCGACACGACTCTACCCAACGTATAATTATTTTCCCATTTAAATAATTATACTTAGGATTGTTTCGCTCGATATAATGTGTTTTCTTATTATCCGACCCGACTTACTTTGCCACATATTTATTTTCCCATTTAAATAAATATGCTAAGTCTTTGTCGTTTGGTAACATAATCTTAACGTCCGACTAGACTTACCACTCCATACATTTATTTTCCCATTTAAATAAATGTACTAGGATCTTGTCGGTATTCACGCGTTGGTTGATATATTTCACCTACTCGTCTCGGTTTTCCTTCTCGCATATCTATTTTCCCATTTAAATAGATGTACTAGAATTTCGTCGGAAACGAGTATATGTACATATATCATCGCGTGGATACTACTTGTTAAGTTCACGTGTCGTTTTAGCGTTTTTAATTTGTTACGTTATGTTTCTCCTTTTTCCACGAATATTCTTTCTACACTTAGGGAAGTGTTACGCACGTTTCACCCTTGTTATATATATTTTATTTTCTTAAAATATATATGTATATTTTTATCTTGACGTAATGGTCTTTTCCTCGTAAGTCCGTTTACGTTGGTTCGTGTAACTAAGTTCGTTAGTTAGCGTTTTTTCATATTTATTTCCGTTGCGCGTTCTTATGGAAGTATTGTTCCTACTTCCAATTCCGAACGTTTATTTCTTGGAAAAATATACTTTGTATGTTTTTAGCCCGACTTGTCCAACTTGTTGCCAAAAATGTTCCCGATACTTTTATATTCCCATTTATATAAAAGTATCCCATTTTTGTACAAGTCTTCCCAAGTCTTTATTTTATAAAATCTTACTTTATAAAATACTTGCGTTACTCCATTTATTTTTATAAAACGTCCACTTTATAAAAATATACTTTTTACATAAAATGCTCAAGTAAGCTACTAGTATTTCACCGAATCAACCTTGTAAAGTTATTACTTACACTTTTTGACACCAATCTTTCCATTATTGTGTTTTTAGACTAATAGTTTCTAAAATATTTATTTTAGTCCCTCAACTTCCAAAGTTGCCATATTAGTCCTTTAACTTATACTTGTTGCATTTTTCACTCAATCTTTCAAAGTTAATATTTTTCTTCCACTTTAGTGGACTTTGAAGAACCATTTTCTTAATGCCTTGTTGTTTTTACTTCTTTTCACTTTTAATGATCTTCTAATCCATCCTAGATGTCATTAACATGTTTATTCCATATTTTTATCCAAAATATCCAATTTTCACTCATCCAAGTGAGTGGACTTTAAAGATGAAACTTTTTCACCTATGGCTTTCTAACTCATTTTAATATTCTTATGACATTATTATATCATCCTATGATGATTAAAGTCATCTTCATCTCATTCAAGTCTTTCTCATTTAATATGCCCAAATCATCATCTTCTCAAGTGTAAGTGTATTTTATCATCATTTTATCCAATATTTCATTTATTAACATAAATCCAAGACTCATCAACATTATTATTATTCTTCCACTTTTATTTTAATAAAAACCCATTACTTTTATAAAACTCATTTTATTACCCAACAATGTACAACTTGCTTTCATAGCACAAAAATATGAACATTCAAGTAATAAAACAATGCAAGACTTACTACTAGCTCAAGGCTAGGGAAGACAAAATCTTGGATTTGGGTGAGGTTTAATGTGTTCTTCCAAGTGGGTTATGCTCCAAGCTCTTGAACACACAAAAGGGGTTTTGAACAATGATGAACTAGAGATGATTTGGAGTTATAAAAATTGAAAGAGAGATGTTGGTGGGGTGGTGCAATGTTACGGCCAAGAGGGGAAAAGGAAGAAGAAGTTTTGTGTTTGATTCAAGTGTGCTTCACAAGAGTGTTTATAATATCCCTTCAATATCTTCAAAGATTATATAATATCTTTTGTTGGATTATGGAAGATTTTAGTAAGATTATGAAAATCTTGAGGGATATGGAGAGGGTGTTTGGGGCCGAAAATTAGAGAGAGAGAGTGGAAAAGTTTTGTTAATTTTTACCCAATACACACTCATGCAAATAATTATTATGATTACAAGCCATCCTATTGGGTTAATTAGATAGAAAAAGATATTAATCATTTGGAGTGGGTCCCTAGGCCGGCCCCTTGGGTGCCTTGGGTGGGGTCCACCTTGCTAAATATTATCCAATATTATGTTTAAGTTAATTCCTTTCGGGTACCGCCCGGGTATTTCTTGAATTTTAACCGCGGTTTACCTTAATATTAAAATACCGTTAATATTCGTTGAATTTTGCCCAGTTAAATTACTGATAATTTATTTCGGCTTTTGCCGGGTGAATTTACGTGTTACGCGCGTATCGGGTGCGGTACGCGCACTTTATTCGTTACCGGGAGATTTGTGCAATAAGCTTTCACGTATGGCTTTGGGTTTCCAAAGCTCATAATATTTTGTGAAAATATTATTTATTTAATATTCCGGGTGTCCGGAGTTCGTTTCGCTTATTTAAGTTTTACCGGGTAATCGCCAGTGTCCATACCGGATAGTTTTGCCTGCGCATGATCCTATCATGCTTTGCTATTAAACTTATGCATTCCTATGCATTATTTGGGAATTCCTATCTTTCTAAGGCCTCGATTAAATATTCAGCACATAATTACGGTTAATTACGTTAATCGCGTTTAATTAATTAGTACGGAATTACCTTAATTTTGCCGGTTGTTACATTCTCCCCCCGTTAAGAGAATTCCGTCCCGGAATTCACTTCGAGCTCTCCGGTATAGGGGTCTTCTCGAATAGGGCGGGATACTTTTGCTTCATTCTGTCCAGCCGCTCCCACGTGAACTCCGGTCCACGCTTGGCATTCCAACGCACTTTGACCAATCTGATCTTACTGCGTCTTAGATTTTGGACCTTCCAATCGGTTACTTCGATTGGCTCTTCGACGAAGTGTAACTTGTCGTCAATGTGGATTTCGTCTGCGGGGATGATGAGGGTTTCGTCGGATAAGCACTTTTTCAAGTTCGACACGTGGAACGTGTCATGTACACCGTTAAGTTCTTGTGGTAACTTGAGCTTGTACGCTACGGGGCCTACTCTGGACAGGATTTCAAATGGTCCAACATATCGTGGGTTCAGTTTTCCGCGCTTCCCAAAGCGCGCGACACCTTTCCAAGGTGACACCTTTAGTAGGACCCTGTCTCCGACTTGAAATTCCAAAGGCTTCCTCCTCATGTCTGCGTAGCTTTTCTGTCGGTCACGTGCCGCTTTGAGACGTTCTCTAATCAGAAAGACCTTATCCGTCGTTTCTTGAACAATTTCGGGCCCGGTAAGTTGCTTTTCGCCAACTTCGGCCCAACATAGAGGCGATCTACACTTGCGTCCATATAGAGCTTCAAAAGGTGCAGCTTGAATGCTCGTGTGGTAGCTGTTGTTATACGAAAACTCTACCAGTGGCAAGTGTGTATCCCAACTTCCGCTGAAATCGATTGCGCATGCCCGTAGCATATCTTCCAAGGTCTGGATGGTTCGTTCACTCTGACCATCGGTTTGTGGATGATATGCGGTACTCATGTCAAGGCGGGTACCGAGGGCTTCATTTAAACTCTCCCAAAATCTTGAGGTGAAACGACTATCTCGATCGGAGATGATAGAAATAGGTACACCGTGTTTCGACACAACTTCCTTAATATACAAACGGGTCAGTTTCTCCAACTTATCCGTTTCGCGAATGGGGAGGAAGTGTGCAGATTTTGTCAATCGATCAACGATTACCCAGATCATATCATGGCCGCTTGTTGTCCTGGGAAACTTGGTAATGAAATCCATAGTAATCCTTTCCCATTTCCATTCTGGTATTTCCGGTTGCTGGAGCAAGCCGGATGGTCTCTGATGCTCGGCCTTAAGTCAAACATCGCGCAACATACGCCGCTATATCCCTTTTGAAATTTGGCCACCAGTAAAATTCCTTTAGATCATGGAACATCTTGTCTGCTCCCGGGTGAATCGAATATCGCGAACTGTGGGCTTCGGCCAATACCAGTTCACGCAATCCACCATACACTGGTACCCAAATTCTATTCATGAAATACAGAGCCTGATCCGCTTTTGACTCCAGTGAATCAACCATCTTCCGCAATCTTTCACCTTTGACATTTTCGGGTTTAAGGGCGTTAGTTTGAGCTTCACGAATCCGGTCGGTCAGGTTCGTGTGGATGGTTAGACCCAAAGATCGGACACGCAGTGGCTTAACCCGTTCCTTGCGACTCAAGGCGTCGGCTACGACATTTGCCTTCCCGGGATGGTACTTTATCTCACAATCGTAATCGTTTAATAATTCGACCCATCGCCGTTGTCGCATGTTCAATTCCTTCTGGTCAAAGATGTGCTGCAAACTTTTATGATCAGTGAAGATCGTACACTTAGTTCCGTACAGATAGTGTCTCCATATCTTGAGTGCGAATACCACGGCTCCTAGTTCCAGATCATGTGTGGTGTAATTCTTCTCGTGAAGTTTTAGCTGTCTGGAAGCATAGGCTATGACCTTCTCTCGCTGCATCAATACACAACCCAATCCCTGATGAGAGGCGTCACAGTAAACCACGAAGTCTTCCGTACCATCGGGGAGTGATAGTATCGGGGCGCCACATAACTTATCCTTCAACAACTGGAACGCTGCTTCCTGCCTTTCCGTCCATTCAAACTTCTTATCCTTTTGGGTTAGCATGGTTAGGGACTGTGCTATCTTAGAAAAGTTCTCGATGAACCTTCTGTAGTAACCCGCAAGGCCAAGAAATTGTCGTACTTCAGTAGGCGTCCTAGGGGCGTCCCAATTCTTGATTGCTTCGATCTTGGCGGGATCGACATGTATACCCTTTTCATTCACCACGTGGCCTAAAAAGTGAACCTCTCGAATCCAAAAATCACATTTTGAAAACTTAGCATAGAGTTTTTCTTTGCGCGGTACCTCGAGGATTAATCGGAGATGATCCTCGTGTTCCTCCTTAGTGCGTGAGTAGATCAAGATGTCATCAATGAAGACAATGACGAATTTGTCTAAGTATGGCTTGCACACTCGGTTCATCAAGTCCATGAAAACAGCTGGTGCGTTAGTTAAACCGAATGGCATAACCAGAAACTCATAGTGCCCGTAACGAGTCCTGAATGCTGTTTTTGGCACGTCTTCTTCTTGAATACGCAATTGATGATAACCGGACCTTAGATCGATCTTGGAGTAGAAACTGGATCCTTGAAGTTGATCAAACAAATCGTCGATCCTGGGAAGAGGATAGCGATTTTTAATAGTTAGCTTGTTCAGTTCTCGATAGTCGATGCACATTCGAAAAGTGCCATCCTTCTTTTTCACGAATAAGACGGGAGCTCCCCCGGGTGAGAAGCTTGGTCTTATGAAACCTTTGTCTAACAACTCTTGCAGTTGTCCAGACAGTTCCTGCATCTCAGAAGGAGCTAGGCGATATGGCGATCGCGCTACCGGCGCTGCTCCTGGAACAAGGTCGATGCGAAACTCGACTTGTCGGGGGGGTGGCAATCCCGGAAAATCTTCTGGGAACACGTCTGGAAAGTCCCTGGCTATCGGAATGTCTTCTAGCTTTCGCTCGTCGGCCTTCTTGTCTACCACGTGTGCCAAGAATGCGACGAGACCTTTCCTTAGGCACTTCCTGGCTTTCATGCTGGTAATAATTCTCAATGGTGTTCCACGCCTTTCCCCTTGGATCGATAGGGTTTCACCGCTTGCGAGGGGAACTTGAATTACTTTGTCATTGCACACGACGATGGCGCGGTGTGCGGATAGCCAATCCATGCCAACGACTATGTCAAAGCTACCCAGTACGACTGGCAATAGATCAATGTCAAACTCATGACCACAGAGATCCAACTTACAATCCTTTGCTACCTCTCGAGTTTCTATAGTCTTACCGTTAGCTAGTTCGATAGAGTATGGTGTGTCTAGCTTACTAGTCTTTAAACCAAGTAATCTTTTAAATTCGACAGATACGAAGCTAAAATCAGCGCCAGTATCAAACAATACTGAAGCATAATGACCATTTAGAGGGAACGTACCAGTGACCACATTAGGGTCTTGTCGTGCGTCACCGGCACCAATCACGAACGCCCGCCCACGGGCTTGGTTGTTAAGTTTGGGGCAGTCCCTCTTCCAATGATCGAGTGATCCACATGAGAAACAGGGCCTCGCTCCTCCGTTCTTTGGCGCTCCCGATCTGCAGTCTTCTGTCTTGTGCCCCGAACGACGGCACTTACCGCAGATCACTTCGTTCCTGCCCTGATAACCTTGCTTTCCATTATTTCCACGTCCAGTGGCCACGTACCCTTTTCCTTTCTTCCCTGAACCTGATGATCCATCCTTTTTCCTTTCGTCGCGCTTACGCTTCCCAAACCTTGGCCTATTTCCCTGCTCACTTGACCCAACGACTGAACTTGTACCCAGATTCTTACCCTCAACACTGCTGGACTCAGTAAGCTTCAATCCTGATACTTTCCGGATTAGAGTGCCCATTCGGATGGCGTCTTCAGTGAGGCTTAAGGCGAGATCGATAGCTTCGCGCATGGTTGTAGGTTTGGAAGCAGTGACCATGCCGCGTATCTGTGGTGCCAGTCCGAAGAGGTATCTTTCCACCTTCTTGCTTTCCGGAGTGACCAGTCGAGGCACTAACCGGGAGAGGTCATGGAATCTGGACGTATAACCAGCTACGTCCGATCCAACCATGGCAGGGTTCCAGAACTCAGTCTCTAGCTTCTGCACTTCACTTGCCGGGCAGTACTCGGCGATCATTAGTTCTTTCAACTCCAACCATGATAAGGAGTAAGCAGCATCATCTCCCAGTGTCTGCACTTGGTTGTTCCACCAGGTTAGAACTTGGTCCAGAAACAGGTTGGTGGCATACATGACAGCCTGTCGCGGGGTACAACTGCTAATACGAATCACGGCTTCGGTCTTCTCGAACCACTTGACTAGTCCGACAGAACCTTCAGTGCCGCTGAAGTTCAGTGGTTTGCAGTCCAGGAAAGCTTTAAACGTGCAGCCACGTTCTCGTGAAGCCGTTTCTGCAATAATAAAGCAATATATTATATAAGGTAGGAGTTTCACGAAGACTCCTGCTGTATATACCCGACGTCTTCTTACCAGTAGGGGAGGTTTCGCGTCTGTCGCTCCCGGTTCGGTCTCGCGACCTTTCGGTGCGCGTGGCATTGTGTTCTGCGAGAGCTTGGGCGATACGTCCCGAAACTAGGGTTTCAAGCTCCTCGGGTGTCGTGGGCAGTCTTTCATTTCCACTGTTGCTTCTGGTGGCTGGTGCCATGTTTCTTCAATAATCAATATCAAAGGTTAATTTTCGGCGATCATTCATACAATATCGTCACATATACAGTATAAACAACAACACAACACACGAACACAATAATCACCATAACAACATCACACAATCACGATATAAACAGAACCAGTAATAATAATCGTAGACAATCACAACACATATTTTACCATAAGAAAATTTTCATTAATTTCAATACCATGAGTACAATGATTTGTTCATAATAACAAAAACCGAGGATACATTCCTCATACATTGCTCTTTTGAAATACACTAGAAATATAATGTCATATACCGGCACAATCCCGCTCGGCTAGGCAAAAATGCAGATGGGTGCTATAACCCATGCTGTGCTATCATACTACTACTACTACTACTACTACTACTATGTCCGCGAGTGACCTCCCAAGCGTCCCTGATGTATCGCTACTGTGGCGGCGGCGGCGGCGGGTGCTGGTACTGGTACTGGGGTGCGCACATGCTAATGGTCATACTGATCGCCATAATGCGATCGTACAAGAACTGGCGATGCGCAAAGTGTGCGTCGCCCGTAAGGCCACAATGAGCGTCCATGCTCAGCAACTCCTCAGCATAATGTGCCAGTGCGTCCCTGGCATCAATGATCCTGGCCCACATGAGCTGGGCCTGCTGCTCCATCTGACTCACGGTGCGCTGCACCGTGTCGGTGAGGGTCTGGAAATCTCTCTCCAGTGAGATCACCGTGGACCATGCTGGTCCTGACAGTGGGGCCATCCCGTGGGGCTGCGACGGCCCGGGGACGTCAGTGTACGTCGGCTGAGACGGGCCGACAATATCGGGTATGGGTAGGGGTGTGAAGGGTGGGGCAAAGCCCGGTAATCCGGTGAAGCAGTAGGGTGGTACCTGGTACGGGTCTCCCGCACCTAGAGTATATGGTGCAAATGGGGGTATCAAAAATGGGGCTCCTGCATCCATAGTGAATGGTGCAGGTGGTGGTGTAGGGAGCATCTCGGGTAGGGGTGGTAGTGTGGGAAAAGTGGTGATGGGTAGTGTCATGGATATGGGTGAGGGGACTATAAGCTCGGCGAGTGGGACCATGAGAGGCTGGGTGACAGCGACCCACTCTGGAGCGGATATCACAGTGGTAGGGGTGGGAGGGCTAGCAGTGGCGTGAGCTGCCAAACCTGCTCTGTGCAGCTCAGAACTACGGGCTGAGCTGCCCTCGAGGATGTGCCCAGTAGAAGCTGGCCCATCCTGCGGTACGGGCTCGGGCATGGCGGGTAGGGTGGCTGGGGTAGCGGTAGCATGCCCTATCATCGGAGCGACTTGCTCCTCCTGGTCTGCTGGTGGGATCGGCACAGCAATGTGCTCTACCGATGCAGTCGACTCATCGTCAGAGTCATCGGATATCCACCCGTTGTGTCCTCGGCAGACAGGCACGAGTCTCATGCCTGAGGGAACGGGGATAGGTGGGGTAGGTAAGGGCTCACGATCGACAGGTGCGCGTCGGTCGTATGGAGACTCAACAGTCTCCGACTGTGTAGGGATAGGTCTCGAAGGACCTGCGCAGCCTACAGGGAAGTCCCTGACGGCTCGGATGGGAAGTGCTGGCAGTGGTGCTGCCTGGAATGGCACTAGAGGCAAGTCAGCCTCGGCCATCGGTAGGTCGGCCACGGCGGCCATGTCGCCTCCAGCGGGGGCCCACGCTGGGTCCTCGCTCGGGTCTGTCTCATCGGAGCTATCTCCGTCGGCGCCCTCCATGGCGGCATCAACCTCCATCTCGTCATCCTCGGGATCGAGTATCACCACCTCGATCGGCTCTGCTGGTGGTGCTGGGATGATCTGAAGGCTACTGTCGTAGCTCGGTGCTACGCTCCCTGCGTTTGACATCCTGGCAAAAGAACCGTACTAATATTTAAGTATTATTCGTTAGGTAGTTAAGGCACATATCTACGGTACTCTTCCTAACCTTCTAACACAAAAATAATACGTATACTTACCATGGCTAGCTTGGTCGGAATCTCCATATACCCAAATGGTCGTTGGAAGGATTTATTTTATTGCGTTTCGCATTTATTTCGAAAGTTTTTGAACCAAATCCGGTTATAGTTTAGATTTTAAAATGCTAATTCGCTATAACCTTGGCTCTGATACCACTTTCTGTCACACCACGTCTAAGGCGGAAACACGTGGCGCGACGGTTCAAAAGTATTAAGCCAAGATTAATGCAAACCACAATAGTAATTAAAGAAAAACGGGCATTTATTCACTGCTAATAATCATGTCAAATTATCCATACATAATTATAAATTGTTTTTGAAATTGATAAGGAGGCTCCTCCCTTTATCCCTAAGTCCATGGAATAAAGAGATGAGACCCATTTACGACATTCCCAACGCCCAACTTGGAGACATCCCCGACCCGGCTCGCCATGCTAACTTCCATCATTCAATTACCTGAAAGATATGTTTCGAAAATCGTCAATATATAAATATTGGTGAGTTCACAGGTTTTAATTTAATAAATCTTTATAAAGTGGGAATATCCTTGTTATGACATTTATAGGAGTTGCAAAGTCCTACAATTTGCTTGAGCCTATAACCAAACCAAGACAATTAATAATGCCCCCGCCCCAAGTCGTTACTCGGTATTCCTACGACTTTATTTCAGAATACGTGCACCCCAGGCATACGCCGATGCATTATCGACGCTATCGATTAGGGGTGGGCCTTGTCAGGCACCAATAGTACTATCCAAATATTCCTTTGGTTTCTCATTCCTGAATTAATGATTATAGTGGGGAGGTCTCAACCCCGAGTGGCGATCTTTACTCAAGTGTCCAACCCGTCATATAATCCCAACATATCTTTCCCCCGTAAGAACGTTAAATAGTTTAGAAATGGGGCCGTGAGACTCACCTGTAACTGTGCTCGGCTCAAAGAAAGTAGTAAAGTTTGTGATCCCGTACCTACAAAGGTTCTAGGCGTATAAGTCACTTACACCTATGGTGTATGTGCCTTGGCAAGTTGTACCCCCAACTTCCCGACCACGTCTTTATCCCAATTCCCGTTTAATAGTTTCGTATCCTAGGTTCAATGGCGATGGATTACCCTTTCCTTACAAGTCATATATTATTCTTATTAATATTCTTTATGACTTGTACAACATTATGCTCGACACGACTCTACCCAACGTATAATTATTTTCCCATTTAAATAATTATACTTAGGATTGTTTCGCTCGATATAATGTGTTTTCTTATTATCCGACCCGACTTACTTTGCCACATATTTATTTTCCCATTTAAATAAATATGCTAAGTCTTTGTCGTTTGGTAACATAATCTTAACGTCCGACTAGACTTACCACTCCATACATTTATTTTCCCATTTAAATAAATGTACTAGGATCTTGTCGGTATTCACGCGTTGGTTGATATATTTCACCTACTCGTCTCGGTTTTCCTTCTCGCATATCTATTTTCCCATTTAAATAGATGTACTAGAATTTCGTCGGAAACGAGTATATGTACATATATCATCGCGTGGATACTACTTGTTAAGTTCACGTGTCGTTTTAGCGTTTTTAATTTGTTACGTTATGTTTCTCCTTTTTCCACGAATATTCTTTCTACACTTAGGGAAGTGTTACGCACGTTTCACCCTTGTTATATATATTTTATTTTCTTAAAATATATATGTATATTTTTATCTTGACGTAATGGTCTTTTCCTCGTAAGTCCGTTTACGTTGGTTCGTGTAACTAAGTTCGTTAGTTAGCGTTTTTCATATTTATTTCCGTTGCGCGTTCTTATGGAAGTATTGTTCCTACTTCCAATTCCGAACGTTTATTTCTTGGAAAAATATACTTTGTATGTTTTTAGCCCGACTTGTCCAACTTGTTGCCAAAAATGTTCCCGATACTTTTATATTCCCATTTATATAAAAGTATCCCATTTTTGTACAAGTCTTCCCAAGTCTTTATTTTATAAAATCTTACTTTATAAAATACTTGCGTTACTCCATTTATTTTTATAAAACGTCCACTTTATAAAAATATACTTTTTACATAAAATGCTCAAGTAAGCTACTAGTATTTCACCGAATCAACCTTGTAAAGTTATTACTTACACTTTTTGACACCAATCTTTCCATTATTGTGTTTTTAGACTAATAGTTTCTAAAATATTTATTTTAGTCCCTCAACTTCCAAAGTTGCCATATTAGTCCTTTAACTTATACTTGTTGCATTTTTCACTCAATCTTTCAAAGTTAATATTTTTCTTCCACTTTAGTGGACTTTGAAGAACCATTTTCTTAATGCCTTGTTGTTTTTACTTCTTTTCACTTTTAATGATCTTCTAATCCATCCTAGATGTCATTAACATGTTTATTCCATATTTTTATCCAAAATATCCAATTTTCACTCATCCAAGTGAGTGGACTTTAAAGATGAAACTTTTTCACCTATGGCTTTCTAACTCATTTTAATATTCTTATGACATTATTATATCATCCTATGATGATTAAAGTCATCTTCATCTCATTCAAGTCTTTCTCATTTAATATGCCCAAATCATCATCTTCTCAAGTGTAAGTGTATTTTATCATCATTTTATCCAATATTTCATTTATTAACATAAATCCAAGACTCATCAACATTATTATTATTCTTCCACTTTTATTTTAATAAAAACCCATTACTTTTATAAAACTCATTTTATTACCCAACAATGTACAACTTGCTTTCATAGCACAAAAATATGAACATTCAAGTAATAAAACAATGCAAGACTTACTACTAGCTCAAGGCTAGGGAAGACAAAATCTTGGATTTGGGTGAGGTTTAATGTGTTCTTCCAAGTGGGTTATGCTCCAAGCTCTTGAACACACAAAAGGGGTTTTGAACAATGATGAACTAGAGATGATTTGGAGTTATAAAAATTGAAAGAGAGATGTTGGTGGGGTGGTGCAATGTTACGGCCAAGAGGGGAAAAGGAAGAAGAAGTTTTGTGTTTGATTCAAGTGTGCTTCACAAGAGTGTTTATAATATCCCTTCAATATCTTCAAAGATTATATAATATCTTTTGTTGGATTATGGAAGATTTTAGTAAGATTATGAAAATCTTGAGGGATATGGAGAGGGTGTTTGGGGCCGAAAATTAGAGAGAGAGAGTGGAAAAGTTTTGTTAATTTTTACCAATACACACTCATGCAAATAATTATTATGATTACAAGCCATCCTATTGGGTTAATTAGATAGAAAAAGATATTGATCATTTGGAGTGGGTCCCTAGGCCGGCCCCTTGGGTGCCTTGGGTGGGGTCCACCTTGCTAAATATTATCCAATATTATGTTTAAGTTAATTCCTTTCGGGTACCGCCCGGGTATTTCTTGAATTTTAACCGCGGTTTACCTTAATATTAAAATACCGTTAATATTCGTTGAATTTTGCCCAGTAAAATTACTAATAATTTATTTCGGCTTTTGCCGGGTGAATTTACGTGTTACGCGCGTATCGGGTGCGGTACGCGCACTTTATTCGTTACCGGGAGATTTGTGCAATAAGCTTTCACGTATGGCTTTGGGTTTCCAAAGCTCATAATATTTTGTGAAAATATTATTTATTTAATATTCCGGGTGTCCGGAGTTCGTTTCGCTTATTTAAGTTTTACCGGGTAATCGCCAGTGTCCATACCGGATAGTTTTGCCTGCGCATGATCCTATCATGCTTTGCTATTAAACTTATGCATTCCTATGCATTATTTGGGAATTCCTATCTTTCTAAGGCCTCGATTAAATATTCAGCACATAATTACGGTTAATTACGTTAATCGCGTTTAATTAATTAGTACGGAATTACCTTAATTTTGCCGGTTGTTACAGTATCAGAGCTCTTGAGCTCAAATCTTGGTTCTGATTCCGCTACTTAGTTAAGGAAGAAGAAGGTTTCTGTCTTGGATTGTATTGTTTCTGGATTCTTGGATCTGTATCTCTCAGATCTAAGTTGCGGTGGTCATAAGAAGTTGTACGTGTGATTCTTGGACATTGGAAGCAATTTTCTCTTTGCTCTCCAGTTCTATAACCCTAAGTGAAGGTTACAAACTGCGAGTTATTGGCGAACCCTAACTTAGGCCTTTCTTGGTGAGATCTTTCTGATTTTTACTGTTTTTCTAGAGTTCTGTCCTAAGGAGTCATTGTACAGGCTTGAGTTCATGTTTAGCTTTAGGATTGGTCTATGTCTAGTTGGCTCCCACGTGAGGACTTGCGTTGGCCCCCTTGAGTGATGAACCAACGATCTGGACACCCACGTGGCTTCGCCTGAGTTGTGTAGTTTTTGATCTAATTGGTTTTCTTGTTTGTTAATTGTTTGCCTGTGTTGGTGCTTATCCTGATTGATTGTCTGATTGGCTTGCTGTGATTATTATTTGGTTGTGTTACTCTGGTTGATCCTCAACCCTTACATGTTGGTGGTCCTGATTAGTGCTGCAAACAAACTGAACTTTCAGCGAGCAGTTTATGAACCGTTTGGCGGGAAGTTCGTTTAATAAAGGAACGAACACGAACAAAAAATTTCGTTCGGTTAGTTAAATGACCGAACATGAACATATGTTGTGTTCATTCGTTTGTGTTCGATAGTTTAATGCAGTTTTTAATTTTTATAATCTTATTTTATTTTCTTTAATTTTTATTTATTTTACCAAAATAAATAAATAATTTATGTGAGGTAAGTATATGAGACTTCAAATTTAAATAAATGAAGACTTCAATTTTAAGATGAGAGCTTAGTTTTTTGAGACACTACTTTATTATGTTTACCAATATTATGTTAAATGCTAAGTATGTTTGTATAATTAGGTTATATTTTGGGTGTTCTACTTAATTTCTTAATATATGTTAATTCAATCTTATTCGAAAATTAATATATGTCCGTTTGTGTTTGTTTTCATTCATGAACAAATTGTTTGTGTTCATTTGTATTCATGAACACTTGTTTGTGTTCATTAACGCTTGTTTATGTTTGTGTGTGTTCATGAACAAAATAATAAACGAACACGAACACAAGTGTTTTCTTAACAAATGAACACGAAAAAAAATCTCGTCCGGTAAGTGTTCATGAACTGTTCGTGAACAATGCCTTGTTCGTGTTCGTTCGGTTCGTTTGAAGCCCTGGTCCTGATGGACAAGGACCTATTGTTGATCCTAATTCTGGACAAGGCCCTGTTGACCCTGGCCCTTCTGTGAACAATGTGACATTAGTTAATAAGTTGGATGCTAGTGATCCACTCTATTTGGATGCTAGTGATTCAACCAATCTTACTATTGTTGGTATAAAGTTAAAAGGAACTTAGAATTATACAATATGGGCTAATGCTATGATCTTAGGGTTGCAAGTTAAAAATAAATTAGGGTTTATTAATGGTGACTGTGTAAAATCAACTGATGATCCTGTTTTGACTAGACAATGGGATAGGTGTAATTATGTTATTTTAACCTGGATTATGAACTTTGTGTCTAATGAATTGTATATGGGTCAAGTATATTCCAAAATTGCTACTGAAGTTTGGAAGTGTGATAACTGGCAACTTCCAATCAATACTGATGTGATTTTAATTATTTGAAATAATTACTTATTATAAATATTGTTATTTATTAAATTCCGGAAGTTATCAGATCGTTTAAACGAAGGAAAAAGCGATAGATTTAATTAACGTGACTTAAACACGTGTGTCGAACGCGCGTGTGTGATGATTAGTTATCGGACCGAAAATAAAACCGAGGCATTTTACGTTTAAAACGGGTTCGTTTACGCGGTAAACACTCACCTACCAAACCCTAGGTATATAAGCTCATAACCCCATCACTCATTTGTCTCAGCCACAAAAACCCTAACCTCTCTTTCTCTCACCTCACGACCCCCCCTCTCTCTCTATATATATGTGTCTCTCTCTTTCTTCCCTCTCGGTCTCTCTTCCTCCTGTTGCAGCGGCCATTTGTTGGAGCCGTGTAGAGGGTTGTGAAGGCGGATTTGTGGGGTTGTTGTTGGGTGATAAGGGGAAGGCAACGAAGGTGGTGGTTTTAAGGTAGATGGTGGCTGGCGGTGCCGTGGTTCGGTTTGGTGTGAGGATGGTTGCTGTGGTGGTTTTAAGCCTAGAAACGGGTGTGTCGTGAGTTGTGGTGGCCGTTTGGAGTTGGTTTCCAGGTTGGGAAGGTAGTGATGGGGAGGATGGTCTCGGGTTGATGATGGTGCCTTGTTGTTAACAGATCTGACGGGTACACAGGTAACGACATGGTGGTCGTGGTGGCTCACGGTCAGGTTGGGTTGTACGGTTGTTGCTTCTGGGTTAGTTAAGTCATAGATCAGTTTGGTCTGGTTCGATGAGGTTGGTTGGTGACGGTGGAGATGGATTGTTGAGTTCTTTGGGGCTTAGTTAGAGTCTTGAGAATCGGGTTAGGGTTCAGGATGTTGGTTCGGGTCCGGTTCTAGTCAGGTTTATTTTGGTTAGATTCGGGCCCGGGTTATAGGTCAAGTCAAAGGCGGTCAACGGTCAGATCTGTCAAGCAGTTCGGTCAACGCGGCGTTTGAGGCGACTTCGGGTTACGCCCGTGTGATTCGGTATCTTCAAATTCGTATTCATTATTATTTTAATTATTGATATTATATGTTTATAAATATTATATAATTGTAAATATTAGTAGATTTATGAATATTATATATATATATATATATATATATATATATATATATTGATACGAACGAAATAGTTTTGACTCGCGAACGAACCGAATAAAAATGATAAACGGAAATTATATATTATACATCGGACGATTTGGTAAATGGCTATTTTGACGTGACTTATTGTAACACCCCAACCGATGGCGGAAACATCGAGGTGTCACGAGGTAACGATTGTTCAATAGCTCATGGACTAGAAGTGTAAATATTGATACATTGACTAAGTAATTTATTACATTGAAATGAAATTACAAGATTACAACGTTTAAGAACTAACAATCTAAAATAAAATTTAGTAAATCTCAAGTCTAAGTTCCAAAAGCTTAACAATGATCTCATAACAACCTGAAACATGTATGAAAATAATTTTGCAATACAAAATGTTTTGGTGAGCATACCCTGTTTGAATAAATATAGTAGGAAAAGAGTTTCGCAATTCACGTGTTATACTGTCTACAATTTAGTGTTCAAGCTATGTACAAATGTCACCTAAAATCAAGCCTTAGTAGAAATGATATCTAAGAATAATGGGATATCTAGTATATATGTATAGTAACACAATAGTATGATTATATATATTATGCGACAAAGCAAATAGTTTACACATAACAATAGTCAAGTACTATTTATTGTTATGCTAGGCCCACACCGGGTTAATGATTAAGGTCATAAGTACACACTATCAACGATCAACAAGTAAAACACATACAAGAATTGCGATTGTGAATATAGACTAAAGCATGATTAAGTGAGTGAAGTAATAAGCGTACATGAGTCACCCCAAAAGTGTAAACATGAAAAAGGGGAAATATATACTCACATTCGCTAAGCTGAATTATCCTCTAAGTGTTGTGAATGTATGTGAGGCGAATCCCAAAGACTCAACAACGTAGCTAGTCCAATTTGAAGAAATAAAAAAAGAAAGAATATCAAGCTTCCAATTCGCCAATTACAAGAGCTTATAATCAAAGCTTCAATTGTAGAAGTAATAGACTATAGAAGAAAGGTATAAGGGAAAGTTTAATCGGATTGAAACAATCGATTTAGAGGTGCCTAATGTAATGGGTCATAGGTGGGTTTTATACTAGTTTTGGATTCAATTAGCCATTAAAATTGGTCAACACCATAAAGTAAGGTTTATGATGAATTGACTATTTGACTAGGACTTTGACTGTTTGACTAAGACTTTGACTAGGACTTTGACCGGGATTTTGACTAGGACTTTGGCTCGGACTTTGACTGTGACTTTGACTATTTGACTGTCTTCGCGGAACGCGAGAACTAAAAAAAATCAAATTGCCTAATTTAATCAATTTTAAGTTCCGAACTTGTTTCCTTCGGTTTCTAAGTTGTTTTAGGACTGAAAATTAAGGGTTTTGAGTATCAAGGTCTGAAACATACGTGCTCGGGTGTAGATGTGAGTATAAAACGTGCAATACTTTTACTTATAAAAATTATAAGTTTTATTAAATTGTGACTTTTGGTCCTATTAAAATAGGAGGGTTAAAAATGAAAATTTTGAAATAGTTGAGGGACCAATTATGCACATTTATGAAAAGTGAAGGGTGCAGGTTGTCACAGTCTCCCCTACTTTAGAAAATTTCGTCCTGAAATTACTTTCAAGTGAAAGTTTCCATGAAACAATAGAGTTTAAAAAAAAGTAAGTAAGTTTTAAGGAATACATTAGTCATAAATCTGACAAAGTTTAAAGTAGTTATTCAAAGCGAAAGGTTTAAAATCTTTGACATTTGACTCGAGACTAGGAAGTTGAGAGTTTACAAGGTTTTGGAGAGTATGTAACTGGTGAGGACAGATCGCTGATATAGCAGTCTCCCCTACTTTAGAAAAGTTTCTGATCGAACTTTGCTAAGGACATGCAACAAGATTCCAAGTAACAGAGAGTGTAAGTGTATGCAAAAATTTAGTTTTCGGTGGGTGTGGTTAAGTTTAAAGGATGAAAAGAGCTTAGGGTAACGGAACAAACTGTTTTCCCAAAGAAATATTATGTATGAGCTTTAAGATGAGGTTGAAGGTAGAATGTTGTTCAGGATTATCAGGAGCGATCAACGTTCATAGAATCACAACCACTAAGTTTATAATGACGATGTTCGGAATACTTTTGGGGCGATTATGTTGTAGACTATGAAAGGACTTATTGAAACTACTACTACACTGACTAGGACTAACGCTTGGTTCGATTCCCAGTCTCACTTCCGTCGCACCTTCAGTGTTTATATATAGGGTGTACCGCAACTAACCCACCACACCTTGAGTTTTCCGAAAATGCACTGATCATCTACCCGAGCGCTTGGTTCGATCCCTAGTCTCACTTTCGACTCACCATCAGTGTTTATATATAGGGTGTACCGCAGCTAACCCACCACACCTTTGGTATTTCGAAAGTGTACTGAACATCTAACCGGTTATCCTAAATAGATTTTCACACCACCTTAATGTACCTGTAAATACATGATTACATTCCAGGCCGCAATCACCAATTAACCTAACGTTAGGGTGTTATGTCCTTCAATAACACTAACTCGGAATATTTAAGAAATAAGGGGGTATGTGTTATGCCAAGGTTGTAAGTACATGGTATGGTTAGGACCTTCCCCTTTTGTGTTCGCCTTTATGTTAACCCACCAAGTACTATTGGGATCACAGGACAAAAGATACACTAATCAAAAGAATTTTATAGCTCTCTCGAGTTTAAAAGAATGCTTCAACCCGAGATGTTGAATAGAATACTTCAACATAAGTACCAAAAATGTTTCGAGTTAAAAATAATACTTTAACTCAAGATGTTGAAAAGAATACTTCAACATAAAACCAACAATGTTTCGAGTTAAAAAGAAGACTTTGACTCAAGATGTTGAAAAGAATACTTCAACATAAGTACCAACAATGTTTTGAGTTAAAAAGAATACTTTAACTCATGATGTTGAAAAGAATACTTCAACATAAAACCAACAATGTTTCGAGTTAAAAAAAATACTTTAACTCAAGATGTTGAAAAGAATACTTCAACATAAAACCAACAATATTTCGAGTTAAAAAGAATACTTTAACTCAAGATGTTGAAAAGAATACTTCAACATAAGTACCAACAATGTTTCGAGTTAAAAAGAATACTTTAACTCAAGATGTTGAAAAGAATACTTCAACATAAGTACCAACAATGTTTCGAGTTAAAAAGAATACTTTAACTCATGATGTTGAAAAGAATACTTCAACATAAAACCAACAATGTTTCGAGTTAAAAAGAATACTTTAACTCAAGATGTTGAAAAGAATACTTCAACATAAATATCAACAATGTTTCGAGTTAAAAAGAATACTTTAACTCATGATGTTGAAAAAAATACTTCAACATGAAACCAACAATGTTTCGAGTTAAAAAGAATACTTTAACTCAAGATGTTGAAAAGAATACTTCAACATAAATACCAACAATGTTTCGAGTTAAAAAGAATACTTTAACTCATGATGTTGAAAAGAATACTTCAACATAATTATACCAACAATGTTTCGAGTTAAAAAGAATACTTTAACTCATGATGTTGAAAAGAATACTTCAACATGAAACCCACAATGTTTCGAGTTAAAAAGAATACTTTAACTCATGATGTTGAAAAGAATACTTCAACATAAAACCAACAATGTTTCGAGTTAAAAAGAATACTTTAACTCAAGATTTTGAAAAGAATACTTCAACATAAATCCGACTAGTTTGTAAGCGAATATCAATTGATGTATCTGATGTCCATAAGTGTGAAGTTTTATATTTGAAGATACTTTTTAGAAATATGCAGGGGAGAGGCTTTTTTTTTTAATAACGACAAGAAAAGCACAGAAAGTGATGAGGTTATGAAGTATAGGTATTTATTTGTTAAGATTTCGAGCATGTAATTGAAAAAAGTTAAGGTTGTGTGAAATAATGTATCACTAAAAGATGAAAGTTTTTTTAAGCATAGAGCAAATTATTATGATTTCAAGAAATCAATAATAAAACATTAGAGTGTTCTTATCTAGTCATAAGACCCGATAAAAACTTTGACTGTTCAAAGAATTAAACTCAGTTAGAGATTAATGAAGACGTGCTTTAGCCTATAAGTGGACACTCACTCCAGGAATCCCCAGGTAAGCATAACAGGTCCGCTTTCGGATTTATGCGCTATGCTTGCCTATGCCAGAAAACCCAGTGTACAGGCATCCACCCTTCCAGATTGCACGTGTTCTCTCACTTAGAGTTCAACACTTTGAAGGATGAAAAATTTTATGAAAAACAAAAGTAGGCAATTAAGCCAAGAATATCCAGCATGCTCCAAAGTGTAGACGTGTCCTCCAAGTAAAGTCGCTCCTCAAAAACCCATGATGAAGAAATAAAGAAAGAAATAGAAAGAAATAGAGGGAAGAATGAGAGGTGACAAAAGAGAAAGGTTAGTGGAGCAAATAAACAAATAAATACAAGTAAGGTCATGTATAGGTTCTTAGTTATAGTCTAGGTCATTTACTAATAACCTAATTCCCTATAACCATGGCTCTGATACCAATCTGTAACACCCCAACCGATGGTGGAAACATCGAGGTGTCACGAGGTAACGATTGTTCAATAGCTCATGGACTAGAAGTGTAAATATTGATACATTGACTAAGTAATTTATTACATTGAAATGAAATTACAAGATTACAACGTTTAAGAACTAACAAACTAAAATAAAATTTAGTAAATCTCAAGTCTAAGTCTAAGTTCCAAAAGCTTAACAATGATCTCATAACAACCTGAAACATGTACGAAAATAATTTTGTCAATACAAAATGTATTGGTGAGCATACCCTGTTTGAATAAATATAGTAGGAAAAGAGTTTCGCAATTCACGTGTTATACTGTCTACAATTTAGTGTTCAAGCTATGTACAAATGTCACCTAAAATCAAGCCTTAGTAGAAATGATATCTAAGAATAATGGGATATCTAGTATATATGTATAGTAGCACAATAGTATGATTATATATAGTATGCGACAAAGCAAGTAGTTTACACATAACAATAGTCAAGTACTATTTATTGCTATGCTAGGCCCACACCGGGTTAATGATTAAGGTCATAAGTACACACTATCAACGATCAACAAGTAAAATACATACAAGAATTGCGATTGTGAATATAGACTAAAGCATGATTAAGTGAGTGAAGTAATAAGCGTACATGAGTCACCCCAAAAGTGTAAACATGAAAAAGGGGAAATATATACTCACATTCGCTAAGCTGAATTATCCTCTAAGTGTTGTGAATGTATGTGAGGCGAATCCCAAAGACTCAACAACGTAGCTAGTCCAATTTGAAGAAATAAAAAAAGAAAGAATATCAAGCTTCCAATTCGCCAATTACAAGAGCTTATAATCAAAGCTTCAATTGTAGAAGTAATAGACTATAGAAGAAAGGTATAAGGGAAAGTTTAATCGGATTGAAACAATCGATTTAGAGGTGCCTAATGTAATGGGTCATAAGTGGGTTTTTATACTAGTTTTGGATTCAATTAGCCATTAAAATTGGTCAACACCATAAAGTAAGGTTTTATGATGAATTGACTATTTTGACTAGGACTTTGACTGTTTGACTAAGACTTTGACTAAGACTTTGGCTCGGACTTTGACTGTGACTTTGACTATTTGACTGTCTTCGCGGACCGCGAGAACTAAAAAAAATCAAATTGCCTAATTTAATCAATTTTAAGTTCCGAACTTGTTTCCTTCGGTTTCTAAGTTGTTTTAGGACCGAAAATTAAGGGTTTTGAGTATCAAGGTCTGAAACATACGTGCTCGGTGTAGATGTGAGTATAAAACGTGCAATACTTTTACTTATAAAAATTATAAGTTTTATTAAATTGTGACTTTTGGTCCTATTAAAATAGGAGGGTTAAAAATGAAAATTTTGAAATAGTTGAGGGACCAATTATGCACATTTATGAAAAGTGAAGGGTGAAGGGTGCAGGTTGTCACACTTATGATGTCGAACATCGGACTAAATAACATTAGACTATATTGCTGGACTATATTGTATATATAGGTGTCGAAACGTATAGAGTCTCGTGAATCAGACTTGTGGATAAAAAGGACTTGATGTCATGTGGTTGGAAGTTTATTTTGGGGAAAATTATAGACAACGGGTGTTGTCTGGTTTGTACAAAAATAGAGGAAACTCTGCCCAAATTTTTTATAAAAATCCAAGCGTAACGAACTGCTAGTATTATTTCTATAAATAAATTCCCCTAAGTGTTTTGGACAAGTGCATTATATACGAAATCGAAATGTTTTCAAGGACTAGTTATTTGTAACAATAAAGATGATTTTCAAACAATATTTGAGAAAAAGTAACAAATGTTACTAATCGGTTCAATAACTATATTTGTATTTTCACAAAGTCTATTTTCTAAAAGTAACGATTCAAGACATACATTTATTCGGATTATGAGACGATCTTCGGCTTGGGGTATGTTATACGTTTCCAGGTGTTACTCCAACATGTTTATATACGAATAGCGACAAGTGCGCAACTTGGGTGCTATGTCGTATCTAACGCGTAATTAAGTTAGGTCACGATCGGTTCGCTGAGTTGAAACGTATTAAGGCTCGGGTTAGTACACACGAGTCTAGATGGTTGAATAAACTATCTTTTAACCGGTTAGTAAGCTAGGCTTATGTGTAATAGACTGTTAAGGTGCCCCTTGTTGGTAATTAGGGCACGAGGAAGTCGGTCAAGGCTTTGGACTATATTTTCTAGCTAAGCAAGGGATTCAAGGTGAGTTCATGACCCCACTTTTTACTGTTTTTGTAAATGTTTTTGGGGGGAAGACATGCTTCTTTTATGAAAACCTAACGAATTTAAAGGGTACCAAAGTTTTGAGAAAACGTTTGAAGTTACAAATGCTTTTATAAGGTTGTACATGAACAAAAGGGAAAATGAAAGGTGTGTGTGAGTGTCACAGCCCCACATTTTACTGTTTTCGTATTTGGGGGAGAAACATGTGGTACAAGCTTTACAAACTTTTAGACCAACATATTACATTATATCACATGGGTACTAGGTGACATTACATCATTAAAGTCCTCATAACTTGTGAACCATTAATATGGGGATACATAGCAGGAAAACTGTGAATAGATCTATTCGGCCCGGCAAGCCCCACTCATGTCGACCGGAGGTCGGACTTTTTCATACGACATTATTTTAAAAAACAAACTATACCATAACTTTTTCATAGCAAGGAAAGTCTGAATAGATTTATTCACCCTATTTTTAAAATGGTCATAACTTTTTCATATGACATTATTTAAAAAAAAAAATTATACCATAAAAACAAGCTTTTCATACCCTTTCATTTCCATACCATACTGTTATACTTTAAAAAAATTGCTGGGTTGATAACTTGTGTTTTATTGAGGGTATACTTGCGTTTTAGAAACGCAAGTTATAAAACTCCTGAAGGGTTTCACTAGAATGCCAAAAGTTATAAAGAATCAGACATTAAGATCATTAATGCTAATCCGATTACCAGAGGCCAAACGATATAAATAACATAGAGTGATGTTAAACGACAAATTCAAACTTCCATAAAGTCCAAATATTTGATCTTATAAGCATCAAGAACCTCATAGCATGATGAATATGATATATGTACATAAATCATCCTTGCATGGAAGAAACAGAGCTAAATTAAGCACTATAATACTTAGATCAATGCAATGCAGGTGCTAAAGATCAACTTGAATGTTATTGAGGGTATACTTGCATTTTAGAAACGCAAGTTATACCTGATAAGATGACATGATAAAACGACCTGATGAAATGCAAGTTATAAATGATAAAACGCAAGTTATACATGATAAAACGTAAGTTATATATGATAAAAAAATGCAAGTTATATATGATTAAACGCAAGTTATACCTGATAAAAAGATGTTAGTTATATCTGACAAAAAACGCAATTCGTATCATGATAAAACGCAAGTTATCAACCCAGCAAAAAAAATTATATATAGCAATAGGGTATGCAAATGAAAGAGGATAAAAAGCTTATTTTTATGGTATATTTTTTTTTACAAAAATAATATTGTATGAAAAAGTTATGGACGTTTAAAAAATAGGGGTGGAACTCAACAATTGTGGGTTATACATATTTTGCCATTCTCCTTCTATTTTAGAAACTCAATGTATACTTTTCCCATTTTAATCTTATCCATTGATTTATTTTGATTAAAAACACAAAATGTTCTTATCATTTTTACGCTAAACTTAGTAAACTTCTCTTAGTTTTTTATTTCTAAAACTAAAATAATGCTTAACTTTATAAGAAAATTAAAAGCGACAGATTATAAAGTATTATAAAGTAAGAGGATTACCTGTTTTTATTTGATTTTAATGATTTTTTTCTTATTTTATCAAGCTGAAAATAAAGATTACTTTACGTAGGTATCGTTGCAGGCTAAAAGTTCAATGATTTGGAATGTTGTAGGAAAAGGAGAAAAATAAATATATTTATTTGATATATTATTTACGTTATGTTCCCGAGTTTACTAACGAACGGAAAGAAAAGACGAGAGAGAATTTAGGAGATAAAAGGAAAAGAGGGAAAGGAAATACATAATTTCATTTTGTGTTTCCAAGTTCGAAGGAAAGGAAAACGAAAATAAATATTTTATGTGTACCGAGTTGAAAGGAAGAAAGAAGAGAAGTTTAATTTTACAGTTATATCCTCAATGTATATTATAGTAGTTTAAGTATGAGTGTAAAATAGTAAATGATAATTTTTTTATTTATTTTTCTTTCCCCTCCTTCCACTTCATTCTATTTTGTGAGGAAAGTTTTATTAAAAGATTTTCCTTCTACTTCCTTCTCATTTCATCCACTCTCTTCCTTTAATGAAACTTTGAAACACAGATATTTTTTTACTTTCTCTCTATTTCCTTTCATTTCTTTCCACTTCTTTCCTTTAATGAAACTCGGGAATACAGTGTTAGCTTAAAGTGTCATTTTCGTTTATGTGTTTTAGTTACTTTTGCTTCATTTATAATATTTTCTCCGTATTTGAATCTTTGTGATCTCAAAATTTTACCATATTAATCTAACTTGTTAACACTATTCAAAATTTTTATAAAGTTCTTGGAAAAATTACAGATTTTGTCTTTTATGTTTAAATCATTTTTCAGTGGATGTCCTTTAACTTTAAAATTGACGAAAATCATCCTTTTAAGTTTCAAAACATTGCACCCGTTGTCCTTTACCACTAACCTAGTTTATTTTTAATGTTAAATATGATCATGTGGATCCCATGTGAGGGCAACTTGATTGCTTTGCTCATTTTATTTAAAATAAACTTAATAAAAAAAAAAAAATAATGCTCACGTAGACCCCACCACCCATAACCATCTTCATAAACCGCCCATTAGCCATGATCCCAACATCTTCCTCCATTCCTAAGATGTTGTGGGTTAGTTTCTCATAATCAACAAATTTAACTTCCGGTTTAAAAGTAAGGCTCAATTGCTTCAATTAGATCAAAGTAGTACCAAGTCACTGCTAATTCTTGGTAATTAATGAAGAAAAGAAAATACAGAGATGGGAAATAGAAACTCGAGCAGGAGATAAGAGAAAATATCACACTCAAATCATTTTCATAACTAATTATTGATGCGCATGCTTTCTTTTATTGCCTCATACTCATGGTCCCCACTCTCCACCTCATGGTTTGTTTATCACGTAATCATTGAACCTGGTTATTTGTCTATTTAGTCTTGAGCTGGTGCTTAGGCCTTGATTAGCTGGGTTGGTTATAACACGTTCCCTTCGGCTGAAATTGAAGACCCATTAGCAACCACTCGGGTGATGTTGTTGCTGTTTTAATGGGTTTTTTCTCCATTGTTGTAAATTGGGTTGAGTGTAATGATCAAGAAGAAGGTGAGAGTTGGGTGTTTTGAAGGGAAAAACGATGTGGGTTGTTTAGCTTATGAAAACCCTAAATCGATTTGGGGCTAGGGTTTGTCGAAGGGAGAGTGGTGGGTAGAGAGGGAGAGAGGGTTTAAAGAGAAGAGGACGTAATTTTTTTTATTAGAAAGACTAAAATGCCCTTATTTTTTTGTATTAGAAATAAATATATAATAATAACAACCTATATAGATAATTTAGATAAAATCTACCCTAACTCACACTCTCGCACCTGCAACATTCTCTCACCGAGTCACCGACAACAATTGCTTCCCGGCCCTAAAAATCCTAACAGGAAAACCAAGGAGCCGTAAAACCACCACCACATTCCATGTCTGCCACAACTACCTACCATCGAATATCACCACCACCACTACCAAGAAAGAATCCGGTGTAGGGAATTGATTCATAATTTATACCAGTGAATGTACCATAAAATAACGACTGATTCATCAAGTCGTTTAGACTCAGAAATCAACTGATCAAACTGGCATTCATTTAGTAACTAAAACGTCAATTAAGGGAATATGTGGATTAGGAACCAAACGTCTCGAGCTAACCGACCGGTCTTGTTTTTTTATTATTTTAAAACATTTATGACTTTTTCATACAACATTTTTTAACCATAATAATGAGTGTTTTTATCTTTAATAAAAAAAATTAAAAATAAAAACAATTGCATGTTAACAAAAATTTTTACTTCACATATTTTAATAGCTCGTCCATTGTATTATTGGTCTGCACATGTGTGTTATAAATATGTTTATTGTGTTTTTTAATCTGCACATGTTTTAACTCTGTCCATTATATCTTAATATGTTTTCAATTGTGTTTTACATTTTTTATTGTATGTTATGAAACTGGGTTTTTGAATATTTTTTCAAAAGTATAATGATTTACTCATGCTAAAGGTAAAAAAAACTCGATATTATGTGTGCTTTAAGTTTTATTCATTGTGTTTTTCTACTTTGCACATGTTTTAACACTATCCAATATGTTTTTAGTTTGCTTTATATTGTGTTTTAATATGTTGTTTATTGTGTTTTTATCATTTTGTTTATTGCGCTTTAATCTGTTATCCATTGTGTTTTAGTGTTCATTTTATTTTTAGTTTGATACTAATTGTCTTTTACGTTAGGTTCATTGTGTTTACACAACTGGGTTTTTGTTTTTTTTTTTCAAAAGTATAACAATATTATACTCATATTAAAGATAAAAAAGACGTTACAATTTATGGTATATTTTTTAAAATGACGTATAAAAAGGTTATAAAGTTTTAAGAAATTGGGGGGGGGGGGGGGATAGCATGTGACTTGCATGTGTATGTTTCTTAGTATGTGACAAACTTGGCGCATTATTTTTTTCTTCCTTTTAGACAAAACCACCCTTTCCACTTGAACACATTTCACTCTATGAGGACTTCCTATAGTTCCTAAATTTATGAGACTTTGTAAGATAACTTAATCCTTAGTTAATATGGACATGTTTTTACCCCTTCCTAACCTATACATGTTTTTGTAAACCGAACTCCTTTTATAAGTTTACAAATATCTCTGTAGGGCTCATTGCAAAATAAGCATCATCAATGTGAATAAAGCTACTATAGATATGAAATTAATCTAAGACAATAGATTTACTATCTTCGTTTTCTAATCTAAAGAATGTATTTAACTAGTAGACTTTGACCCGCGCGTTGCGGCGGAATACTATAAAAAACGAACAAATATGAATTGATTCTTTCCCAAGAAATTTAATAAACAAATATGAAAAGATAATAAATCATATAGAAAAATACTTTTGAATATGAAATCTGATTTTTCTACACCACCTATTTGTTAATCAGGGATGATGAAATACAAGAACCTTTGAGAGTATTAATCTAAAAGTTTTATTGAAACAATTAAACATGGCTACCGAACTCTGGCTTCCTTCAAATCATTCCATATCTAAATTGTTATTGTTGCGGATCAAAATATGAAAACATTATTACATTAATATTAACACTATGTTGTTCAAAATACAATGTTAATATAAAACAGATGGAACTTACAAAGCTACGCTGCATATTTATGACTATATTGATCCCATGCTAAGAAGCATTACTAACCGCGCTTTAAGATTAGTGTTGTCGTAGTTAGAAGTAGCAAAAGTAAAAGCATAGAGATCTTATAGTCTTGCAAGCCTTGTCCCCCTTATCAATGCATCAATGAGGGCACTTGTTCGTAAGATACAGTATAAAAAAAGCATAAACCAAAATATTGACAATTTTCAACTGCAATGACAATAACTGACCTGCTTAGTCCTAGGCAAAAATGAATATGGAGATTTTCATATATTTTCCTTTAAAAGCAATAAACTTAAATAATTAAGTGTGCTTTTAAAGTTTTGTTGTATGAAAAAAGTTCTAATACTATAGATGCAGAGCAAACTTCCAACAACCTGCTTACTCCACAAACATATTTTGCTGATTTTTAATGCCCAACAAATTAGGAATTTGCAAAGATCATAAGAACTCAAATAATATGAAAGCTATAGATTATTCATTATAGAAGCGATATACGATACCAACGACATGAAGAAGCCTGCGTGTTTCTATGACTACAAACTTAGTTTTATGCTTTACATCCATCAAGTCACCAACATCAATCCAACAGAAAGACTTTCAAACATGAAAATCATTGGCAAACTTCATAGAAGCACCAAGTAGTAGCAAAATATCACATAAACACTAAAAATAAACCAAAAACATGTAATAGTTATACATTAACCCGTTCTATTCATTTATCGTTTTCTATATCACTAAATAAACCACTTCACAACTTCATGGTATGTGAAGTTGATGTTTGTTGTCATTTCAATCCGGCAGAATAAGAACGCTTAGTTTTCTGTTATTTTTTTTAATTGACCAAACAGAAACACAGACTCATTTATTCATCTCCATTCGGCACTCCTTCTCCTCCACCACAAATCCCCGCCACAGGTAACCGTAACCCCGATTTGGAAGTTAGAACCTAAAAAATCCAATTCCTCACACACCCCATCGCCTCCCCTCCACCTTACCACTATCGCCGATCTGAAAGGGTTAGGATTCATGAACAACATCAGGGTGGTGGTTGTGGTGGTTATGATGGGTGATATAGAGAGAACACAAAACTGATAACGTTTCGAAACACGAAACCCAAGAACAAACCCTAGTGAAATTAGACAACAAATGAAAATGATCCATTTTTGGTTATCACACAAACCGAAAATGGAATGAAAAAGACACTCACCTTCTGAAACAGGGTGAGATCCAAGTGTTTGATCAAAGAGATGTTAGAAAACTTACATAGTAATCGTCGCAACGCCTTTCATACATGAAGCTCATATGTTTCTGAGTCCTTGTACTTGCTGCAATGAACTGTAACAGAAAACGAAATCATAGAAGTGAACCGGGCTTGTGTTTGACACAATTCCTTAAACAGATTCGTCGTCTGTTCCCATGGTACACCGGTTCAACAGTGCGGCGTGGTGCATTGCGGACTATCCCACTTGCCTGAAAAGAAACCGGAACATGGTTGCTACTCTTGAGTGTATGTGTGTTGCAAGAGTTTTTAGTGTATTTTTTTCATGTCTCTCATATATGACACAAAGGTCTCTAATATATACAAGAGGCAATGGTGGATGAAGAGTCTAACATAATTAGACACTTAATGTTAGTCTTAAAACTATAATCAAGTGTCATAAATAAATTAACTCTACTTAAGAGTTTTTCTTCAATTCACCACATGAAGATTTATACACTTAATTTTAGTTTTAAAACTATAATAAAGTGTCATAAAAAAATTAACTCTACTAAAGAGTTTTTCTTTAATAATTATAATTTCACTAAATTATAATTTCATTAACTTAAACCTCCATTCACCTTCTAAACTTTCCAACAATCCCCCACATGAATGGAGATTGATCAGAACACGCATATTTCGAACAAACCCCCATATGAATAGGAGTCATTCTGAGAAGCAACCTCATTCCGATTAAATTTCAACAGTTGAGTTTTACATACGATAGGTAAGTGTGACCCTTTGAATCTTCGCTTATGAAACGCACTTAGCCAATGGCTCCGAGTAGAACGCGATGTCTTTTAACTCGTCTGCCGTTTGTGTGGACGACAATACGCTTCACACAAGACTCTCCTTGACAACGTCAAGTCCTCATTGTTGTGTCCGTCATGGTCATGGACACGTGCCTGGTTCTGCGAGAGCTGTTAAGTATTGTGCCCCGACAATACCCTTCGAAGCGACCCCACTTCTCTCTCACATAAGTGATCTACTGGGACTGGTTAGCTTAGTCAGATCATTAAAAGCTATAAGCTTAACCTCAACCTTGTCACTTTTTAGGAATGGACTAGGAAGCTTATTAAATTTATAATAAGTTCCCTTTTTCAAAACGTGGGCCAACTCTCCCCCACAGTGACCTTTGCCAGTTCATACAATTAGGTTGTCCTATTGAACTCAGATCTTGGGATCTCCAGTCAACTGAGTTAGGTTTCCTTCACATAAACCTAGCCTTTAATGGACTTTAGCCCCATTCCCATTGACGACTTCTGAACTAACTCTCTGCATAAGCCTTTTGTTAGCGGATCCATGATGTTATCCTTTGACTTCACGTAGTCAACAGTGATAACTCCTGTAGAGATTAGTTGTCGTATCGTATTATGCCTACGTCTTATATACCTGTTCTTACTGATACACATTGTGATATGAGCTCTGCCAATTACCGATTGACTATCACAGCGTATGCATTAGGCCAATGCCGGCTTCGGCCACCTAGGTATATCCTTAGCAAATTGACGTAGCCATTTTGCCTATTCATTCTCTTTATCCAAAGCGATGAATTTTGATTCCATCATGGATCTAGCAATAACCATTTTGCTTAGATGATTTCCATGTTATCGCACCACCTCCAAGTGTGAAAAAAATACCCACTCGTTGTCATGGAATAATTCGTGTCAGATATCCAATTCACATCACAGTAACCTTCAATAACTGCTGGATATTTTTTATATTGCAACCCGTAGTTTCGTATGTATCCTAATTACCAAAGTACTTGTGTCACGTAATTCCAATGAATTAAACTTAGGTTGCTCGTGTATCTACTTAGCTTGCTTGCTAAGTCTGGTTTGATACAACTCATCAGATACATTAGACTGCCAATAATTCTTGTGTACTCTAATTGGATCGATTCTTAGCTAGACGTTGACTCGTGTCAATGGAAGTTCTAGCCACATTAGAGTCATTTCCATTGAACTTCTCAAGAATTAATGAAAGTTTTAGCCACATTAGAGTCATTTCCATTGAACTTCTCAAGAATTTTGTCCACATAATAGGACTGACTTATAACAAGTCTGTTCTAGGTTCGTGTGATTTGTACTTCCCAAAATCACATTCGTTCATATCAAACCTTCTATTTTCAAATGCAAGTCACCTCTACACTTAAGTGTTATTGGATAACTACCAAATAGGGTGATGAAAGTTTCTTCCTTTCATATGTAGCTTGAAAACATCTCAAGTACCACTTTTACATCCCTACGGATTGTTTCTTAAATGGCTCTTCCCCCCACATTGCTTGCACTTTGATTAAGTTTGAGTAATATCACTCATGATGACATTAGACACCCGTGATAAGATAACGACTATCTATATCTTTGTGTTATTGAGGTCATCCATTATATTACTCAACCCATATTTCTCACACGAACCGTTTTCTGAGCTATATGAGTTCTCCTCATATTCAGCTAAATAGTATCATAACCAATGAACTATATATTCGGTCCTTTCAAGTCATCCTTTTTAATGAACTATATATTTGCTTTTACAAAATTCATTCTTATGTCGTCACATATATTTGAATGTTCAAAGTTAATTTATTCTCCGTGGAGCATCTAAATTAACAAGTATTAGTCTAGCATGCTTTAGACTATGAATACTTAGCATGTGAACAGCAGATGCATCATTCTGATTCTTCACAACCTTAAGAGATAACTCACTATCTCTTCCTAACATTCACATCTTAGTTTAGACACAAAATGAGATTTTGTTTACCATTCCAAAACCTTGGTTTAAAGAATGCTTCAAAACCATAATTAATTACATCCATTAGGAACAAGACTCGTTTGCCTTTAATTTCCACGGCTTCACCATTGACTCTTTAGGACTTAAACATAAGTCTTAATATAAGTCACTTTGATGAACAAATTCATCATTAACAAGTCAATTAGTTGACACTCAACGACATGACATTCACATATGCCTAAATTTTGTTGAAACTATTTATTGGGTGACTCTCCCAAAATATATCACGAATCCTCCGTATAGTTCAACCAACATTGATGGTTTGTAGAAACTCTACACGTCCATCACTATTGTAAGTCTTTTATAATAAATCTCGCAAAATTTATCAACGACTTATGAATAATAACATATATTCCTATCATATGTTATAGTCATCGGAAATAAATTTGTTTAATTCTATGTTGATGCTCTCAACATTGGACGACATATGTCGTTTTCGTGTATTTAACCTCAATACACTTGCCACGTTGATCATGATTATCTCAATGGGGATGGATGAAGAGTTTTTCTTCTTAATCACTTAATTAGAGACTTAATTTAAAAATAAAGGCTCTAATAAATTGACATAAAAGCTCTAATAAAGTAACATAAAAACTTTAATTAGAAAACATGAAACTCTACCCAAGAGTTTACTCTTTATTCATCACATTAAGATTCCAATTAATAATTATAATTCACCAAATTATAATTTCAATATAATCCAAATTATATATAATATATTACATATATATTTAAACGGATTATAAGGATATATAAATATCAAATCTCAAAGTGTTATTCTCTTCAACACTTTATCGTTCAACAAAATAATAGCAATTATATCATCTCGTGGCATGTTTCGAGGTACTCCCTCAATACACTGTTCAAAACAACAAGTTGTTTATACTTAACTACACACAAGTAGTCGAACAAGTAAATATGTCCAAAACAACATCATGTTGTCTTACACTAAATAGTCTCTCTAGACTATTATATGGTTCAAATCATCATACTTCTCATACAAGTATCCAACCATATATAATTTGCAAAAGACATGTTTTATTCATACAAAAGATTTCTACTTTTACAAGTATTTTTCATAAACTATACATATTTATGTTTTGATTACAAATCAAAAACATAAACTCTAATATAGTTTTATTATTTAAACCACTTCTAACTCACTTGTTAAAGTATATGGTTTTCATGATTAACCGCTTCTAATTCGCTCATTAGAGACTATACATGTACCGTATAAACATATACGGTTTCAAAATTAACCATTTCTAACATACTTGTTAGAATACAAACGATTACACGTTTCATCATATAGAGTTTTGGTTAAATAAACCTTTTCTAACACACCCGTTAGAAATAAACAATTACCCAAAATCGTTTTAAATATCATTGGTTTATATTCTCAACCGTTTCTAACATGTTTATTAGAAATACATGATTATGACAATCATTTTAGAACTTATTGGTTTATATAAAATAAACCATTTCTAACACGCTCGTTAGAAAATTAAACCATCTACATAAATGGTATTGACTTTGGATTTTCCAAAATATACCCGTTTCAAACTTGCTCGTTCGAAACCGTCAAATTTTAACCAAACCGGTTTAATGTTGGAAAAGGTTGAAACACCCAATTCTCCGTAAACCCATGAGTTGAAACGCCCCATTAAAACTTTTAAGAATATTTTACCCAACTTAATGGTATTCTTATTATTTTTAAGTTTCAACTTTGGAGTTTTAATTAGTATTCTTACTATCATTTCCAACACGTTTGTGTATTTTGTACAATAATCTTTTCTAACACACTTGTTAGAAAATATAAACATCTTATTTTGTCTTTACAAAATCATCAATTTCTAACACGCACGTTAGAGAAATCAATATATAAGTTTACAAATTAAACTTATGATTTTGTAAATAATAATTTATAATACGCTTATTAGAAATGTATCATGACACATTATTCTTTCAACGTCGTCGATTCTAACACGCTTGTTAGAAATACATGTTTCAAAACCTTATATTTTGAAACCCTTTATTTTCCAATACTCTTATTAGAAAATGTATACATTTCAAATACTTAGAAGTTATCTTTCTAATACGCTTACTAGAAAGAAACCGTTATCAACCAAGTTTACATGGGTTTTCAACTAATATGTCTATTCTAATACTATCATTAGAAATTCAATATTTCAAAAATGTTTAAATACATATTAGAAATGTTAATAGTTCGGTTTATCTAAACATAACTCAAAACCCATGAATCCGAATCGTTTTGTCAAACGTCTTTCGGATTAAAGATTGCATTCTCATCATGAATGTAATCCAATTCGATGTACCAAAAGAAAACATTTACAAACTTTCGCGAACCCAAATTCCTTAGAAAGAACACGAAAGTTTGTTTACTAATCTGTTTAAGTTTGTTAGAAAACTTACATAGTAATCGCCGCAACGCCTTTCATACATGAAGCTCACATGTTTCCGAGTCCTTGTACTTGCTGCAATGAACTGTAACATAATACGAAATCATAGAAGTGAACTAGGCTTGTGTTTAACACAATTCCCTTAAACAGATTCTTTATCTGTTCCCAAGGTACACCGGTTCAACAATGCGGCGTGGTGCATTGCGGACTATCCCACTTGCCTGAAAAGAAACCGGAACATGGTTGCTACTCTTGAGTGTATGTCTGTTGCAAGAGTTTTTAGTGTATTTTTTTCATGTCTCTCATATATGACACAAAGGTCTCTAATATATACAAGAGGCAATGGTAGATGAAGAGTCTAGCATAATTAGACACTTAATGTTAGTCTTAAAACTATAATCAAGTGTCATAAATAAATTAACTCTACTTAAGAGTTTTTCTTCAATTCACCACATGAAGAGTTATACACTTAATTTTAGTCTTAAAACTATAATAAAGTGTCATAAAAAAATCAACTCTACTAAAGAGTTTTTCTTCAATAATTATAATTTCACTAAATTATAATTTCATTAACTTAAACCTCCATTCACCTTCTAAACTTTCCAACAATAGATTTTCAATTTCTGAATCACAATCGGTGGGAAATCTTGTTTTCGGAGAAATGTAAATAATTTTTCTCTGGAATTAACCCAGATTTGCAAGAAATCACACAAAAAAACGATCTTTGAGCAAACCCAGGAAAGAAATTGTAAAAAGATAACCCGACAATGGTTCGTAAAAATCGAAGAACAGGGATGAAGTGAACACAATAACAAATACACAAAAGTAAAGGAAAGGAAACTTACATTTTGAAGCGTGGGTAGGGAAACAAACTGCTTGAAAGAAAGATACAAGTGAGTATCATGAGGACAGTTATCCTGAAATAAACCTTTAACGGGCGACGTTAAAAACCGTTAGTGGCACGTTAAGTTGGTAATTGTTATTATATATAATATCACATTGATGAATCATTCTTTTTCATTTAAAAAACTAGATTTATTTTCTACGAACAACTAGATCAAGTAATTATGCGCACACTTGAGAGCACATAAAACTCGGGTTCGATAAGTCTCACGTACGTCCCAGAAAGTTCCTTCATTATTTTTGCCAAAAACTTGATTTGAACTCAATACCTTTCGCTAGCCTCATACTTAACCCAAGTAGCATTTACCAATAAAGCTAATGATCAACATTTTTTTTAGAACGGCCAATACAACAACCGTGAGACTCCCACAATAATCATCATATTTAATTGAATAAATAACATTTTGATTTTTAAAGAAATTAAATTTAATAAAATCACCTTTAGACCACACGGTATCATCACAAATCCAAATCAGTGAGATAAGACTTAGGGGCCATAAGGTGCTGGGTTCGAATCTCACAAAGGGGGTTTTCTCATAATTATGAGTTTCCTCCTGAATTGGTGACTTGGTGGTGGAATATGATCGCGTGGCAACATTGGTGGCATGATGATACTCCAGTGTTCCGTGAGTGATTCCAATTTGTTAGCCGTTCAAAAAAAAAAAAATACCAAGACAACGGTCATGTACATATTTGAATTAATCTAAAAACGAGTTAAATACCATATTGCTTAATAATTGTTTCATACCAAACTCTTTTGTTTTCCTCTCTTTAAACACATTTTTGTTTATACATTTTCACACAATATGGTATTTATACCACTACGCCGAACACATAGTGGTATGTGGGGGGCCTTTCTTTGGTGACCTACAGTGGCGGATGACGTCTTTGCCGATGCGTATGGGAGGATTAGGGCTCCACTCTGCGAAGGATGTCGGCATATATGCGTTTGTGGCGTCGCGAGCTCAGTCCTGGAACCTTCAAGACCATATCCTACGAAATAGCGGGGTTTTCGGCGTAGACTTGGACTACGTGTAGGCCCTCGAAAAGCTAAATGACTATCTCCTAGGTTTTGATATTGGCGGTTTTTCTAACAAAGTCAACCCCCCCCCCCCCCAAAGCCTCAGAAAACTTTGGCGAATGCCCTTTTTGGCAAAATCGCTTAGAGCCAAAAAGTTTGCAGTTATTGAATGCTTGGTCTGTCCCCCGTCAGAGGGCTGTTATTGAATGCTTGCAAAGCCCCCATGCCCAAGATTTCCTGACTGTTATCCCGATCGAAGGTTTAGGCCAAAGCATGCCCGCTATTGAATACAGGGTCATTCTTAAATATCGTCTGATGATCCCCATGTACTAGGAGGATGAAATCTGTCCGATTTGCCGTAAGGCCTGCCTGGATGAATACGGAGAACATGCGGTTCATTGTAAGGAGTTACGCGGTTTCAAATATCGGCATGATTGGGTTCGATACATTCTGTGGGACATTTTAAGACGGGCTGGGATCTCAGCCAAGAAGGAGGCCCTGTGAACTTCCTCCAGATCTAGCAGAAGGGAGATCCACCCTACGACCAGCAGATCTCCTTGTCTTTGGGTGGGCGGGCAGGGGGGGGGGGGGGGACATGCTTGTGTTGACCTGACGGGTATATCTCCCTTGGTTGGGTTGAGGGATAGTGGCTTCGTTGCAGGGCAAGCGGTGCGGAAAGCAGAGACAAAGAAGGTAGAAAAACATGCTAAAGCCTGCGAGGAGAACCAACACGTTTTTGTATCCTTGTCTTTTGATACCTTTGGCTCATTGGCACCAAGGGCTACCCGTTTTCTGACCAGGGTCCAACGGGTTATTCATAGTAGTGTCTCGGCTCCGGGTAGGCAGGGTTACGATTTTAATAGATTAGGATTTGCCATTCATAAAGGGGTGGCGGCGCAGCTTGTTGCCCGCCTACCCGTTATCTTGTTGTAATTTTTTTTGTCCGGAAATGAAAGTACAATCTTAAGGAAAAATAAAATAATAAACTGGAATTTCACACAACTTTATAAAGTATCATCACTCAAAATACAACCACTGGATCTTTTAAAGTTCTACGTTGTCCATCAAACAAGCTCATCAAGTTCCGATGAAGATAATACGTTTATGAAAAATGCTCTTAAGTTCACTACATAACATCACGTGAAAGATGGATACGACCTTTTGGGATTGAAAAGATATGATATAGTGAAGGATGTAGAGTTTTGAGATGTGTGAAACGAAAATGATGGATACCTTGTGGTACATGTATTCTTACGCTACAAGTTAAACAAACATTTAAAAAAATATTTAACAATAATTATATGAATTATTAAATAGAAGAAGACTTTTTCATTAGTAGCTAGTGGTTATCAGAGGCGCGCGTTGCGCGCCTTGTAATTTGGTCGCTTCTAAACCGCATAAACATTCTTGTGCATCAACGTGACAACCGATTTCCACCCACTTTTTCACATCAAACCAACCATTAAACTCAATCAATAATAGCCACCTTGTATTCAGACTCCACACAAAAAACCATATTTTTAAAACTAATACAAAGTTGGAAAAAAGTAATCCGAGTGTCATCAGCGTCGAAACGACGACTTAGTGTCGCCATGGCTGCAAACGGAAACAGTGTGTCATGGTTCTTTACCAGAATTTGAAGTTGATGATTATACAGTTCATAACGCAAGTCAGGCAAAAGGGAAGATGGCTGATGTGAAGAAATCTAAAGGGAAATAACATACTAAAAAAAAGTGTTTCTTAAACCATAAAAGGAAGATAGTTATTACTTTGTTCTTCATACATCTAACCAAAGCCACAACTTCCTATGAAAGCTCTATGGTTACAAACATACATTTTTTTTTTATATATGAACATTTATACACACAAATCCGAATGGTAGAGACTTTCTAGTCATAATACATTAAGCTTACTAATATTACTACATAAAACCTTACAAATTTACCTTTATGTCTTTATTGGAAACGCCATAAAGATGCCGTATCTTGCAGTGTGCTACAAAATGACCTTCATGTGATGTTCACATGTATCTGGTGCTTGAACCTGCAACAATAGAGATCACATAAATCAACCTATTAATTCTATGAGATAAAATGGGTGACTCATACACATATCACATTAAGAAACTAAACAACAAATCAACAAAAAAAACCTCACAAAAATCACAAATAACAATTAAGAATAATAAATGTTCCTGATAATCGTTTTCAGGAAAAAAATAATAAAAGAAATTCCCAATCCTTAAGCATGAATAAAGTAAATTAAAACACTTCAGAATGAGAAAAGACCTAGCATTTTTTTAAAGTGCTCATCTTGTATAACTTGTATATATTTTTTGCTTGTTTAGTATTCTTGTGCACAATCTTTAATTCTTTAAGCTTCTGAGATACCTACATATTTAATAGAAAAAATTGACTTAACACGTATTATAACTTAACAAATGATCAAATTCGTATAATGGAGCATAATGTCTATAGTAGAAAGTATTTGTAAATCTATCATATTCAAACTTCATTCTCAGAAATAATGGTCTAGTAAACACCATAAGGGAATAATAAAAATTATAGATTTAACCAAACGTAACCCGTGCAGATTCAAATAGATATCGTCTTTTTTTTTTTTTTAATTTCCACATCAATTGTAAAATCTTGATTCTACCAAATATATCATGAATGAAAGGAGAAAGGTATAAAAGCATATACATACCTGAGACCAAATCATAAGCCCAGCTATGAATGCACGTGTTTGATATATTTCATTTTCTACATCAACGACAATGGATTCTAGAACATCTATCACCTGATTTACAAACAATTTAGTGAATATGATTAAAAACATTTTAAAAACAACAAATCTATGCAAGCATAATAATGTTCGAACTGTCCCATTAATGCACAAACAGATTATTACTTCAAAATTTGGGTTCATAGTTCAATCAAGTATATCAATAAGTATACACACCTTTAAGTTCTTTAGTTTCGCTGCAAAACTATATGCACATGTACAGGACCTGAAATAAACGTACCAAACCATCAGGTAGGATTCCAAATATGGCCGGTTGAGTCGCTTAAAGTGGTTATACATAAACAAAAGTATGATCGGGTGACTCGCTTAAAGCGGTTATACGTGAACAATATCCTAAAAAAATGACCCAGATATAACTACTGAATACACACATATATACCTGATTGAAGCGCTACCTTTATAATATATGAAGCCTAAAAAAACAGTTATTGGGTCAGATAACGGGTCAAGGTAGAATCAGTTCAAATAGACAGTTTTAAAAGAAAAAAGGCATAAAAAGTAACGAATTGATTTTTGGTGATCACCGGGTAATGTACAATCACCATATACATAGAATATCTATGAAAGACGAAATGAAAATGTATCAACTTATCTAACCATATGGTCTAATTTATTCAATCATGTATGTACGTCTTTGAAGATTCAAGCTCTTGTTTGCAACCTCTCCAAATTAGTTTTCATTACTATCCAAGTATCTGACAATAGTTTTATACAAAATCGTACTTGTATAGATCTATACTTAGGTACAAATACCATGAAAGAAGAATTGTTATAAGAATTATTGAATTATGATTCTCACATATATTGTCTACTACTGGTTGTAATAGTAACATACTAAATATGAGTCTAGTCTACCTATCTACATGAGCAATTAGTTTAGTAGTTTAAGACATCTAAGTAAAGTGACGGATGAATACCACAAATATGAATTTATTTGAGCAGTAAGAACAAAGGTACCTCCAGCTTATGTAAATCGCATTCCCTCTTGGCAACTGACATTGACTCAAACGCCGCAAGACAGTGCACAAATTTGGGAAGCCCACAACTCCTCCCAAACTATTTATTAGTTATATAAATCATTAAGATGGATTATTCTATACTATTTATTCGGAATTCCATACCACAATACGGACACTATCATATCAAATATATCTGCAAAATTAAAGAAAAAAACAACTCCAAGCGGAATGGAGCTTTATGTAGCATCAAAAGCGAAGAAGGCTCAGAGTCGAAAAAAACGACACCACCTTGGCTGCAGGGCAGGTTGCACGAAATGAGATGCCATCCTTAAACCCCGCCATGCCAAAGTGATATCGACATCAACTTTACATTCAGATCCGCCGACTCATCATAGTCTCGACAAAAACCATAGTTCCCCAACCAGCTAACCGGTGCCAAAGTGTCAGCGACATTGATATCAACTTTATACTCTGAAAAAATTGTGCACAATTATCTCCCTCCTATAAGCGACATATGGTCTGAACCATAACATAAAACAAAGGGACACATATGACAAATCCTTCAAAAATAAATAATAAAACATATTCTGATTATTTTTCTTAAATAGATATCTTGATACGGTTGTAAGTGGTTGGCTTGTTGCGTCTAAATATAGTTGGTGTTTCTGGATAAGCACAGAAAAACAACTCACCTCCAAGTATCTCTATACTACCTTTGTTACACAAAAACAAAACTCAATCACTATATCTCCTTATTTGTGTCGTGATTCCATATTATTATTATTATCATCCTTAATTATATCCGAATCCGATTCACTGTATCCGGACACATTCGAATTGGTGAAAACTAAATTTAGATTACATGAAAGCTATTAAATTACGCATACAAGATTTACATTTAAAAATGCGATAATCACATTAATAATTAATTCTTTTAAAACATTAATTTGTATACCAACCACGAACAAACACATTTCAATTAACATAACATTCTTTTTAACATGAGTTAGGGTTTACCTGTGACGGACAAGAAGAATCCCAAATAAAATTGCCTATTGAAAACCCAATTCTTGAAACAGCACCAACCAAAAAACCCCATGATTGTTGTAACATCGCACATCGGCGTTATTCTTTTGCTTTGTTTATTCCAGATGCAACTTTCTTTATTAAACTCAAAATTCAACTTGTTGTTTCCTTCCTTACTAACCATGTCATGTATTCAAACCTGAATTGATTTGTTTGAATACAGAGAATAAAAGTGAAAGAGAAAAGGAGCGAGAGAATGTGTGCCATAACCTAAAGTGAAGAGGAGAGAGGGTTATCTGGCTTTGTGCATGAGTGAAAGAGGAGAAAGAGACACGTGTTGTGTAAACCAGGCGACACCAACAAAACCAACACATGGTTTTGACCAGTACAACCCCTAAAGCACATGCTACAACCATCAGATGCAAAAACCCTTTAAAAATATAAAGCAAGTGGAAAACATATATTAAAAACAGCTGCAAAAACTCGAACCAAACACCTTCGCTAACATAACAATAAGCCAACCAACTGATCCGGAAACTATTGTGTTATAATATACCTAACAAATGGTATAAATACCATTAAAAACATTAAAAAAACACTATTCATCAACATCCATAAATAAACATATAGGATAATTAGTTCTAGATGAAGACTTTTCCATGATCGTACCGATATCATTTCCTTTTTTGTAACGAATAAACTAGAGGTTTCTGTCACTTCCTCACAAATAAAAGATAATAACAAAAAAATCGGTTTCTGTACGTATGGCTTTACTTTGTTACGTCACTGTACACTATAGCTTACTATACCAATACTGAATACAACTCTGTTTGTAATAATTTTTTTTTTTTTTTTTTATTGGTTTCATTATCTTATTTGGGATCAAAATACGAAAGTTACATCATGATAGCAGGTAGACGAGCAACAAGCTGCGCCGCCACCCCCTTTTGAATTGCAAACCCTAGTCTACTAAAGACAAAACCTTGCCCCCCTGGGGATGAAACATTGTTGTGGACAACCCGTTGGACCCTGGTCAAGAAACGAATAGCTTCTGGCGCCAGGGAGCTAAAGGTGTCGAAAGCCAGAGGGATAAAGACATGTTGGTTATCTGCACAAGCTTTAGCATGTTTGTCTACTTTCTTTGATTCCGCCTTTCTTGATGCTTGCCCAGCTACGAACCCTGTTTCCCGTAACCCAACCAGCGGAGATACCCCGGTGAGGTCCACACAGACATGTTTCCCTCTCTCCCAACCAAAGACAAGCAGGTCTGCTGGTCGCAGGGTGGATCTCCCTTCCGTGGGGTCTGTGAGGAAGTTTACAGGGGTCTCCTTTTTGGCAGAGATCCCAGCTCTTCTCAAGATATCCCACAAAACATCCCTCACCCAGTCATGCCGATATTTGAAACCAGGGAGCTCCTTGCAATGAATTGCATGCTCCCCGTATTTATCCATGCAGGTTTTACGGCAGATGGGGCATGTTTCATCTTCCGGGTACATAGGGATCATCAATCGGTACTTGAGTATAGCCCTGTACTCTACTGCAGACATGCATTGACCCAAACCCTCAATCGGGATAACGGTCAAAAAATCCTGAGCATGAGGGCCCTTTAGGCATTCAATCACCGCCTTCTGGCGAGTGGACAACTCAAAAACTTCTCCCAGGCTCTGAGCAGTTTTGCTAAAAAGAGCATTCGCCAAAGTTTTTTGTGGCTTTGGGGGGGCGGTGTCCTTGTTAGAAAAACCGCCAATATCAAAATCCGGGAGATAGACATTTAAGCGTTCGAGCGCCTGTTGATAGTCTGGGTCTAATCCAATGACTCCACTGTTTCGGAGGATATGATCCTGAAGTTCCCAAGACTGAGCTCTGGACGCCACAAAGGCATAGACCCCAACATCTCGAGCTGAAAGGAGACCCAAAAGAATTCAGAAATATTAGATTCTTGTCATAAATATTTCTTATTGTCTAGCTATATTTTGAAAATGAGGATTGAAAGAGCTTTAAGTCTACGATTTGTAATCTTGCCTAATTTTGATAATCATTTTTTAACAGATAAATCAAGTGGTAGCGTATACAACTCTTTTTTCAAACAAAATTTATATCGCAACACCAGGAAAAAAAAATTAAACGCAATCGTGTATCACAAGTTTAATTTATACGAGTGTTGGTACCATACCAGTATCGATATTTTAGCTTTCGGTCGATGTAAAACAAGTGTCAATATCTTTTTAGGCAGATCATGACTTTAGTTTTTAAGTTTTCTTTTTCGATTACTATAGTAAGTGTCAGTACCATTATGAACCAAACTATATCAACTGAATTTCCGCTGTAACGCGCAAGATTATTTTCTAGTTCATGAACATTTTGAAGTTATTTAAAACAAAAAACTTGCAAATTTATATGTGTTAATTAATATAGTTAATTCAACCATATTAAACGTTTGATACAAAAGAAAACCATGCTACAATTATCGTTTGGGCATATGTATGTAGTGGCCCAGCAGCGTAGCCCAGTTTGTTAAGTAGTTTAAACTGTAAAACAGGGCCAGAAATTCTTGTTTGTTATCGTTGCACTTAATAGTTAACAGTTGACACTAGAGTTGCACGTGCCGGGGTTTTCTTTAACGGAAACCGGTTTGGAACTGGTTTGACTTTAACTGGCTCCATGTCAAATCGGTTTGGTCGGTTGCAAATTGGTTTTTTTACTCGGTTTCGGTTCCATTCATGTTCATGTACGCACCTTTCAAATCATATAAACTACATAAAATTGAACTTTTATTTAAATTTGATTTTCCGAAACAAGAAAATTGAAAATCAGAACAAAAAAATAATTTTATTTGTGTTTATGGCCAAAATCGTTTTTTAGAAACCGGTTTCAGGGTTTTCGCTTCCAACTGGTTAAAAGTGGTACCGGTTCCGCTTCGTTTGATTGGTTTTAGCATCGATTTTAGCCCGATTTTTGGTTCGGTTATGATTTGGGATTTTTAGGACCGGTTTGGTAGAGGTTTTGGTTCCAATTGGTTATACCGGTTTGTGTTCCCGAACCGGTTTATTTGTTCATCTCTAGTTAACTCCATGGCTACATTTTGTTTAGCGTGGCGAGCCTCAACTTTATAGTTGGGGAGTGTCGCGTGTTATGTTGACGAGCGCTTATATTATTTTGTGAAACTCTGAAATTCATCAGACTTTAATTTATATGTACGTTTATTGTCTTATTTATTTAAGCATTCTTTTGTTTATTTTGTTTTTACAATAAACCTTTTATATTAGTTCACTTTTTTTAAACGGCCAATAAATTTATTCAGCGGCTAGTAAGAGGCTAGCAAAACCGGGCATACAAAATCCAACCAAAGAACAATCCGAAAACAACAAAAAAATTACACGAAAGAAAGTCCGAAACAAAAACACAACAACCCGAGGCTATCCCATCTTCAAGGTGTCAAACACACACCAAGAATTCCAAGACATATCCGACATTCTCCCACGATTTGTTATCCACAAGTAACTCATTAATTTGATCTCTTCCACAATCTTCTGAACAATAACCTGTTTTTGATTAAATATGAAATCATTCCTAGCACGCCATAAGCTCCAAAAAAACAGTAAGAACTTGGTTTAAAAACGCGCGAGGCGCTCCGAGGCGTTTTGGGTCCAAAATCCGAAGCGCGGGCTTAAAGCGCGAGGCGAGAGCTTCACGTATAGCATTAAAAAAATTATAAAAAAATATTTATATATGTCAATATGACATTTTCTACATGTTAATCAATCATGAGCACAAAAACATGATTATAAAACACACTTGAACACTTAAAAAGCATATTCAAAACATAAAAACGACGAGGCACTACTGTAGCGGGCCAAATAAAGCACTTTAAAACGTTTTTTTGGCTGAGGCGCTACTGTAGCGCTACTGTAGCGCGCGCCTCAAGCGCCCGAGGCGGCGCTTCATGTAGTTCAGCGCTTTTTGACAAAAAAAAGCGTTTTTCTTGGAGCCTCGTGCCTCAAACGCTTAAAGCGCGCCTGAGGCGCGTTTTTTTAAACCAAGAGTAAGAACAATCCCATAAAAAGCCTTTATAGCCCAAATCCCATTTTTGGTCATATGATGAAATGACAAAACGTCCCCAACATGAAATGCGAACAAGTTTGGAACCTTACACCACAAAAACACCACCTCCCAGACTTCAGATAGAACCGAACAACCCATGAACAAGTGATCGACGGTCTCGACATACATATCACAAAATCTGCACTGCTGCGTTTCGACCGGAATATTCTGTTTGGCCAGCGCCTCTGCAGTCGGAAGTCTAAAGGAACGCACGCCACACGACAATGACTACCTTTTTTGGACCCCAGTTGCACCATTCAAAAGACGAAATCAGAAACGTATTTGTGGCTTGAAACAAGCAGTTCTTCAGGCCCCTTAACGAAAACCCATTCTTCCCACCCGCCGACCATTCCCACAAATCATTACCTGCAGCGAATTCGGTACCCTGCAGTAGGAGTAAGAGCCCTTCGAGTTGTGCCCGCTCATCCACTAATAATACCGACCGTCTCCATTCCCCAATCAACTACACCGATTGGGGGTTCCTTATGAACCAATCAGCCACCTTACATAACCTATTCCTTTCCAAAGCAAACAATAAGGGGAACGTTTTTAGTAGTACATCATCCGCGACCCATAACTCGTGCCAAAACAGTATGGAATTTTTGCTCCTTAGAACACCTTTCAGGAATTGATTCGAACCAATATTCATAGCTTCTAAAATATCCAGAACGCTAGCGATTTGTTTCCACGTACCCCAATAGAAATCTTCCTCGGTATAAAGTTACAACCACGACGACTCGCATGAATAGACCAAATCACCTTACGCCAAAGTGAGTCTTGTTTCCACGTACACCCAACACCCCATATTTAATAGGAGCGACGACTTTGAACCACGCCACCCAACTCATCTTATCAACCTCCTCTACACTACCCCAAAAGAATTTGTGCCTAAGTTTGTCCAATGTATTCAACACTTGAATGGGGCTCGAAAAAAGAGAAAAATAGTACAGAGGAATGGAACTCAATACCGATTTTAACAATGTGATCCGACCCCCATACGACAATGATTTAGACTTCCATGTAGACAATCGCTTCGTATATTTTTCCATAACTGGCTCCCAGCTCCGAATTAGATTCATATTAGAAGCGATTGGGACGCCAGGTGAGTAAATGGAAAACAACCCGGAATACAATGGATCCTCATAGCCATATCCAACACCTCATTATCATCTACACTAACCCCATACACACAACTTTTTTAGAACTAATTTTTTAACCCGGAAATCAAGTATAAGCAACGCAAGATACGCCTTAAGTTTAGTGCATGGTCAATAGACCACTCTCCACAAAAAACAACATCATCGGCATAGATAAAGTGTGACAAATAAGGTCCCGACCAACCCACCTTTATACCCCGGAAAACATCAAACTCACACACACGCCTCATAATGCGAGTTAGACCTTCCATGGTAAGAATAAACAGAAAAGGGGATAGTGGGTCCCCTTGTCGGAGACCACGCTGACAAGAGAACTCATATGTTGGCGAGCCGTTAACCAAAACCGAAGCTCGAGAATTCCGAACAATAGACATGACCCACCCATGCCATTTAGAAGAGAAATTAATTTGGGCGATGATATCATCCAAAAAATCCCAACACAATGAGTCATAGGACTTTTCAATATCAACTTTGAGAATCAATCCTTTTAATTTCGCCTTCTTCATCCATGCAATAGTCTCATTAAGAATCAATGGTCCGTCAAGAATGTATCGGTCACTTAAGAAAGGTGTTTGCTCTTTCGAAATGAGGTGCGACATCACGTGTTTCAATCGAAGCACAAGAACTTTCGATAATACCTTATTCAAGACACCAACCAAACTAATAGGGCGATAATCCGCTAAAGTCACTTGATCACATCCTTTAGGGATCAAGGCTATAAAAGCCGAGAAACATCCCTCACTGATAAAACCTTTCGTATGAAACTCGGAAAACATCTTCAGAAAATCGGATTTTAACACTGCCCAGAATTTTGTTATAAAGGTAAAATTTAGCCCATCAGGCCCGGACGCTTTGTCTCCATCACACTCCCAAACCGCCGCCGTAATCTCTTCCATGGAGAAAGCCGCATCCTAATTCGACACTTCCTCTTCTGATAGGCGATTAATATCCGGGCACACAAAAGACAGTCTAGAGCCGCCTGATGCGCAACTTTAGCTACAAAGAAAGAAGCCACATTATCTTTGACAAGCGCTGGATCCGAAATCCAAACTCCATCACATGTAATCTCATAAATATGATTACTGGCGGAGTTAAGTCTTATTATACCATGAAAATATTTAGAGTTCTTATCCCTATCTAAGGCCCATTTCACCTGGGATTTCTGCATCGTGTCCAAAGCCTTCAACCGCTCCTCTTCAAATAACGACTTTTGGGCATTCACTCGAGCTTCTAACTCAAGATCAGATAAATTTCGCTCATCCGCTAATTTTTCTAAATCATTAATAATCTTCTTACATTCCAAAGTCTTTTCACCACGCCTTGTCCGCTCCGCATTCACCCATAACCGAATCCTCCCCTTCAACCATTTCAACATCATAGCCAATGCCACATCCAATGGTCCCGAACACGAAAACCCACCTGAAATAGAATTAACAAAGTCCACGAATCCTGGCAATTGCAACCAAAAGTTATAGAACCGAAAAGGCGTGTGACCATAGTCGGTTTCCTTTACTCTAAGGAGAATCAGACAATGCTCCGATAAAAACTGAGCAAGATCCAATAACCCTGCATCTGGCCAAAGCGACAAAAAATCATTACACACCAACACCCTATCAAGCTTGCTCAACTTATCCCCCGAACCCGACATGTACGTAAACTTGTGTCCACCCATATTATACTCAAATAACTCAGCCTCCATAATAAACTCATTAAAAACAACGAGTTTTGTGGAAAAAACTCAGAGTTCATTCTTTCCTTAGAAGACCTCACCTCGTTAAAATCATGTAACATCATCCATAACCTACACAAAGACCTCCTATAGAACAGTTATTCAGTCCAGAAAGCCCGTTTACCAGCCGGGTCATTTAGGGCATGCACATTAGCAACATTAACATGAACATTAGAATGGACTAACAACCCCGAAATCATCAAGACGTGTTTCGATTTAATGACCCCAGGCTGTCTAAAGCAAGAAGGGTCCCACCAGCAAATTAGACCCCCTGCAATCCCATCCGAATTTACAACATCAAAACTAAATACAGAGATACCCCAACATGACGACATAAGCTAAAAAGGAGGGTCCGAAATCTTCGACTCCTGGACAGCTACAAAATCTACTCCTTGAGTTGATTTCAAACCTCTAATCCAGCCTGGTTTACCTTTCCCTCTTATCCCATGAACATTCAACGAAAGGCAGTTCATTGAGGAACTGACGTACCCATTTCTGAAATAATTTCCCCTGCAATTGGCCCCGAAAAAGATTGCAAATTTATCCCAACCAAACCACCAACCTTCAATGTTGCATCAACTTCTGCATTAATTCCCACATCCTCCATGTGACACCCGGCATATTCAGGTTAATACTTTTTCAAACATATAAGTCTACCTTAGTGAAAAACATTTATTAACGTACTTAACCGGGTCAGTTGAGTCGGGTTACATTACGTATTGTCCAGGGTTCAATGATTCGGAGGATCATTGGGGTTATCTTATGTATACACGAGTCTTGAGTCTCGTCGTTGGTGAATTACATCAATTGAATTAAGTGACTTACATAGATTGATCCATATATGTTATATAATGTGCAAATATGTGTTTTAGTGGTGTTTATATGATTATACATGCTTAACATATGTTAGGATTACATGTTCATGTGTTAGGATGTGTTAAAACGTGTTTAAACGACAAAACTGGAAATTTAGGAAAACATGGAAACGGGTTCGACCTGTAGGGGGTTCGAACCAGTATCATACTCATTCATTTGACCTCTCTTCATCTTCATTCGACCCCTGCAGGGTGCGAATGAAGATGGGGTATAAATACCATACTTTGCAATTTTGCATCATTTCACAAACCCTAAACGCCTCTAAGTGCTCTCTCTCAACCTTAAACACCTAGGGAGGAGTTTTTGACCTTGTTTTTCAGAATCTAACCTGCAAACACCTTCTATATCATAAACAAGAGAAGATCTAAGGTGTGTTCTTGATCTAAAATCCTTCAACATTTTCATTCGTATTTATTAAACCTCAAAGGTCTAGATCTATTCTAAGATGGTTCTCATGAATAAAAACCTTTCTAACATCTTTCTAAACAAAACCTCATCATTTATAACGGGTTTTCATACAAAAATAACATGTGTTAATGGTGTTTTATGATGTATTATGTGTTTTTTGATAATTGAATGATGTATAGATGTTATAAAAATGATCTACGACTGTTATAGATGATGGTTTATGATTATCTTAGGTTACAAGTTGTTGGATGATGATGTTTTGCCCATTTTGGGGATTTTGTGTTAGATCTAGGGTTTGTTCATGATGTTATTGTTAATGAAATGATTAGGGGTTTTCATATACATGATAATCTAAGCATATTGAGCTGATTTCTAAGTGATTTCGAAAAAGTTTCCATTTTGGGTAAAGTTTACATGCATTGATGTGACATTTTCATAATTTGCCAACTTGGGTAAATTGTAAAATGGACAGATTTTGGAGTAAAATTAGTAGGGTTTTGTGGGGATAGGTTAATGATGTTTGACTATTGTGATTTGTGGCGTTTCATGATGTTTTCAAACTGTTTAGATGCGATTTGGTGTGTTTTATGAGAAATGTGCAGCATAGGGTCGATCTAAGAAACTCATTCGACCCTTCGTGTGGTCGAATGAACTTCAAAAGGGTCAAACCAATTTCAGTTTAGTCGAAGGAACGTTATTTTGGTCGAACTAACATGTGTTAAGGTCGAATGAACATGTGTTAGGTCGAATGAACTTGTGTATAGGTCAAATGAACATCATATGGGTCGAATGAAGACCCATATGGGTCGAATGAACTTCCAAATGTACCGATTCGACCTTACAATCTCATATGTGCGATTTTTTATGCAAACTAAGTGTTTTATGCATGAACCTTATGTGTAATCTATATGTACTTGATTAGTTTATGTAATGGGTCACCAACGGGATGCCGGGTCTGTCTGGTGTGTCGATCCAACAGTTAAACACGTTTTCAAACATACTTAGTCATGAGCTGGACAATCGGGGACTAGTTAACCTAAGGGTTATTAGTCAAAACACTTATGCAAACTTTTATGATAGATCGTCGGTATTTGGGACTATCAGGATTGTGTCTTTGTTAAAGGATGCGAACTAAGGTGAGTGTTACAGCCCCATTCTTTACTGTTTTCATACTTTTGGGGGAGAAACATGCGGTACGAACTTACAAACTTTTAGACCAACATATTACATTATATCACATGGATACTTAGTGACATTTATTCATCGGTAAAGACCTATCAAACTTTAGTGAACCATTAATATGTGGATACATAGCGGGGAAAGTGTGAATAGATCTATTGGGCCTGGCAAGCCCCACTCGGGCCGACTGGAGGTCGGTGGCGGGTGCATATTTGTCCTACCAAACTTACGACACCGGGTGATGAACCGGTGACGTGTATAGAGGCATTCTAATGTTCAGCAGTGATTCACGACACTATAGTATCATGTAACGATGTCTAGCTAGCATCAGGTATAGATGTAAGGATTGTTGGGTCTGGATTACAAACGTTACAAACTTTTGCAAACTTTATCTCCGTGACTCACCGGCACTGTAGGTGTTGACTAACTTTGCATGTTTTTTCAAGTCGTTAAGGTAGCAGGGAGTTGTTAGGCGCACCGTTGACTTGGATCCTGGTATGTCACGCGTCTCGCGGTAAAACCCCGCAAGTGAAATTTGAGGGTGTGACACCCCACCTCAGCATTTGTGGTCGGACCCGAGTTGTCACTGTTACCACCCATACCGTCTCCAACTAAGGTTGCCGCATCTGTTGGAATCATTGGAGCAATTGGCTCGGTAACCGCCGAGGTGTCCCCATCATGAGCTTCATCAAAGCTTGTGTTCAAATCCGGACATCTCTGACTATTCGATACATCGATACATACAACAACTCTAAAGGAATTTGAGTTATCTTCAGGTGAGTTTTGAAACAATACACGTGATCTCTTTTTACTCTTAAAGCAAGGATTATTGGATTTGCCCATATTAAATTCAGCCGACCCAGTAAAGGCAGGCCCACTGGGAATAGGGTACTCATGTTGTGACCCACCAAACGGCCCACTTCATCAACAGTATCAGAATTTGAATTTTGAGCGCCAAGGACCTCTACTCCACCATTTGGAAAGTCAACGTTTCCATGCACAACGTCCGGAATTCCATGCGAAACTCACAGCTGGACATGCTCCTGAGAATTATCCACCGAATGGCCCATGTCGACCGACCGAGGGATTTCTGGCGACTCATTCCGAATTTCACCATCCTCTATTTCATCGTTGATTTCGTCAACCATAACGTGTTTCGAATTCTGAGACCCATGCAGAATTTTCCTCAACAACCCACACTGTGAAACTTCAATTTTTCCAAATAATCATGACTTCTTCGTCTATTCAAGATTTCAACTTAGTAAGCACATGAGTGAAACCTATTGCATTATCCATTCCAATCCACGAGAAATCCGAAGGCCACAACATCCCCAAATAACTTCCCAACTTTATCGAACACCACGTTTTCACGAATAGAAACCGACATACCAACAACCTTTAGAACCGCAATACGATCGAAAGGGAGGGATTGCCCATTCCAAGGTTCAACAGTCGTCAATGCTTCCTTCCACACTTCGACATTATTAACCATAAAATCAGTCATTTGATCCGCGTCCCGGAATGTAATAAGAAAAGTAAGACCACCAAGGTACGAGACTGCCGCCTCATTGAACCCAGCCTTGAATAACATCCTCTTCACAGAGTGTAGCCGAGCAATACTCTCTGATACACCAACAACCGCACTACCTATAGAATGTGAAGGATACAAAGCCGCCTCATCCTCCAATTGTAAAACCTTCTTTGTGCCCGATGTACCCCATACACATTACTGATAGACGGAACTTCATCAATGACCACATTTTTTTCCTTCGGAGCCCACATCATTTGAACTGCCCCCTCATCGACATAGGAGATCCTCCTATGAGATCTATCAAACATCGCCAATGACACCAAAATCTTCATATCCATTATGACAATATCATTAAGGACCGGTAAAAACATCATATGGGTCCTTAAGTTTTTCAGAACGAACACACTACCCTTTAACGATCTTCTTCTTGGTACCCATGCATTTGTCATGTTAACAAATGACTTGAAAGCCTCCCTTAGTTTAAGCCCCGTCACCCTATCTGATATATTAGTGATGTAGAATGTGGTTCTCGTTGCTGGATCATCGCTGTCACGAAGATTTTTAGACGGCTGCCGTTTTTTCGCCTCTCAAGTTAGGGTTTCCCATTTTTTTACCATTAATTAGGGTTGTTTTATTTTATGCCGTTGCGTCGAGCTTTAGTTCACTTTCTTTATGCGATACTTGATTTCTTTAAAAATAAATTACTAAATACTTTTATTAATTTCATAACTCTCAGTTAAAACAAGTTACATTTGGATTGTGGGTAAGTGGGCAATAAGCTGCGCCGTTATCCCCTTTTGAATCGGAATTCCTATTCTGCTAAATACAAACCCTTAGTTTCTAGAGCTCTGTGAGATATTGTGAACCACCTTCTGCACTCGATCTAGGAAACACACTGATAAAGATGAATTGATAAATTTATTTTTACTATCTTAATTTCTAAAAATAAAACATTGATAAAGATAATTTGTTATTATTGTTACTATTACAGCAATAGTTCTTAGTTATACCATTAACAACAAAGATTATTTCAATAACCACTAGTTGTTACGTCATTCTTTTCTGAAAACAAAATGTATGGCATGGCATTGACCAAAAAATTCTGAGAACCAATTTATTGAGTCTACAATCATGTCATTGAGTAAGCCGTAAAGTTCTTTTTTTTTTTTTAACGATCAACTAAAGTATTGTCGGGTACTCTGTACGCGGCCCCCAATGGTCGAAAGGGGCCCAGACGGCCTCTAGTCCGTACGGACAGAGCCCTTCGGCCCACCCGTCTCCTGTTCCAGGGAAAACCCGGCCACAAACCTGCCCGAAGGCACGACGGTAGTGAACCGGTAAAACCTAGAGGGATCAGGAGTCGAACCCATGACCACAAGGGTCAAGGGTCTCTCCATCACTTCCCAACCACCTACCCCATCACCAGGGTGGGGGTATCCATCACATGCCTCCCGTGAGAATCGAACCCGGCTTCTCCAAAGAGAGAACCGACCCTTTTACCACTAGGCCACATGATCAGGATAAGCCGTAAAGTTCTAATCACGTAACATATACTTTAAGTTAATCACTGTGAGCCATAACCTCTTGGTCTAGTGGTATGGTGTCTCTCTTTACAAATATGAGGTTGTGAGTTCAAATCCTTGCAAATGCAAGGTTATGTGGAAAATAAGTGGTATAAAATTTGCCGTTCAAAAAAAAAAAAAAAAAAAAAGTTAATCACTGTGGCATAAACTACCCATTTTTGTGTAATGGCATTGTCTGATAGGTTTGCTTTGTTTTAACACGAAATATTTGGTCAGGACTGAGTTTTTGTTTAAAAGAATGTCTATGTGATTTCCCTCAATTTTTATTTGTTTAGCTTGAATTAAATAGGTTTGTTTTCATGTAATTTTTTTAGTTATGGAATAAAACAGGTTTTCTTTAAAAAAAATTGAATTAAAAAAAAAATAGACGATTTCACCTAAATCATGACGTAAAAGGTATAATCTATATCTTTTTTTTTATCGGCGAACAACTGTGTGACAACCATTCTTGCGGGGCGCCGTGCCCAAGAATCGACTACTCGACCTCCAGCAGCCCCGCCTTCTCCCGATGCGCGAAAACCCGAGCCCCACCCGCCCGAAGGCACGACAGTGTTATAGAACTCGGTAAAACCTTGCCGCCCGTCAGAATCGAACCGGCGCCACCCGTATTCGATCTTCACCCGGATACCAAACCATAATGTTGGAAGTGGGAATTGAACCCATGATCACCTAAGTGAACATAAGGCCTCTCCACCACTATGGATGGATGGTATAATCTATATCTATAACTTATAATAAAAGAATTGAATATTGATAAGGTGAAATTCAATGGAGGCCTAAGAAAGTCATTTTAATGACATGACATTCAAGGAGACATTCTCCTCTTTGAGTGTGCCATGTGTCATGCCATGTGACAAATTAAAAATAAATAAATAATAATATAAAACCTAATCTACTAAATTTAAATTGAGTTATTTTAGGAAAAAAAATTAAAAACAAATTTAATTTTTTCTCTTATTTTTATCCATAATTTTTAAATGTTAATATCTTTTATATACGATATTTTTTAAAGAAAAAAGTTACACCAAATTAACGAGCGTTTTATTATCTTTTCAACGAGTATCATAGTTCTATATAAAAAACGGAGAAAAAAACAACTATTTTTTGTGGGGTTTCGTTCATACAGGAAAAAACACAAAGTGTTCAGGTTATTCATTAATAATGTATTTTCTTTTAAACCAGGTTCTTATCTACGATGTTGAAATTCAACTCAATCGTCATGCTTTCATTGGAATTTTACTCTTTTAAAGATGCATAGGTATACTTCATCAAGAGAAGCTATGAGAAAGAATCGTGCAACACTGCAACACATGGTGTCACCTTATAGCAAGGTTATTTTATTTATTTATTTAATTACAAGGATAATAATTATTACTATTAGTATTAGTATTATTAGAATTGTTATATTTTTCAATTTCGGAACGCTCCCGGAATAAAAACTAGTCACATAATATACGCTACAAATCAATCATTATCGCGTAATTATACATTTTTAAGTACCGGCATTTTTAGATTAGTTTGTTTTCATGAAGCCGTTCAAAAAAAAAAAGGTTTGTTTTCATGAAACACGTAATATTCGGTAACAAATGATTGGTTTTAAAAGAGTTTTAGATGGTTATTTATAACTTTTAAGTCAAACAGGATGTACATGTGATTTCCTCTAATTTTATCTGTTTAATCCGTATTTAAACACAGGTAAATTGTAATTTAAAAAAAAAAAGTAATGACAGCTGTGGGATTTGAACCCACGCCCTTTCGGACCAGAGCCTAAATCTGGCGCCTTAGACCACTCGGCCAAACTGTCATTTGATGATTATCAATTCCTTTTACAACTCCTTAAGTGTTAATTAAATACATCAGTCTTGTAAGTTTTGTTTTTATAATTCTGGTCAAAATTGTTACACAATGTACGGTCTAAACGTGTTCCAATAATTAATGGCACTCGTTCTTGTGAAAGATGAAACTACTAAATCTTTATTTCCAAACAAAATTCCAGGTTATGTTTACTAATTTACCATTTTTTTGGTTTTGTTACAAAGATATATTATGTTTATAGTGTACGTTAATAGAATTTTTATATAAGCTTTCACTAACCATGTAACTATTTATCGGAATTTGTGGCACTATGTACGCACGTGTGTGTGTATATATTGGAGTGTTTTATATTTTTTTGGTTACATGTGTGACCAAAACCAAACCACCATAATTACTTCGTAAAAACCATAACCGAATCAATTAAGATAGTTTGATTATTTGGGTTTGTTTTTTTTTCTTTTTTCAGTTATGTTCACTATTGTTTTGTTTTTCTATCTTTTTTCGCAGTTAAATTGGTTTTTTCGATTAAATTTGTTATCGAAGTTTTTGCTAACCTTTAGTACATACGGACACATACATTCGTTGTTACACTTAAAAGTCACCATCGAAGCAACTAAGTTGGAACTTGGTTGTCGGATTCTCAACACCATTAACATAACTCAGTATTCTCTTCCCCTTCTCCTACCTATGGTCCTTTCTTGGTTAAGGACTTAAGATTTGACTTAGCTAAGACACGGAAGGAACATGGCAGCTCGGGAATGTTTCAGTGAAATAACTGGGAAACTTTGAAAGCTAATTATCTGGTGTGGAGGGGCTGTTATGGGCAGGGTGGCGTCTAAGCTGGCGTTGGCAAACCGAGGGGTTGTTATTCATGACATTTTATGTGACAGGTGCGGGTACGTGTACGTGATCGAGTCCTCGGATCATGTGTTCGTGTCATGTTTGTTTGCTAGGTGCATCTGGTGGCATGTTCTTCGATGGATTAGAGTTCCTTGGGCGGAGGATGTTACGTCATTGAGCGGAATGGTGGATAAGATCAAAGCTGAATCGGGTAGTAGAAGGTGGAGGAAAATGGTTCATATGATTGTTATGGTGACCTGCGGGAGGATATGGCACACAAGAAACTTGAAGGTTTTTCACGGCAGATTTCTTCCGGCCCTGAAGACGGTTGAACTAATCAAGGAGGACACTTATGTTTGGATGTGCCATCGTGCGAGTGGTCCGAGCCCAACCTGGGAGAATTGGATTAATTTTGATGTAATTGACTTGGTGTAAGTTGTCCGTTTGTGTTTGTTGTCGGGTCTTGTTTGGTTTGGTTGTATCGTTTGATCCAGTTTCTTGCTGACTCTCTCCCTCTATAGATGTTTTCCCATTAAAAAAACGTAAGAAGTTTGGGAACAAGGAGGCATGTTATGGTAGTATAAATCGATCTAAGTAATTAAAAGGTGTAGGTTCAATCCATCCATAGTGGTAGAGTGGTGGAGTGACTTTTGTTTCACCTATGTAATTAAATGTTCAATCTCCATTTCCATCATTTATGGTTTGGTATCCGGGTGAAGATCGAATACGGGTGGCTCCGGTTTGAATCTGACGGGCGGCAAGGTTTTACCGAGTTCTATAACACTGTCGTGCCTTCGGGCGGGTGGGGCTCGGGTTTCCGCGCATCGGGAGAAGGCGGAGGCTGCTAGAGGTCGAGTAGTCGATTATTGGGCACGGCGCTACGCAAAAGTGGTTGCCACACAGTTATTCGCCGATAAAAAAATTAAAAGGTGTAGGAGTTAGCACCTATTAAATCACTCATCAATATTCATTTAATACAACCACCCTTCCTACACTTCAATTTTTTTTCTTTTTTACAACAGCCCTCTTCACCTCTAGTCAAAGAATCAAATACATATATTTTTCACTTCATCTTTCCATCTCACACTAACATCTATTACTAGTTGTTTGAGTTAATATTTTTATTTTTAGTTTTATATATAACTTTCTTCTATCTCCTTATACAAACTAGTGGGTAACCCGCGCGTTGCGGCGGGTCTAAAAAGTACATGAACCTGTACCAATTCATTACGACGTAAATTCAGCCAAAAATTGTATTTGAATAATAAGTAAAACAATGAATACATGTACCTTGTTTTTTAGTATATATAAGTATTCTTATCTCCAATAAAGTATAATTAGTTTGGTGCGAATTATTGAAGTACGTTGTTTTTAGGTGGAGTCGAGTAAGAATCCAGTCAACAACTTGTAAAAAGGACACTATTGTGTGTTGCCTGAAGATGAAGTTAAGTAAGATGTATAACAAAATGAGAATTGGAGTGACAAAACAAACAAACTCAATAGGTTTATAATAAAGGTTGCAAAATTATTCGTGCAAGTAAGTCGCGTAATGTGACGGTTAGTTTTTGAAGAAACACTTAATTAAATAAACTAAACCTTAAATCTTTGTTGACTCGTGATTAAAAGCCCACTACTTTACTAACAAAATCCAAACCAATATTTGACTAAATAAACTAAAGCCTTAAACCTATGTTGACCTGTTACCCGTGAACACAACGATTAACCCAACAACAGTGTGATAGGGCAGCCAGCGCATAGGTAAATGATGTTCGACTACCCTACACAAAGTACTAAACCAGTGATGAAAAGTTTAGCCATAATAATGCACGAAATAGTTTTATTTCAACTCTGGGACCATTCTTTTTGGTGCAACACATGCATGTATGAGTGATATAATTTCAAATGGATTATACATTTTATAGCAACAAATAAAGTGCAAGGGACTTTAATAACACCTAGAACATAAAGAGGCAAGAAGCCTATAAGCAAAAAGTTAGATAAGAAAAAACAAATCATTTAAAACATATGTGCATCCGATAATATCCTAAATGAGCCTCAATAGGTACTTACCACTTGATTTAGATTGCCCTTCCAAAACAAGCTTCTTATCCCCAAACTATACTAAATTAACAAGGTATTCCAGAAAAACAAATACAAATTTAAGCACCAAACAAATTTCAAAATAGCAATGAATGATTATCATGTTAATATGCAATGGAAAATTGAAATTTAATCACATTGATTGATAGTTTAATTGTGTTCATAAATTTCGTCAGTTATGGTTTCACCAAAAGTCTAGGAAAAGAGGCCATAATATCATTTAGAGAGAAGGTGATGCATCATAAGACTGAACGGTGTGCATTGGGGGAAAGGAATCGGGGTGGTGATTTGGCAGCCTCCCCGATCGGGAACACCGCCCCCCCCGTGATTTTTTCGGGGAAAACGGGGAAATCCTCCCGTTGGCACCGAGCAATGTGATTGGTGGAATTTTTTTGAACGTTAAAAAGGGGGCCCACCTGTTTTGAAAGTTAGCCGTTTGTAAAAAAAAAAAAAAAAAAAAAACAAACATTTACTATATATATATATATAAAATTTACCCCACAATTCACAAACTCACTCAAATTTTTAAACCAAACCACCACATTTTATAAATTACTCTTCCAAATTTTATAACCAAACCACCCATGGATCCAAGGCGTTCAACCCCACAACCCTTTTACCCGAACAACCCCGCTACTCCTTCCACACAAGCTCCAAACTTTCCCTTCCCCGCTACACCGCTCGACCCTAACACATTCGGATTTGGCGGTTTTAGTCAACCACAAAATCCATGGCAAATGCAAATGCATCACCAACAACACTTTCATATGCAAATGCCACCCCCGAACCAAATGCCAACCGTCCCCGCTAGACCCGAAACTCAAGCCGAACACGACTTTATATCGTTAGGCGTCGATGACGACGTTATCCCCGAAACTCAACCAACATCTAAAAAAGACACAAAGGGGAAGAAACGTGCCACTACTAAGGCGGATAGCGTTCCATGGACTCAAGACGAGCTGGAGGCCTTAGCACGAGCGTGGGTGAACGTTTCTACCGACCCGATACGAAGTAAGTTTATTTTATTTTTTTTTGGCCGTGGGTTTTATGGATGATTTTAATTTTTTTTTTATTTATCACGTGTAGGTACGAATCGAAACAAAGATGGCTTTTGGAACGCGGTTTGCGAACAATTCTTCATCTTAATGCAACGCACGCCTTATCGAACCTTTCATGCCGTTAGTACTAAGTTTAGGGAGATGAACGCAAAATGTGGAGAATTTGCGGGCGTTTATCAAAGATGTTGGAACAATAGAAAGACCGGTGAAAGCGACGAGAACGTGTTGAAGAATGCGCTTGGAATGTTTTGCAAAAAAAAGGCTAGTGGGGGGTGGGCGTACATGAGGCCGTATGAGATTTTGAGAGCATGTGATAAATGGAGGGTGGTGCCAAACGAAGTGGCACAAGCAAAACGAACAAAGACGAGCACCTCGGGAAGTTATAGTGCGGGGGGGTCCGATGCTCGTTGTACTATAAATATAAATGATGACCCCGAGTTTGAAGATGATGCTCCCGCGCCCGATTTGGAGCGGCCAATTGGAAGGGACCGCGCGAAAAAAGCCGCATCGGGCTCAAAAGGAAAGGCCACCGCTTCGAAATTAAGTGTGGTTGACAGAATAGATTCGTTGATTTCAAACTTTAACGAGTTTAAGTCGGAGCAAAATGAAAGGTGGAATGAAAGAAAGAAGGAGAAGGAAGAAGCACTTGATCTAGAGCGGGAGAAGCTTGCGTTGGAGAAGGCACGGCTCGCGTACGAGCAAGAAAAGGTGGAGTTTGCGATGATGGACAAAAATATCGACGATCTTCCCGAGCAAGAAAGAGCGGGGTGGGCGGCGAAGAGAAACATGATCGCGAACAAGTGGCTTGGAAAAGATATGCTTTAGATGGTTTTTTTATGTAATTTTCTTGTTATTTTTTAAATTTCCATGCATTGTAGGTTGTAATTTTTTTTAATTTAATGAAATTTATCTTTAGTTTTTTTTTTCGGTTTTATTTTTTATTTTTTTAAAATATTGCCGTTTTAAAAAAAAATAAATTATATGTTTTTTATACATTTTTTATAAAAAAATAATTATGAAATATAAAATATATAATTAAAAAAAAGGAAAAAGAATAAAAAAAGGAAGGGGGAATGGGGGAGTTGGGGGAAACCATTTCCAAAGTTTGGGGGAGAAAATGGGGGAAATGACATGGCGCTGATGTGGCGGTTGGGGGAGTTGGGGGAAAAAGGGGGCACACCATATAGTCTAATATCATTTAAGGAGAAATTGATGCATATCGCGTCTTAATCTCGCCATCATATCGCGTCTTAATCTCGCATTGAAATGACACTTTTATCCTAAAGAGATACATTTTAATATAGTATAGATATAGATAACTACTTAAGAAACACTATACAAATCATATATGTTAGGTCCAACACTTATAGCCTAGTTGGTTGAGGGTCTAAAGTTTCCTATGGGAGGCTTGGGTTCAATTCCCACTAGCTACATTTGGAGGACATGGGTGGAGGGGAAATGAGGGATGACCCGGCCATTGGCTTGGGTTCGAGTCCTGATCCCGACTGGTTTTACCGATTATTTCACTGTCGTGCCTTCGGGCGGGTGAGTGGTCGGGTTTTCCCGGGAATTGGTGGCAATTGGTGGCCCGGGTACTCTCGAGTACCTGATTCGCCAAAAGGGTGCCCGAGAGTGCTCGAAAATTAATTCGTTGGCCGTTCAAAAAAAAAATCATATATGTTAGTAAGGTTTTAAAAGCCGAATCGGATTATCAGATCGAATCGATCCAACCGAGAACTGATCAACACTCCCTTGGTTTGGATCTTGGGATTTCAATTATGTTAACAACTTTAACTTCTTAACTACTTAATGAATACTATTATTAATAAAATAAAACTTCCTTTTGTTGTTAAACGGATGCCTATAACATCAACTTGAAAAAACGCTCCAAAACTGAGAGTGACAATTTTTTCTAAATTTTTGGGGTAAACATTAATCAGCCAATGTGAAAAGCACACTTTGCAGTATTCATATACACAATATTTATGGTATTCAATATATGTGGTCAACATGGAAATGCTAGTTAATTTTAATAATTGTCTTTACTCTAATTAGTAGCTATCTTGCCTTCAAGCCAGTGAATCAGTGATGCATTCATTGACTCGTACAGCTGGTCCAAGAACCATATACACACACCAGGCCCCGGTGAAAGATTGAACCGGTGGGTTATGACTTATGATGTCTAACTGGTTGGAACTTAGAACCGGACCGGTAGTTGGACCGAAATTCCAAAATATATTTATTTACTTTTTTGTTTTCCATGCAAAATCTTCTATTTCAAACTCTATATTTAGTGCTGTGCGAACCGAAGGAACACGAACATGGTCTTATTCGTGTTTATTTATTAAGGAAAGTATGTGTTTACAAACAGTTCATGAACACTTCTCGAACGGGATTTTATGTTCGTGTTCGTTTGTATTCGTTTGTTAATTTTGTTCATGAACACATACGAATACAAACGAACATTAATGAACACAAACACGTGTTCATGAACACAAACACGTGTTCATGAACACAAACGAACGCGTAAGTGTTCATGAACAGAAACAAACACAAACGGACATATATTAACTTTCGAATAAGATCGAATTCACATACTTTAAGACATTAGCTAAATCCATCTAAAATATAGGTAAAACATAATAAAGTAATGTCTCAAAAAACTAAGTTCACATTGTAGGTGAATGGAGGGGGCGTCGAAGGTGCATGTCGGAGGGGGTCAATACTGAAAGGTGGAAACATATAATGAACGTGGATACTAAAAGTATGTTTATATATCTCAAATAGTCATTAATTTACCTTACATATATTATATATTTATTTGGGTAAAATAAATAAAAAATTAAAGAAAATTATAAATTATAAAAGTTAAAAACCATATTAAACTATCAAACACAAACGAACATAAACGAACGAATGCGCTTCCTGTTCATGTTCGTTCGTTTAACTAAACGAACACAAATGAGCTTCCCACCGAACGGTTCATGAACGGTTCGCTAAAAGTTCAGTTCGTTTACAACCCTGTCTATACTTATTTGAGCTTCATGTTTTTGTAACACTCCAAATTTAGAGAAAAAGATAAAATAATTCAACATTTTGTTTTAATCCGATGAAGAGACCGCCTCAATAGACCTTAGCAAACCTTGGCGATTGCTATTATGGTAAACACATGCAAACCATGGAGGAGCAGTTTGATATGACTTCGTGACAAAAGGCAGTGCTTGCATGTCTTCAAGGGGGGCATGCTCAGGATTTTTTTACTGTCGTGCCCATTGAAGGGCTTGGGCAGCGGATGTTGGCGATGGAATATAGGGTTGTTCTCAAATACCGGCTCATGATACCTCTTTTCCCCCGGGATGAACCATGGCCCATTTGCAAAAAAACTTCTTTGGATAGGTTTGGCCAGCATGCATTCCACTGCAAGGATCTGCCGGGGTTCAAGTACCACCATGACTTGGTCAGAGATGTTCCATGGGCTGTGCTTCACCATTCCGTGATCTTGGCCAAGAAAAAAGCACCGATTAATTTTTTTACGGAACCATTGGGATGGGAGATCTACCTTGCGCCCTGGGGATATTCTTGTGTTTGGTTGGGTAGGAGGCAAGCATGCATGTGTCGACCTTAATTACTGGGGTATCCCCGTTGGTGGGTTTGCGAGACAACGACTTTGTAGCAAGGCAGACAGTTTTGAGGGCGGAAGTTAAGAAGGTGGCTAAACACGAAGCAGTCTGTTTAGAGAATCAACACGTGTTCTTACTGTTTCCGTTTGACACGTTAAGATCCCTGGACCCAGAGGCAGTGCGTGTGACGCCCAGCGTTTCTCGAATAATATAATAATAATATTTTATTCATAAGACGATGCGTTAATTCGTTAACAATTATATCTCATTAACTAAGAAATACATACTTATTAATTAATAAATTTAATTCGCCTAATAACGCGCTTGCAAATAATAACACACTTGTAAACCGACACTTGCCTTTGTAAATTTTAAACGCGACTAAAAATATAAAATTATATAGTCCAAATGTTAGTTTTAATTCACACTGCAGTTATATAACTTATGAAATAATTATGTTATTAATAACGGGCCCAGTTCATAAACGAGACCCGGGCCGGTACGAGTTAACCTACCCAAGACCCTATCTATTTAAACCCCACTAACTCTTCTTCTTCATCATCACAAACACAAACCCTAGTCCCCCAAAACCTCTTATTTATTCCTGCCTCATCTCCTTTATGTGTATAGACACACACATACACCCTTCTTCAATCTCAGGTCCTCTCCCTCTCTAGATGGAGCCGCCGCCAACCACCACATCCCACCACCATCTTCCCTATCTCTCCCTCTCTACCTCTGCAGCGACCGCCACTAACCACCACCTCATTGCCGCCGCCAACAACCACCCTCACCCCAGCTCCCTCTGCCTGCGGCAGCTCCCACCAAGGTAAACATTTTTTTTCCTTTTCTTTTCTCCTCCTCCCCTTTCCAGACAACAGCAGCGGCAGGAGGACCACCACCCTAATCACCTCATCTCCCTCCCTCCTTCCTTTGTTCAGCAGCGGCCGGCCACCACCCGCCTTATGGTGGTGGCGGCGCTTGGTTTCAGGCCCGGATCGGGCTGTAGTGGCGGCTTACGGGGTTGTTTTTGGTGGTTCCGACATGGTGGTTTCATTGTCTAAGCCAACTGTGATGGTTTGTGGCTTGGTTACAAAGGTGGTTCGGGTTGGAGATTCGAGGTGGAGATGGTGGATCGGGTCAGGTTTGTTTGGTCTTGGGGCTCGTCTTTGCGGGTTATTGACTCAACATGAGCATATGGTTTGGCTATGGGAGCAACGGTTCACAAGAGCTTTCAGTTTTGGGTTTCGAGCCACCTAGTCAAGCGGGTCATTAGCCAGAGCTTGTCAACTTCAGCCAACCTCGACTCCTGTTCTTTTGCTTCGGGTCAGATCTGGTTCGTATGGGTCTGGTCAAAGCTGGTCAACATCAGTCAAGGTGGTCAACCGGGTCAGATTCGTCGAAGTTCGGATCCAGGCGCGTACGGGTCAGTTGCAAGCATGAGAACGAGAAGGTATATCGCGCGACGCTTCTTTGTTTTAATTATTTTAGTGTCAAAGTTATAATTATGTAGATAAAGATATTTCATTTGTGTAGAACGAATCGAACCGACCGTCTTGTGACTAAAAGTTCTTATTAATAACTTGAACGAAAATTCCTAACTTATAATATATTTATTTTCGCAAGTAAGAATCGAATGTCCAACTATATATGTATGAACACATATTGTTATATATAAATTCAAGCAAACATAATATTAGCGAAACATTTCGTTTATATACTTTAAAGGCTTAGCTTATGTCGTGCGTTTTAATAATGGGCGATTTGGTATGTAATAATAACCGGACTCTCGATTAGGCGAAGTCTATAATTACTTATACGTATATTTATACTATTAACATTGTCTTTGGACTATTAAATAATAACTAACCTACACTTATACAAGCTATATTATCGACTATCAAATCTTGGGATATAAATATGATACACGTCAAAATGTACAATTTATTTGCTTATTATTGCTTTTGAAAGTTAAACTATGTGTAGTGAAGTTGTGCATTTGATGTTTTGGGAAAATATAGACAACTTGAGTTGTCTGGTTTCTTGCAAAAACAGGGGAAACTCTGCCCAAATTTTTACAAAATATGAGAAACATATCAAGCATTCGAATCTATACTTTTGTACAAAAAACGCTACGTTTTACAAATGGACACTATCCCAATTTTTCGTGTCATGATAGAGTTACGTGTAGATAAAGTTATAGTTATTAATATGTATATATATAAACATAACGGTACAAATATTAACCGGTCTTCGAAAACAAATTGAAACGCGAGTCGAGTTACACTAGTAATGTTTGCATTAGCCAAAAATGTTGCTTTAACAATAATTTCAAGATGCGACTTCGTATACCATATTAAGGTATTTATTTTCAATAACTATATACACACGCATACATTCGAACAACTAAACCAAGTACAATCGGTTCGTTATGTCATACACACTTTAAGACGCGCATTAGTGCAATGCGAGTCTAGGTAGTTGAATAAACTATCTATACAATCGATTAATGAAACAAGCTTATTTGCATTAGAATTTAAGACATCATTTGATTGTAATAGGATACAAGATGTTCAATTAATTGAAGTTCAGACTATTGTTTTGCTAGTACCTACACAGTGAATTTCAGGTGAGTTTTACATAGCCCCTTTTCCATTTATCACCATTTTTGGGGTGAAACATGTTTATAACATCATCATTGCAATTCAATCATCAATGTGTCTATGTGTTTTCTATGTTGCTTTATGTCTTGAGCATGATTAGAGTAAGCACCATTCTAGCATAATCATTAACATTGATCAGCCGACGGTATACATTGATAGATCTATTGGACTGACAATCCCACCCGGATACGTGCCTCCTACAAAGGTTACGTGGGTGTTTGTTATCGCATAACATATTCAATTGGACCATGAGCGTATGGTATGTATCATTTTATAACAGTCATCAGGGTTGATTATGCACTCGATTTATTTCTAGTATGTTCTCACATATGGGCTAGATTGACATGACACATGAATTGCACATCATTTTTATTCAATTATCAAAAACCTATGTAATTCTCACCAACTTTTGTTGACCCAAAATATTTTCAAAATTAACATGTTTCAGGTTATAGCTTGCTTGAAGATTAGAGTTAATGCTTGAAGATGTGTACTTAGTATTATTCATTTTGATGTACAAATTTTTGTAGAACAATTGTATGTAATGTAATTAAATCAAATATTGAAATTTATTATTTTCCATGAGCTACTGAACAATCATCAATACGTGACATCCCGATGTTTCCGCCATCGGTTGGGGTGTTACAGATTGGTATCAGAGCCATGGTTATAGGGAATTAGGTTATTAGAAAAATAATCTAGTCTATAACCTTAGGACTTTAACCAGTACTTGCTTCAATTACTTGTAGCTCTACCTTATCCTTATCTCTATCTCTATCTCTATCCTCATCCTTATTCTTAGCCTAACTTAGTCTTGCGTACCCTCTTTCACTTACTTGCTACAATCCTAACGTACTTCTAGATTATTAAGGCAAATTCGTTGGGCTTAGGCCTGATCTGTTTTGATAAACCAACATTTTCGTTTGTTCGGGGTTAGATATTTACAATCTTTGCGTTTCATTTTCATTTATACCCCCCCCTCACTCCCGTATAAAATCTAAGTTTTGAATCCCAAAATTTTTGCACTTCAAATCTATTTTCTTCCCCATATAATCCCCTCGTTAGTCTAAATTCCATGAACCATTTGTGGATCTCAAAATCATATTTCATTTTACAAACTTTTAATATTACCCGCTTGTTTAATCATTTTCAACATCCAATCCAAATCGTATATTTCTCTTTACAACATATTGCATAATCTACTTCTTAAATCATATTACATTACATTCGGGCCAATTTTATTTTAAACCTCCTTACATTTCTTTTTAAAGGCATCCTCAACCATAAAATTTCATCATGTTCAAGATTTTAATATCCTCGTTCAAACTATAATCTCATAACCTGTTTATAGGAGATATTCTAACACCAACACTGAAGAGTACTAAATTTTCTCAAAAATTCATCACCTGAGGATTTCACAAACTATAGCAAATAGATATTTTGCCAAAAATCAATCATTTAAATTCCCATACGCAACTTAATCTAAATAAACCTTTAAATACGATAATGATTTAACTAGAAAAATTATTTTAATGAGAACTAGGCATCTCGACAAGAAATTATTATACACATATATCTTAACATTCGTTTATTCTCGCAACCATAGATATAGTTATAATTTACTAGTATTAAAGCTATATCCAACGAGTAAACTATATTTTTGACGAGTGATATGTATATATATTCAAATTAATAAGGTAACTTTAGTCGTAACAGATTTGCTAGATTTCAAATTTTTATTGAACAATTTACTGGCGTAACAGATAATTTACAATGAAAATGTTTTAATCTATTAAGAAAGACTTCCTTTATGGATTACCCGAAACCTATTATACAAACGTCTGAACAAATTCTTGATTTTTGAAATCCGACATCGTGTTTAAAACCTATGACTCTTCGAAATATTTTGATCTAAATCAATTTAGTTGTACAATTTAAAGACTTTTGCTTTATATACAAAACCAATTTTGAAAATAAAATCTTTCCATCCACAAGAACAAAATTTACTCTACAATTTTTCCATTGACACCTATTTATTTTAAACTTGTTCGAACTATTACAAATTTTTGGCAAATACCTCAATCACGTTTTCTCGTACGCATGTATCTAACTATTTATTCAAACCCCACGATTATTCTGCATGATCACCTTACTACTTGCGTCTTTTTGAAACCCTATAAATTAAACCCTTTATCAACCACCTACACATTCACCATTTTTCACAACTTTGATTTTACTTTGAGTTTTCATCATCTCTCAAAATCCAAATTTACATCCTTTACCTCCTCGAACATGAACTTAATCTCCATGATAACCACACTATTAAAAACTTAATTGTTCATTGCATCAAAACTTGAATATTAGTTATACATGAGGATTTGATTATCTACCTGAACAATTTACTATAAACACACCTAGAGTCATTAACCTTGTCTAGGGCAACTCTGTTACAACTCGCATGCTATACTCGATATTTGATGCATTTACAAACTTGTTTACATGTATGTATTATCAATTTGCAACTTATGTGTTAAGCCAAAAACAATTGTTACACTTAATCAAGCAACTGGTAGAGGATGAAGTACTTGCTCAACAGTTAGTAGAGTATTTAATAACCTGCTCAACGATTGGTAGAGGTCATCATGCCTGCTCAACAGTCGGTAGAGGTTCTAATAACCTGCTCAACGACTGGTAGAGGCTATCGCACCTGCTCAACAATCGGTAGAGGTTCCTACTCACTGACTGGTAGAAGTCTTTTTCCTGCTCAACAGTTGGACTCATCTTTGGATACATATTACATGTAAATTGATACAAAGATTTATTAGACTCATTGATACAAAGATTCAATCACAATGTTATTTTGCATTACTTACATGTGTGTTTAGAGTCATAGAAGGACACAAAACCCAAATGTAAGGTAAATTGGTGATTGCGGTCCGGAACGTAATCATGAATTTACAGGTACGTTAAGGTAGTGTGAAATTCTATCAAGGTTTTCGGTAAATAACAAATTATGAACTCTAGTTACCTGGTAGTCCATTTAGTTTTTCTATAGTCCATTAACTCATGCATTACTTTTAGGATTCCTAAAACTTAAGATTCTCATCCTCCTTGCGATTTCAAGACTATTATCCAAATTATTCGAAACATATTATTCTATTTATGTCGTGCCTAAACACAAAATTTTGCAGACCACAGTTGCCCTAAATTCTACCCAATCACTCTCAACCCTGTGTTTTTATATAACTTCGGGACGAAGTTTCTAAAAGTAGGGGAGACTGTGACGCCCAGCGTTTCTCGAATAATATAATAATAATATTTTATTCATAAGACGATGCGTTAATTCGTTAACAATTATATCTCATTAACTAAGAAATACATACTTATTAATTAATAAATTTAATTCGCCTAATAACGCGCTTGCAAATAATAACACACTTGTAAACCGACACTTGCCTTTGTAAATTTTAAACGCGACTAAAAATATAAAATTATATAGTCCAAATGTTAGTTTTAATTCACACTGCAGTTATATAACTTATGAAATAATTATGTTATTAATAACGGGCCCAGTTCATAAACGAGACCCGGGCCGGTACGAGTTAACCTACCCAAGACCCTATCTATTTAAACCCCACTAACTCTTCTTCTTCATCATCACAAACACAAACCCTAGTCCCCCAAAACCTCTTATTTATTCCTGCCTCATCTCCTTTATGTGTATAGACACACACATACACCCTTCTTCAATCTCAGGTCCTCTCCCTCTCTAGATGGAGCCGCCGCCAACCACCACATCCCACCACCATCTTCCCTATCTCTCCCTCTCTACCTCTGCAGCGACCGCCACTAACCACCACCTCATTGCCGCCGCCAACAACCACCCTCACCCCAGCTCCCTCTGCCTGCGGCAGCTCCCACCAAGGTAAACATTTTTTTTTCCTTTTCTTTTCTCCTCCTCCCCTTTCCAGACAACAGCAGCGGCAGGAGGACCACCACCCTAATCACCTCATCTCCCTCCCTCCTTCCTTTGTTCAGCAGCGGCCGGCCACCACCCGCCTTATGGTGGTGGCGGCGCTTGGTTTCAGGCCCGGATCGGGCTGTAGTGGCGGCTTACGGGGTTGTTTTTGGTGGTTCCGACATGGTGGTTTCATTGTCTAAGCCAACTGTGATGGTTTGTGGCTTGGTTACAAAGGTGGTTCGGGTTGGAGATTCGAGGTGGAGATGGTGGATCGGGTCAGGTTTGTTTGGTCTTGGGCTCGTCTTTGCGGGTTATTGACTCAACATGAGCATATGGTTTGGCTATGGGAGCAACGGTTCACAAGAGCTTTCAGTTTTGGGTTTCGAGCCACCTAGTCAAGCGGGTCATTAGCCAGAGCTTGTCAACTTCAGCCAACCTCGACTCCTGTTCTTTTGCTTCCGGGTCAGATCTGGTTCGTATGGGTCTGGTCAAAGCTGGTCAACATCAGTCAAGGTGGTCAACCGGGTCAGATTCGTCGAAGTTCGGATCCAGGCGCGTACGGGTCAGTTGCAAGCATGAGAACGAGAAGGTATATCGCGCGACGCTTCTTTGTTTTAATTATTTTAGTGTCAAAGTTATAATTATGTAGATAAAGATATTTCATTTGTGTAGAACGAATCGAACCGACCGTCTTGTGACTAAAAGTTCTTATTAATAACTTGAACGAAAATTCCTAACTTATAATATATTTATTTTCGCAAGTAAGAATCGAATGTCCAACTATATATGTATGAACACATATTGTTATATATAAATTCAAGCAAACATAATATTAGCGAAACATTTCGTTTATATACTTTAAAGGCTTAGCTTATGTCGTGCGTTTTAATAATGGGCGATTTGGTATGTAATAATAACCGGACTCTCGATTAGGCGAAGTCTATAATTACTTATACGTATATTTATACTATTAACATTGTCTTTGGACTATTAAATAATAACTAACCTACACTTATACAAGCTATATTATCGACTATCAAATCTTGGGATATAAATATGATACACGTCAAAATGTACAATTTATTTGCTTATTATTGCTTTTGAAAGTTAAACTATGTGTAGTGAAGTTGTGCATTTGATGTTTTGGGAAAATATAGACAACTTGAGTTGTCTGGTTTCTTGCAAAAACAGGGGAAACTCTGCCCAAATTTTTACAAAATATGAGAAACATATCAAGCATTCGAATCTATACTTTTGTACAAAAAACGCTACGTTTTACAAATGGACACTATCCCAATTTTTCGTGTCATGATAGAGTTACGTGTAGATAAAGTTATAGTTATTAATATGTATATATATAAACATAACGGTACAAATATTAACCGGTCTTCGAAAACAAATTGAAACGCGAGTCGAGTTACACTAGTAATGTTTGCATTAGCCAAAAATGTTGCTTTAACAATAATTTCAAGATGCGACTTCGTATACCATATTAAGGTATTTATTTTCAATAACTATATACACACGCATACATTCGAACAACTAAACCAAGTACAATCGGTTCGTTATGTCATACACACTTTAAGACGCGCATTAGTGCAATGCGAGTCTAGGTAGTTGAATAAACTATCTATACAATCGATTAATGAAACAAGCTTATTTGCATTAGAATTTAAGACATCATTTGATTGTAATAGGATACAAGATGTTCAATTAATTGAAGTTCAGACTATTGTTTTGCTAGTACCTACACAGTGAATTTCAGGTGAGTTTTACATAGCCCCTTTTCCATTTATCACCATTTTTGGGGTGAAACATGTTTATAACATCATCATTGCAATTCAATCATCAATGTGTCTATGTGTTTTCTATGTTGCTTTATGTCTTGAGCATGATTAGAGTAAGCACCATTCTAGCATAATCATTAACATTGATCAGCCGACGGTATACATTGATAGATCTATTGGACTGACAATCCCACCCGGATACGTGCCTCCTACAAAGGTTACGTGGGTGTTTGTTATCGCATAACATATTCAATTGGACCATGAGCGTATGGTATGTATCATTTTATAACAGTCATCAGGGTTGATTATGCACTCGATTTATTTCTAGTATGTTCTCACATATGGGCTAGATTGACATGACACATGAATTGCACATCATTTTTATTCAATTATCAAAAACCTATGTAATTCTCACCAACTTTTGTTGACCCAAAATATTTTCAAAATTAACATGTTTCAGGTTATAGCTTGCTTGAAGATTAGAGTTAATGCTTGAAGATGTGTACTTAGTATTATTCATTTTGATGTACAAATTTTTGTAGAACAATTGTATGTAATGTAATTAAATCAAATATTGAAATTTATTATTTTCCATGAGCTACTGAACAATCATCAATACGTGACATCCCGATGTTTCCGCCATCGGTTGGGGTGTTACAGTGCGTTTGTTGGAACAAGTGTAGAAGGTGGTCCACAACGACTTACAGAGCCCTAAGAACCAAGGGTTTCTATTTAGCATGATAGACTTTGCGATTCAAAAAGGGGGCAGCGGCGCAACTTGTTGCCCATTTACCCGTTATCCAAATGTAAGTTGTTTTGCATATAATATATTATTTAGCTCAGTTTTTTTTACGTTTTAAACAAGTTAATATTTTTTCTATTTTTTAAAATTATTTATGACATAATCCGGTTTCTAAAACTGGTCTAACAAACAAACCGTAAGATGTATGATTCAGTTACGAAATACTGCTTCCAACGTTACAAATAAGCTAACCCTTTGTTTTTTGTGAGTAGTGGCTGATAAATACTCAACGTAATTATGTACATACTCAATAGGGGACGGATTTTCCCCTGTTTTTTCTCAGTGGTGTAAATTTACACGTATTTTGTCTGAAAATTTTATATGTATTGATTCTGCCCCTTGTATTGGGTCTTGTGACTTTCGACCCCCTATATCGGGTCTAGCTCCCCTAAAAATATCACATATAGCACTACAAATTTCAATATTCGTCTCGCCTATTACCGTCTCCGATAAATACCAGCCTCTCCTGTTAAGATACTCCATATATAATATCCCAACCATATAAAATGCTTTGTTTTTTTAATAATAAGTTTATTAAGTATAGAGCATTTGTAAATAGGCTCCACTTGGGTTTCTTTATAAATACCTACCCCTCTAAACCTACCCATTTTAGTATTGGCTTGCAAGAGAGGTGAGCAAAAGCAAGTCAAAAAATGGTGAAGGGTGTGATGGTTAAGGGTATGAACATGATGGTGATGATAGCATACATGATGTTGAAGATGGCATGGATTATGTTCAAAATCTCTCCATTTTACTGGCCTCTAAAAGTTTTGGAGCTAGTGTGGGTGAGATTTGAGTTCATGTTTCTTAAGTATGAGATGGAAACAATCAATCCAAAATATGTTATTCCCTTTGAATACTACAAGGTCCAACCCTTGGATAAGTTGTAAGCTTGTTATCTATCTATCTATCTATCTATCTATGTATCTATATTTGGTTGCTCTTGTAACTCTATGATTTGTATTATTAATAAAAGGTATAATATGTTGATTTATATTGTGTATGACCTTATAACCTCACCAACACCAATGATGCTTGTCCAAATTATAAGATAACGGATTATTCGTCTTTTTGGTTCTTTTAAGCTATTGCATCTCCCTTTTTGTATAAACATAACGGATCATAACCCCCCCCCCCCCCCCAAACCACCATAAATCGAGGAGACGGGGATGACCCAAACTTTGAGGATCGAACGTGGCTTTCGCAGTCTCGATAATCGACCTAAGAGTGAAAAAAGAAACGAAGTTGAAACAAAGATGGCAACGGGCGCCATCATAAAAAGAAAAAAGAATTAAATAAAAAAGAGAAAAAAATTAGCCAACTAAGTAAAAACTCTAGGTTGATCCATGGCTATTTGGTTCATAATTGGGTCACGAAATCCGTCTTTATTTAGCTATGATTGTTTCATCACCAAATCCACGCAAAGAGTGATTACTGATTAGTTACAATGTATTATTTTCATGACAAAACCATTGCAAAATCTGTCGCTAGTTGTGAGTATGAAATAGATTTTTGTGACATATAAGACTCCTTAACTTATTTACTTGTGATGAATCACCAACAAAGTAGTGATGAAAACTATAGGAAAATGCACATTACATAGTACCAAAGGATTATCAATGGATTACCAACCATGGTTGGCTAAGATTTTTTTTTGTTTTCAAATTAATAGAAATGATTAGCGGCACAGCTTGATGTCAGCCAACCTGCTATTGTGATGTAATTTTCATATTTTATCATGCAATTTATAAATAGAACAAAAAATTTTTTTATAACAATTCACTCAATCATCAATCAAGAATCTGCATAAGATAAATTTCTCAAAAGACAAATTCATGTTTTTCTTCTGATGTGAACCAAATACTTAAATGTTTATAAGAACCACAAAGAAAACGTGTGTACTTGAAAATTCCGTTTATTGCAACTATGTGCATACAATAATTGAACTACGACACCAAAACCTTTTGGCGCCTTCTTTAGTTGAAAGACACTCCACACCATACATGTTTTAGAAACAAGTGGGTTTCCGCAAGATGTCGCGGAGACGATATTCGTTTCTAGTCATAAGTGTTACACATTTATCAAGTACTTTAAACAGTATTGATGCAATAAAATAACACACGAATAAGGAAAAACTAAGTCTTAAAAATAAAATTTGTAAAGTAAAATATGTGAACTACTTGCAAAGAAATCCATACCTTAGAGCAAAAAACATAAGTGTAATACATCTTGGCCCACTCATGACGCACCCGTCGTAGAAACCAATACCATCATCATGTCCTTATATCAAGTCATTGATCTTATTTGATCAAAAATTTGTTTTTTTATATTTCTCATAAACATAAAAGTTGGAAAAGTAAAAGTTCACATGTAAACTACTTGAAACTAAATCCGTACCTTAGAGCAAAAACAAAACTATAGTATATTCCGGCCCACTCGGGACGTAGTATATTCCAGCCCACTCGTGACGTCGTAGAAACTTATACCATCATAGTATCCAAAATTATATGCCCGCTCGTATTGCAATCGTCATTACAAAATATTCCTATCATTTGTTCTTCCAATACATTTACTAACTTTTAATCAAAATACATAACAATTCATAAATACATTTAATTGTGAGGTAGGTTAGTAATTTATGTTTATAGTGAAACAAACATAAATTAGTTTTCCAAACATAATTAACCAGTTTACTAAATGTTTGGATGATGGTGTCATAAAGACAATTTTACCCTCGAACCAACCTTATTTAGTATTGTATCATAAGCATAAAAAATTGTATTTACTTAAATTTTATAGTCATCCTTCTCAAATGCTTTATAATATAGTATAAATATAGATTTAATCAAAATATATACATGGCAATTCATTGAATCCATGACCACCTGTTAAATAAATATTTGGAACAAAAGAGTCACCGTACACAAATGGCCGCAGGTTACAAAATATTCCTATAATTTGTTCTTCCAATAGATTTACTAACTTTTAATCAAAATACATAACAATTCGTAAATACATTTAATTATGAGGTAGGTTAGTAATTTATGTTTACAGTGAAACAAACGTAAATTAGTTTTTCAAACATAATGAATCAGTTTACTAAATGTTTGGATGATGGTGCCAAAAGACAATTTTACCCTCGAACCAACCTTATTTAGGGTATGTTTGGCAAAACTAGCTGAGGCTGGTAGCTGAAAGCTTTTTAAATATATTTTGGTGTTTGGCAGAGTAGCTGGAGCTTTTAATAAAATGTATAAAATGACCAAAATAGGCATAATTAAAAATTTGTAAAGAAGGTTTTTATTTTATTTTTAAAATAGAATGGGTGTTTATGTCATTTACTAATTAAAAGCTTGTAGCTAGTAGAGTTTTTTCTTAAAAGCTACTACTAGTAGCTTTTCACTATAGAGCTTTTTCTCTAATCTAAAAGCTTCCAGCCCATTCAACCAAACAAGGCTTTTTATTAAGCAGGAGCTTTTTCTTAAAAGTTTAAAGCTTGAAGCTCCTAAAAGCTCCTTGCCAAACATAGCCTTAGTATTGTATTATAAGCATAAACAATGTGTTTACTTAAATTTTGTAGTCATCATTCTCAAATGCTTTATAATATAGTATAAATATAAATTTAATCAAAATATATACATGGCAATTCATTAAATCCATGACCACCCGTTAAATAAATCTTTGGAACTAAAGAGTCACCATGTGTCACACTCCGCCTAAGGCGGAAACGCGAGGTGAGACGAATACGGTGATCACACACATTGTTTATGCAATAATACTAAATGTCATTCATTTCACACACACATAAGGTCCAATGTCAATTACGAATTACAAGCCTTAACAAATGTATCCAATGGCTACAAAATAACAAAAACCTTCTTCATGAATTCCTATGCTTGCCTTCTTAATATCCTTACTTGATTCTTGAAAAACATACTTAAGGTGCATAAACTAAAAGTTAGTAAGTCCGTAGGTTTTAATGACTCGATATAATTTGTTTTCAAGAAAGTTTGTTGTCTGTGTCTATATGACATTTTTTTTGAAAAAAATTACATCAAATTAACGAGCGTTTTATTATCTTTACAATGAGTACTATACAACAAACGAAAAAAAAAATAGTGGGTTTTTGTTTATGTAGAAAAAAAAACACAATGCATAATACAGTAAAAAAACATAAATCTGTAGCAGAAGAAAACACAATATGTTATTTCATGTGTTCATTGTGTTATTTTTGTCTGATCATTGTGTTATTTTCGTCTGTTCATTGTGTTTTTCAGTTCTGATTATTGTGTTTTTGTTGCTGAAGGGATATGGGCCCAAATTCACCAAAGGAAACATGGGCCCATACCCAGTGTTCAAGCCCAAAGGCTTGAACAAAGCGGCAGAAGCAGGAACGTCGGGTTGAACTCCACAGCCAAGACTAGCTATGCGGATACGTCGTGCGTCTATTGGCACGCCAATAACAACATCCGCAAGGTGCTCTAAATGTGACTGACAAGGGACACGTGGCGACGGCTCATACATTCGTACCAAGTGGTACGAACCAACCAACACCCAGGGACGTGTGGCATGGAGCATGCTTCACAACTGGCCAACTGGCCAACAAGAGAATCACACGTGTCTTTGTTAGAAGCCACGGGGAACAAATAGTACACTCCCTGCACGCGTCAGCCAATCGAAGCACATGGGACCACCTCAACAAGGATCTCCATTAACGTATACCTTCAAAGGGGACAATAGTACACCCGGCAGCCAATCATACTTCATCCGGCTTGCAGCCAGCCGTCGAATGCCACGTCAGACTAACGGTGCGACCCCCTTCCATGATTTATTTTATATTATATATTATATTACTTGGGCCTAATCTTGGGCCGATGTGGAGGCAAGCCCTTAACTGGGTTTCGGCCCACTGGGTAAGTTAAGGGTAGATGTTGAGGCCTGTGTGGAACCTATTTAAGGAGCACTTAGTCTCCTTCAATAGGCCATTCAGAAATCCCTGAAGAACACACATAAGGCCGATTACGTTTTTGTGTCTGCTAAGTAGATTCCTTCGGGATTCGAGGCGGTCGCCCCACATCGGCATATTGTGTTTGTTTTCAGGAACGTTGCTCTCAAGGTAATTCATCTAGTGAAGGATTATGTTTGTAGCAACAAGTTTAGTCTCTTCACCTCGAGGTTAGACTTTTGTTTCTTCAGTTGCAGATTGGTTATTTTCTCTGAATATGGTGTTTTTTCGTACTGTGAATTGTTTTCTTCTGCCCACTGCATTTTACTAAGCCGTCATTTGTGTGTTTTTATGTTAAAATCGTATTTTGGACTCAATAATCAATTTAGTTTCAGTTGCCCATATATTTTACCCAATGTGATCGATTGTATATCCGTAATAAAGATTGAACATGTATGTCATTTTTCATATATGCTCATTTTATACATCAGAATCGCATATCATCGTCATCATGACGACATATCATTTGATACCAATTTGGTTATTTTTTTTCTAGGTTCACGTCGCAGCTTTAGAGTGTTTTGAGGAAGTGACAAAGTTGTACGGACACCTCACTCGAGCAAGAGGTGCACACGTAGAATTAGAAGTAGGTTTTATGAGTTATCGACTGCTGGTCCTTTACAACACAAAAAAAACCCGAAAAAAAAAACAGCTTATTTCTTTTATAGTACACACATTTTGTCAATTCATATTAAATTTGTCTATCCTAAGAAGTTTAAGGGGATAAACTAGTATATTATATTTAGTTTTGCTATTCACAATATTTAAAAAGATTTTTCTCCAAGAAAAAAATTAACTTGCCTTCTATTAATAATAAACATACATTTATTACAAGATTAAAGTGCCAACTTCTAGTTTCTTTTTAGAGTTTTTTCTAGTTAACCTTAGAACTCATCCATCCTTGTTTTTTTTAACGTACATGTTATGTTGAACGAATAAAGAATTTTAATACGGCCTTTACTCCGAACTTTGATTTCTTTACCACTCAAGAAAGTTTCAACAACCTTGCAAATTTCCTTTGTATTTTTGTTTATAGTAATTTCTCTATATTTTATTGTAAGTTAATAAGAAAAACCCAGCTCACAAAAAGATGGCCGAAATGTAATTAGCAAATTTCCTTTGTCTTTTTGTTTACAGTAATTTCTCTATATTTCTTCGTTTCTCTCTCACTCCTAATTTCATTGGATGAATTTAATTCATTAAAAAACTATTGATTTATCTGGTATTAAATCTTTCAACTAACTTAGTTTTTTAAGTATGTTACAAAAACTACTTTTTTATATAAAACTTACATCAAAAGTCCTGTTTATTCAACAAAATCTATAAGCGATTATTTTTAAAATTCCGTTGGTTTATGTTTCTTATAAATAACACAAACACAATATAGTAACTTTTTTTTATCACCAATTCTGTTGTTAACTTATTTTTATTTAAAAGAAATTAAGCTTTTCACAAGGTGTAGGTTAGGTTGTTTTATTCCTTTTGTTAGTAAAACAAGGCCAATAAAATTTACACTTCAACCAGAAAAAAAAAAAAGATCTTTATTTTTTCACAAAACAAAGTTTGTGGATTTATCTACAACATATAATATATAAAAGTCTAAATTGTGTTTTGAGTAAACATTTTTTTAAGAATAACAAAAATATAAATTATGTAGTATGTAAACGAGCCGAACCCAAGCCAAGGTAGGTTCGCTTTGTTGTTCACTCAAATTTGGTCCGGGACTCATTTATTAGCCTAAATAATTTTATATTGATTGTTTTTTTTGGTTATATGTATCTCATTAGGTGCAAAAATATATAAAAAAACAAAAATATAAATTGTTTATAAACAACCGACTCAGCGAGCTGGCTCGAGCTTTTAGTGAGCCGATCTCAAGCTCAACATTTTAGCTCGTTAAGAAAAACGAGCCGGCTCGACTCGACTTGGTTTTTGAATGACTCGAATCCGAGCCCACCTTAGCTCAGCTTGCCTTGTTTCTTTCATCTCTACAGAAAAGCTAAACTTTGAGAACATGATTTTAAAAAACAAGTTAACAAAGAAATGGAAGATTAAAAGAAGGCTCCGTCTATTGGCACCCCCCACCTTCTATTTTCACCTCCTCAAAGCGCCTCGCTTAGGCGCTTTGAACTCATTCCGAGGAGGTCAGTACGAGGGGCAGAAAAAGCTGATTTTTAATTCGAAGCGCCTCGCTTAGGCCTAAGCGAGGCGCTTCGGATCAAAATTCTTTTTTTTTTTTGGTCTTTTGAGTTAGTTTTTTGTTTTTTTTAATATAATTATTATAAAAAATGTTCTTTTGACAAACGTCTGGCTAACCTGAATTTCCTTTGGATCAAAATGTCAACTTTTTCCTGCCACCCTCGTATGGTTTGGCTAACCTGTCCAGTTATCAATCTCACTGTCCAACAACTGAATTTTACTTGCTTGCATGAAAAGTAATGATCAGGAACATTCCAAATAACCGTCCAATTTCAGCTTTTGTTTAACTCATGATAGATCCACCAAATCATTTCTTCAAGTTCATTTCACCAAAAAAGGCATAACTGTAATGATCAGAAACATTCCAAATAACTGTTCAATTTCAGCTTTTGTTTAACTATTGTAGCAACTTCCATAGAGAAGTTATCAATCTCACTGAGATGATATCTTCTCTTAAGGTTTTGGAATTAATGAGACAACTTTTCAGTTGTTATCCGAGAGATAGCGGTCAACGATGAAGACAACCTGAAAACAACCGGATACCATGGATCAGAGAGATTCAAGCTAATTAAACTCATATCTCAAGCCGGTGCAAGGTGGACTTAAGCACCTGAATGGGAAGTTGAAATTTTGAATGATGTTCGTCGACTGCACCGAACACGCTACAATTATTCACTACTTTATACATACAACACAACGTCTGGCTGACCTGAAGTTCCTTTGCAACTAGGTAAAAAGGAACTACGTTGCAAATATAAAAATCCATCACATCACGATTATACTCTTTATGTATGAATAGTGACCCTCTGGCAAACCTACCTCTGTTTTGAATTTGTTACTTCCATAGAGAAGTTATCAATCTCACTGTAATGATCAAGAATATTCCAAATAACTGCATAATTTAAGCTTTTGTTTAACTAATTTAGCAACAGTCCAAATAACTGTAATGATCGCTACGGTTAGTGGATACCATGGATCAGAGAGATTCAAGCTAATCAAACTCCGGGCAACCCTTGTTTGATTATACTCGTGTACAGCCTTTATCAGGTTCTTTTGGCCACAGGTACAGAAAGGTTATAAATGTTCATGTCGTTTCAGGTTGCCTTCATCGTTGACCGATATCTCTCCGATAACAACCCTTGTTTGATTATGCTCTTTATGTATGAATAGTGACCCTCTGACAATGATCAGAAACATTCCAAATAACTGTAATGATCGCTACTGTTGATTGGTATATAGAGAGCAAACCGACGATCATTCAAAATTTAAAGTTACCGCTAACCTCTGCGCCATCATCGTTGACAGATATCTCTCTGAGATGATAACTTCTCTTCAGATTCTGATTGCACCGGTGGAATTGGAATTGGAATTAATGAGACAACTTTTCAGTTGTTATCCGAGAGATAGCGGTCAACGATGAAGACAACCTGAAAGTGGATACCATGGATCAGAGAGATTCAAGCTAATTAAACTCATATCTCAAGCCGGTGCAAGTTATGTTGTAGCATCTTTGATCATCTTCTTTGTAATTACTTTTTATTGTTTCGGGTTCCCTTCCATCGTTGACAGATATCTCTCTGAGATGATCAAGGTAGATCATGGAAAGTTGAACTCAAGAAAACAAAGATGAAACCGATTAATGTTCTTTATATATGAATAGTGACCCTCTAGCAATATTTGTAATTACTTTCTATTGTTTAGCGCCGATCCGATTGTTAAAAGTATCAAGACTATGAAATTAGTAAAACAACTGAATTTTACTTGCTTGCATAAAAAGTTATTTTTAAATGTTTGGTAATATATTTTTAAATGTTTGGTAATATATTTTCTGATAAAAAAAGGCATAACTATGATGATCAGGAACATTCCAAATAACAGTTCAATTTCAGTTCAAACTTTTCAAACACCTGCAACATCTCAAGAGTCGAGGTCCTCTGAAAAAGACATCGTACAATGATTTAACTTGCAATATTTGAAAATTATCATTTCTCAAAAAGTAATTAAAAACACTTAAAAATGAATTAAAAACAATTGTTGCGAGTTAAGTTTAGTCGGAGGACCACGTACAATGATTCATCAAAGTTGTACAAAGCTGGATGTTTTTACTGGAAAACCAAAACGAGCAATTAACGAAGCGAAACGGAGAGATATAATTTTCTTGGCTTGGAAACAACTTAAAAAAACCAAAAATGAATTAAAATTATTTTTTGGTGATTAACAGATAATTTTAAAGAATTAAAAGAAATTCAATTTTTTTTTAAAAAAGGCCAAAGCACCTCGCTTTGGTCAAAGCGAGGCGCTTTAGTGCCTCGCTTTGACCAAAGCGAGGTGCTTTAGTGGTTTGATTAGACCACAGGCGCCTCGCTTTGACCAAAGCGAGGCGCTTTGGCCTTTTTTTTAAAAAAATTGAATTTCTTTTAATTCTTTAAAATTATCTGTTAATCACCAAAAAATAATTTTAATTCATTTTTGGTTCTTTTAAGTTGTTTCCAAGCCAAGAAAATTATATCTCTCCGTTTCGCTTCGTTAATTGCTCGTTTTGGTTTTCCAGTAAAAACATCCAGCTTTGTACAACTTTGATGAATCATTGTACGTGGTCCTCCGACTAAACCTAACTCGCAACAATTGTTTTTAATTCATTTTTAAGTGTTTTTAATTACTTTTTGAGAAATGATAATTTTCAAATATTACAGATCAAGGTGTTACCAAGCATGTCAAGAAATGATAATTTTCAAATATTGCAGATCAAACATTTAAAAATATATTAACAAACATTTAAAAATAACTTTTCATGCAAAGCAGGTAAAATTCAGTTGTTTTACTAATTTCATAGTCTTGATACTTTTAACAATCGGATTGTTTTTCGAGAGAAAGGAACTAAGTTGCAAATACGATAATAATCAAACTCATATCTCAAGCCGGTGTAATTACTTTCAAGTTTTTTAGAATCATTGAAGACACCACATCATTGTACAAACCGACGATCATTCAAAATTTAAAGTTACCGCTAACCTCTGTGCCATCATCGACTACAGCAAACCGACGATCTTCCTCCACGGCACTCCTAATGGGCCTCTCTTTATTTCATGGTACGATTTGTGTTTTTGTTGCTTTATAAATAATAAGTTTTGTGTTTATCAAACCCTAACGTCTGAGCAATGATTTATTAAATCGTTTTACTAATTTCCGATTCTTGATACTTTCATAAATCGTTTTACTAATTTCCGATTCTTGATAATAATACATTATTATAATAATAATAAAACAAAGGAACTAAATTACAAATAATAATAATAATAATAATAATAATAATAATAATAATAATGTAATATAGTCATTGTTAATGCTCAAAAAAGTCAACCTTTGTTGACTCATAGGAGTCTTGAAGACGAAATGAATTTTACAAGATACCTGAAACAAGGTATGGATATGGAGAATAAATCTTTGACTATACGTGGTTGATGATGTCAAGTTTAAGTCGTTGATTCATTTGGAAATTGAAAACGCCTATCGTCACTCTGGTCTTCAGAGTTTCCAAGCCCTAATACATTCATCAAAGGATATTCATGTGAGAATGATATCGACTCTCACAATTATTCACAATTTTATACATACAACACACCTTCATCGTTGATCGTACTGTTTTTTCTTGATCTTTTATGTATGAATAGTGACCCTTTGGCAAACCTACCTCTGTTTTGAATTTGTTGCTTCCATAGAGAAGTTATCAATTTCACTGTAATGATCAGGAACATTCCAAATAACTGTATAATTTCGTACAAGATTCCTATGCAAGCAAGTCAAATTCAGTTGTTAGACCAACCTGAACGGGAAGTTGAAATTTTGAATGATGTTCGTCGACTGCACCGAACACACTACAATTATTCACTATTTTATACATACAACACACCTTCATCGTTGACCGTACTTTTCTTCTTGATCTTGATCTTCACACTTGCTTTTGACAAAGGTCTGGCTGACCTGAAGTTCCTTTTGCAACCAGGTAAAAAGGAACTAGGTTGCAGATATAAAAATCCATCACATCACGATTATACTCTTTATGTATGAAACAACTTTTCAGTTGTTATCCGAGAGATAACGGTCAACGATGAAGACAGCCTGAAAGTGGATACCATGGATCAGAGAGATTCAAGCTAATTAAACTCATATCTCAAGCCGGTGCAAGTTATGTTGTAGCATCTTTGATCATCTTCTTGTAATTACTTGACAGATATCTCTCTGAGATGATAGCTTCTCTTCAGATTCTGAAAGTGGATAGCATGGATCAGAGAGATTCAAGCTAATTAAACTCATAGGTAAGAACATTGTGGATGAGGATTGTTTATCTTCCCATTGATTTCAAGTATGTTGCCACACAAAGACGAATGTTGCAACATGAGTTCGACCAAGATGACACACGAAGCTTTAGACTCGAACCGGATCCAAGTATTACTGTAATGATCAGGAACATTCCAAATAACTGTTCAATTTCAGCTTTTGTTTAACTATTTTAGCAACTTCCATAGAGAAGTTATCAATCTCACTTCTCACTGTCCATGTTTACCTTCAACGTCCAACGGTAATGAGTAACCTAGTAACCTCTACAATGATGTGATTTGTTTTTAGATAAGGAGGTATATGTACAATGAACTTTTTACGCTAAATAAAACCGATTAATGGCAGGTTTGCCAGAGGGTCACTATTCATACACACAACTTTTTGCTCTAGTGGTGTGCTCTACCTTTTGACAAACACTTGGCTAACCTGTCCAGTTATCAATCTTGACTGCTACAACATAACTTGCACCGGCTTGAGATATGAGTTTAATTAGCTTAAATCTCTCTGATCCATGATATGAGAGCAATAATCCATCGAGAACTTGAGAAAGAGAGAATAAGAGAAGAGATAATAACATACGAGCTACAACATAACTTGCACCGGCTTGAGATATGAGTTTAATTAGCTTAAATCTCTCTGATCCATGATATGAGAACAATAATCCATCGAGAACTTGAGAAAGAGAGAATAAGAGAAAAGATAATAACATATGAGCTACAACATAACTTGCACCGGCTTGAGATATGAGTTTAATTAGCTTAAATCTCTCTGATCCATGATATGAGAGCAATAATCCATCGAGAACTTGAGAAAGAGAGAATAAGAGAAGATATAATAACATATGAGCTACAACATAACTTGCACCGGCTTGAGATATGAGTTTAATTAGCTTAAATCTCTCTGATCCATGATATGAGAGCAATAATCCATCGAGAACTTGAGAAAGAGAGAATAAGAGAAGAGATAATAACATATGAGATTATAACATATGAGCTATATCCATCGAGAACCTGCACCGGCTAATTTTCAGTTGTTATCAGACGAGGACTTGCCTGTGTTGCCGCATTTAATGAAATTTAACGCGCATACCGCATTCATTGACTTTACGTGGTTGATGATGTCAAGTTTAAGTCATTGATAATGTTGAGGGTTATTACTTTGTTTTTTAAATTTTTTAACTTTTTATAATTATTAAATTAAAAAAAAAAACAACAACTCAAAACATCAAAACAACTACCAAAATAAATTACCCACTCGAAGCGCCTCGCTTAGGCCTAAGCGAGGCGCTTCAAATTAAAAAAAAACAGTTTTTTCTGCCCCTCGTACTGACCTCCTCGAATTTAGCTCCAAAGCGCCTCGCTTAGGCCTAAGCGAGGCGCTTTGAGGGGGTTAAAATAGAAGGTGGGGGGTTTAAATATCACCACCCTAAAAGAATCTAAACTGTATATTATTTTAACATATTTTATTATATGATAGGTTCTAAATCACTACAAATTTTTAGATTTATAAAGTAGGTTTTTAAAAAAGAACTAAGTATAATAAATACTCCCTCCGGCCCTATTTAAATGTTATGGGACCCACATCACACAAATTAAGAAATGTTTGATTGTATATTGTAAAGTGACAATAATACCCTCAACTTATATTTAAATTATTTTGGCTAAAAACCATTTCGTCTTCCATGATAGTCAGAGTATGACACATTGAAACCAACCATTCTTGTTTCAAATTGGCGCCTACTTTTGCATTCTTGTTTCAAATTGGAGCCTATTTTTGCCGCTACATTTTCATGGATCCAATATAAAGTGTTTCAATCTTGCCTTCACATTGTCACTAGTTTTCTTTATTCCATTTAAAATGGAACACTCTTCAAATTCACGTGAAAAAAAAAAAAAACTTGACCAATAAACAAAGACAATCTATTTACGAAATGCTTAGTAGACGTGTATTAGTATAGAAACTAAAAAATGTGTGTAATATGTTTACATGTTTTGTAAAATGAAGTCTCTGCCAATGGTAGTTAACTTGTCTTTTGTTTTTTATGTGACGGTAAAACTAGAAATTGCATTTTTATTTTTAGAAATAGACATTTAATTTGGGACAAACACAAATAGAAAGATGGACATATAAAATGGGACGGAGGAAGTAAAATAGTTCTTTTTTAAGATTTCTAAAGAAATAAGTAGGGTGAGAGTCCGAGAGACCAATATTATAATTAAATCAATAGTTATTTAATAAATTGGATTTGTCCAATAAGGTTAGGAGTAAGAAATAAATAAATCTTTAAAAACTCTAAGAAGATAACAAAAGGCTGATACCTTTTTATACTTTTGAGACCCCTTTTTAAGTAGGTGTATATCCCCTAAATAGGTGAGTGTATATTTCCACAACTCCTTAGTGAAATTTACCCTAAGAAATTCGATATTTGAAAAAAAGAAAAGTACCTATGTATAAATGAAACTTAATGCATACTTGACTACTTGAGTGGGTAGTAGTTCCAATATATGAGTGGTTTTAATGAAAAAGTTGAAGACTTTGGTGACCTTCACATGCTCTTTTTCTTTAAAAATACAATATGGGCTACTAAGAGTAGAATTTCTATATTTTAAATATTAAACAAGGGCGTGTGTATAATATTTTATATTTAGTTTTGGTATACACGAAATTTAAAAAGTTTTAAAGGTACGTATGTAATTCACTTTAAAAAACATAAAGAAAATAATACTTTTTGTAAATATTTTTTAAATCACTCATTTTAGTAAATAATTTTTTAAGCAACAAATTTCTGAAAATACATATGCATCTCGTTTCATTTTAATAAATTCCAGCCAAAACGTGTTTAACGAAATTTACTCTCAAAAATTCCAGAAAAACAAAAATACCTTTGTTGATGTGTCAATTAGCTATATTTATGTCTTTCTAAAAAATGTTTGGGCATCCACATATCGTGGTATGTTATTTGCTTGAATCGGTATAGTGAAACTTGATGCATACTCGACTACTTGAGTGGGTCGTAGTTTCAATACGTGAGAGCGGTGTTAATGAAAAAATTCTAAGACTTATGATAGCAATCAGAGTATCAACGTATAGAACTATTCAAGTTTCAAACGAAGCGAGTAACAACAGACGATCACCAATAATGTTGTAGCCTAGTGGTTGCAATGGAGGTGAGAAGGTTTACCCACTTTGTGGGGTTCCTGCCCTGGGAAGTCACAGGTTCGAATTCCATTAAGAATAGAGTTATTCTGAAATGAGGGGCTAGACCTTGTGGGGGGGGGGGGGGGAGGACCGGACCTGAAGGGTGCGGGACTTCGTTATGGGTGTGTACCGTTGGCCGTTCAAAAAAAAAAAAAAAAAAAAAAAAAAACTGACGATCAAGACGCAAAAACACCACCTGATCAACTCCATCGGGCGAACCTAAACAGAGCATTTTGGTCCAAAGAACACCACCTAAGTTGCCAAACTTGGATTAGCAATGGAATCCAGTTACTCACATACAAGGAGAAACACAAAGTATGAACTATTTTACACATTGTAGATGCATATCGAACGATCCTATAATTCATTTTATTTTTATATATTTACTTTACCGCACCCACTAAACCCTTAGAGAAATAAAACACACCACAAATCGACCCGTTAAAAGTTTATGGGTTGAAATTGTCATCTAAAACCATTCAAATATAACCGTCCGTCAGTTGAAAATATTCCAAACTTGACCAAAAAACTGTTCATGTTACACCAATGAAGCGAAACAATTAACGACAGATAAGTAATGGTACACGAACCCAAGCTCGAGCATATTCCAAAACGCATGAAGCTCGGGCATACTCTTTAAGTCTTTTGAGCATGATTTATCATATCAAGTTTAATCTGTAAAAACAAAACAGGTAAAAAATCTACAGCTTTAAGGCTGGGATGACTACCAAAAACTGTCATTGTACACGCTCTCCACTTGTGTGTTGACCGTGACCCTCAGATGGTTGACCTCCATTTTCGGCCGTTTCTAAAGCCACATCAGAATCATTATTATTGTTAGAGTCAGGGTTCGAGTTGGAACTGGAAATGGAGGACGCTGCATTTTCTGTGCGAAGTGGCATGAGAAAACTCTGCATTCTCGAGAAGTAACTTTGGCTTTGGGCATTAGGAGATGGCGATGAGGGGTTGGGATCGGGTGGGATATTAGGCAGGTTGTTTAGCTCGAGGCTGGGAAATACTAAACACCGACACCGAGGGCATTTTATGTTTAATCTAAGCCATTTATCGATGCATGGCAAGTGGAAGTTATGAGCACACGGAAGTCCACGAACCTGAAAGTTGTTTTAGAAATGAAAGTGGACTTTTAGTATGGGTCAAGACATATTGGGTCGGGTCGGGTCAGTTCTGGCCAATTTATAAACAAATTGCCTTTAATTTTCTTGAATTTTATGCTTTGAAGTTTTATACATATTCAATACGTTTGTTTGACATATGACCTATTTGACCTGTTTCCAAATTATTTAATTTTGTAAATTTTATCCATTTGGCCCGTTAGAGACAAAAAAAAAAGCCCGAATAACCCATTGTGCCTCTTGTTTCCTTGATAATTATATAAAAAAAATGTCTTGAAGGTTACCTCATCGCCGACATGGAACTCCTCCAAACAAATTGGACAGTCACTACAGTCAGTTGGAACAGCTTTCAGTAAGAACAGTGGTAGTTCATGAATTAACGCCTCCACCGCTTGCTTCTATATTCCAACATTAGAAACCACTTATCAAAAATAGGTATGCAACTAAATAGAGGTGTCAGTTTCGACCTATTTATATCTAAATGGGTTGATATGGGTTTTGCCTTGAATGGTCACAGTTGTAATATAGTTCTTGGTTTTAAAAAGCGCTAGGCGCACAAAAGAGACGGTCTAAGCGCATCGTACAAAGCGCAAAAGCGGTGGGCTTTTCGTAACCGAAGCGCACACTAATTATACAATTTGTTTTATATATCTCATATATCCCATAGGTTTTTAGCTTCATTTACCCAAAATATAGCTATAAATAAGGTTTTTATATGATTTTACCTATATGTACAAGCCAAAAACACCAAGGTACAACATTTTTATGCATAACAATACATGGTGTACGAGAGCGCGCGCCTCAGGGCCAAAAAAGTCAAAATATGCGCTTTTCTTGCGCTTTCGGGAAAAGGGTAGGCACGGATCCCTGAGGCGCCCTAGGCTGCGCCTTGTTGCGCCTCGCGCCTCAGGCGCGCTTTTTAAAACCCAGATATAGTTTAATTTCAAAAATTAGATGATCAGTGTAAATTTGTAATGATATTGATATTTACATTTTTCGGTCATATTTACAACACTAACTGTTCAAAATATTCAAGTATAGAAAATGTTATACGAGTCGATGCGACATTTTGACCTGTGCTAATAAGTACACATTCATCCGATCGTGTTTCGGCACGTTAGCCAACCAATCCGCCTGTCCCACCTATTTTTTCCATCTCTAGTAATAATTATTATAATAAGCGAAGCACTTCCGAAGAGAAAACAAGTGCAAATTTTGTGGAAATTCAGTTTTACATGGCAGGTCCTGTTGGTTGTCTATTTATTAATGCATAAATTAAGCCTCTTAAATCACTTGAATTTCAGAAGTTGATTATCATTCTAATAACTTAATAATACAAGTTTTTTATATCATAATCGGAACATAATTTATTTGTAAAATTCTAGAAAAGAAAGGAGTAAATACACAAAATAAAATGATGGAATGTAGCATATGTTTACCTGGTTTTCAGATAAGTAAATTCCAGGATGATGTGGAATAGCATCATGTTCCATGACTCTCATCTCTTGCGCAGCACTTTCAAATACCCGATCCGGCAGACGAATCAGGTCAACCAACACCTGCAACATCCTTACTCATGATCTTGGGCATAGTTGTCAAAAGCGCGCCTAGGCGCGCAACCAGGTGCATCAAGTGCGCTGCGCCTTGTGAGGCGCGCGCCTAGGCATTGAGGCGCACTATCGGGACTGTTTTCAGGCTGATTTCCGGCTAAATTCAGGCTAAAAGTTGCCTAAATCTCTAAAACATCCTAAATGAGTTATGAACAAGTCGTAAACAACCCTAAAACATCCTAATGTTGCGCTAAACAAGCCCAAAACATCTCTAAAATCCCTAACAAATGTATTTTATACTATGCGCCTAATTATAAAAAGCCCTCGTTTTTTATGCGCCTTGTGCCTAGACTCCAGGCTCGGCCTATGCGCCTTGAGTGCGCCTAGGCGCTTTGACAACTATGATCTTGGGACCTCAAAAGGTATTTCCTTGCTAAACATATATAACACATAGAAACAGATAAATAAAACAAAGTAGAGGTTACCCTGTATTCCGAAATCCTGGATACAGTGATCCCCAGTTGAGCCCGTTCCAGATGAACTTTTCTTCTTGTTAACCACTGCATCAAAGGTCCATCAATTGAAGAAATTGTTAAGTGTAAAGTTACATTTCAATCTTGGTTTTAAAAGGCGCGAGGCGAGCTGCAAAAGAGAGAGACGCAGCTCCTGGCTGTAAATAAAGTTTATTTGGTTGTACATAGAGCAACGCCTTGGAGCGCCGCCGCCTTTCGAACCAAGATTTCAATGACAGCAACAGAACCAAGAAGGAAGAGATCATATTACAGTATGACACCTTATTAACTAAATATATTCCAAGACATACGAGTCCACCGTAGCTGAACATCAACCATACAAGAAATCCCCATTTCTGATTCTTTTCAGGCAGCTGCAAGAACTTAAACACAATCATTAAACAAAGATATGATTCTCTACTTGTTACAATAAAAAAATTTTAACACACATACACAGGTGTGCGCTTTGGTGAACCATATCGATCCTGTAATACTCCATGCCCATAGAAATGGATAGAGAATCACATAAAGAATTGATAGAACCACTAGTCTTCCGATAAAATAAGCATCTCTTTGCTGCCGACCATAATCCCTATCACGTTTTGAAAGAAATCGAATACCGTCAGCGCTCAGTAATGAGATAATACCCATAGTACTATAGTAGTTTAAGGCTCAAGGTGCAAAGGGAGAGCTTGTCGCCTAGGCGCAAGGGCCTTCAAAAGCACATGCCCGGTCCAGGTTTTTACAAGTTTTCTGCCGGTGCAGATAGGTTTTTGCCGGTTCAGTGCGCCTTCAACTAAATAGAACTAATACCATATAATGAGGGCAAGGAGAACTTACAATCCCATTTTTTCAGCAAAACCACTGTCTACAAACATCAAGATCCTAAACACAAAGACAGCGGCATAATCGATCTAATCCAAACAAACAGACATAAATCAAGATCTAGAAATGCATAAAAACAAGTGAAACCCGAAAACTGAACCGCATATGTAACCGGAAAAACCAAACCGAATAAATAGTGAATTCCTTTTTCGGTTCGATTCCTAACCGTATTCGAATCATGAATTCGGTTATCAATTCCACAAATCTTGCTTAATTGGATAACCGAACCAAATTCAATCGAGTAAACCGAACAATAACCGGTTTAATCAGATACCCAAACCGAGTAAACCAGTTCAATCGGTCCAACTCTTTTCGATTCAACATATTCCAAATCGGGTCGGTTTGGTTTCATATAAGGCCGAAAAACTTTCAAAATGAAATAAACTGGTATCCGAACCGATGACCAGCCATACCAAATAAAAGATCAAGAACACTCACCACTATCCACATATGCAAAGGAAATTTGCAAAGATGGTATCTTTTCCAGCTCAATAGTACCAAAACTCTATTTAATCACAATCTTAAAGAAAACAACAACCCAATATCCTTCAAACTTCAAATAACAATAATAATCGGTCATTTTTTAAAACGACCAACAAAAGCCCGAGCACCCTTGGTTTTTAAAAAGCAAAAAGCGCACAAAAGCGGCAATGTCGAAAACTTTATATATGTTTTAGTATGGAACCGCATACATGTACTACCTGAAAATCATGTTGTACAACAAGCTAATGCACAATAATAGGAAAAATATGTGGCGCGCGTCTCAGGGTCAATTTTTGCCAAGAAATCGCGCCACTCGTGTGATTTTTGTAAAAAGCGCACTTTAAGCGACCAAAAGCGCAAGGGCTTGAGCCTTGTTGAGCTTTGAGCCTAGGCGCGCCTAAAGCGCCCTTTTTTAAACCAAGCGATCACCCACAGGGGCGATTCTTTTAAGGGGCGGTGAGGGGCGGCCGACCCCACCGAATTTTCGCTCAGAAATTCCGATTATATAGTATTCGTATAGAAATTTTTTGGTATATAAGGTTTCGACCCCCGAAACTAGTGACTTCCGACCCCCGAAGTTTCGGGTCAAGATTCGCCACTGATCACCCAGGTAAACCCAATGTCAAAAAGGCATAATCAATCATTTTAATCTTAAAGAAAATAACAACCCAATATCCTTAAGAAATCAAATAATAATAATAACCAATCAATTTTGTAAATTTATGTCACTATGCTACTTTATATAAAACAATAAGATTGGATAAACTGATAACAAAGGATACATACTAAAGGCAAGCATTGATAGAAAGAATCCATCATACCTATAAAGATTCAAAATAAAAGAATTAAAAATGAATAGGAATATTAATATTATTATATTATAGAAGAAGATGAACAAACCACTTGAAGTGTAGGCCTCTGATCGCCATAAAGGATGATAATTTAGCGGCAAAAAGATGATAATAATAATAGATCAAGAAGACTCATTTTGTGAAGAAGAGTGAAGAAGTGAATGTGGGTATGGAATTGGACGAAAATCAAGGGAGGAAAAGATAAAAAGTGACTGAAATCCCCAAGTGAGCATCTAAGATGGACTAGTGGTAGTGGAGAGTATTCGAATGTATTCCTAGAATACACCGGTAACTCGTCTACACATGATTAATGAATTATTACTTAAACATAGTTTTTTTTCCTTAATTATCAACACCCAATAAAAATGTCGTCCTTTTTTTCGTTTTTTTATATAGCAGTATGGTGCTCATTGAAAAAATAATAAAACGATCGATAATTTGGTATACTTTTAAAAAAAATGTCGTACATAAAAGTACTAATGTTCAAGATGTGTGTGGGGGTAAGAAAAGGCTAAAAATAAAAATTGTAATTAACATATTTGCAAATTAAAATAATAGTTAATAGTTATATTTATTTAAAATATAATTAACAAAGAATTTTGGACGGAAATTAATGGGTACGAAGGTTTCACCTAGTGCCATGTTGTAACACCCTAGGCATATCTCACACCGTCCATGGACATGAGATATCTTGGTTCATAAGTAATGTCTTGCCTTTTAAATCACAAACGTGTTTTGGGCTTGATTGATTGTGGAGCAAATGAAAATTTAACAGTTAAGCGTGCTCAGGTGGGAGTAGTACTAGGATGGGTGACCTCTTAGGAAGTATTCACTAGGGCAACCGAAAACAAATCCGTGAGCTTCTAGTGGGCAAAACAGATAATATTGGATGATATTAGAGGCGGGGTGTTACATAATGGTATAAGAGCCACTCCTGTGTCATCCGGAATGGTGGGGCAAACCTCATCGAGGATGATGAGTCCCTAAGGGGGGGTGATTGTAACACCCTAGGCATATCCCACACCGTCCGTGGACAGGAGAGATCTTGGTTCATAGGTAATATCCTACCTCTTAAATCATCATCTCCACCTCCACAGCAATCACCCACCACTACCCCCACCTCCACAACAACAACCCACAACCACCCACCACACCCTCCACAACAACCGTCCACCACCACCACACCCACAACTAACCCAACCGTCATCATTAAGAAAAAAAAAACAGAAAAATAAACAACTAAATAAAAACCAACTTGAAATTCGTGAGATGTTCGTCGTCGATTCATAAAGTGGTGACCGGTGGTGATGGTTCATGAATGTTTGTCGTCGATTCCTAAAGTGGTGACCGTTGGTAATGTTCGGTGGTGATGGTGTTGGGTGGTTGCTATGGAGGTGGAGATGGTGGTGGTGGTTGCTGTGAAGCCTCTTGGAGAGGTGTCCGTTGCTGAAAGGGACAAGTGTCGTTCAACTGTTGGTCAATCGTCGAAGCCTCTTGGAGAGGCTTGAGATGCCTTGAAAATCGTGAGCCGACTCTCCTAAAAAATGAGAGGTGACTATTTTGATAAAAATGGTGGGTCAATGACTTGTTTGGTGATTTTCCCTTAAATGAAATATGTAGGTAGAATATTGTTTGACATGAAACTTTACGTTAAAATACACCTAAAAATATAGGTATTTGTCATTGGTAGGGATAATAAACAAATTTTATGGTTTTATATGGATTTATCTATACTATATTATAATGCATTAGGGAGGGGCAGTTTAAGATATCCAAAAGTTAAGAACTTTATTTTCATTAACAATCTTACAATGGGGTAAAATAGTCATTCAAACACATTTACACTTTAGTACCTCATTTAGTTATTTTAATCCCCTCATATTTAGTTAGTAGTTACACTTTTTTTCCGTTCCCTAGAAAATTATAATTCTTTTATTTAATCCTCTCATAATTTTTGAACTATTATGTTTTAAAAACATTTGAAAATATCGTGACGACCTATTCATTTTTGTCAACGTTTTGATATTTGTCTTAATCAATATCGATGTGTAAATTGAAATGTACAAGAAAAAAAATGTGTTATGTACAAGTTTTTATTATGGCATTGCATGTTTAACGGAAGTCGTCTAGAAGAAACGAATATATATATACACACACTATATTAATATGCATATAGCAGTGGTAAGAATGATCATTTACCACTTTTGTAAAATACACATGATAGCATGTTATTCAAGGATTCAATGTAATTCTTTTAAAGGTACACATTTACCACTTTTGATACTATGCCCGAGGAGCTTGTTTCAGTCCATATAAGGACTTTTTGAGACGACACACATGGTTTGGGAAATCTTTGCTTCTGAATCTCATTGGCTGGTACATGTGCACGGTTTCATTAAGTGTGTCGTGTAAGAATGCATTAGTAACATCGAGCTGGTGGACGGGCCATGAGTGAGTTAAAGCAATAGTGAGCACGGTGCGTATATTTGCCGGTTTGACAACCGGGCTAAAGGTTTCCCCACAATTAACACCAACCTGTTGCGACCTGCCATCACAAACCAAACGAGCTTTGTATCGCTCTAAAGATCCGTCAGAATTAAATTTGTGTTTAAATAACCATATGCTACATGTCACATTCATTGTCGGGTACCTCAGGACTAATTCCAAAGTCTCATTTTAATAGGTGCATCATACTCAATAGTCAATGCACGGTGCCATTTAGGAGAGGAGAGGGAAAAAGCTGGGGATTTGGGAATCGGGACAATGGTGGATGTGTGGAGATTGAGGAAACGTTTTTGGTTTGGAAATACCGTCCATGGCGCGCGTGCGCATGGTACGAGTGAACGGAGGAGTGGGAGGTGTTGATTTGGAGGAGGTAGAGGTTGGTGAGGAGGTGTTTTGGGCTGGGGACGAGTAGCCCGAGGTGGATGGTGTGGGCTGTGGCGTGGAGTGTGGGGAGGTCTGGGAGTGGGGCCGGTGGTGAGGGAGTGGGCTGGGACGAGTTGGGTGAGGGAGTCTGGGTGGGTGAGGGTGGATCAGAATTATTTGGTGGGTTGTTGGGAGAGTTTGGAGATGGGCCGAGTGGGTGGTTAGGTGTAGGTGATGGATTATTATTTATGTGAGGCCATATGGAGGGATGTACAGTAGTGTCGAGGAAGTCATAGGTTGGTGGAGGATTGGATATATGTTTGAATGGGTATATTGTTTCATCGAATAGGACGTGTTGGGAGAGGAGAATTTTGTTGGAGGAGAGATCAAGACATTTGTACCCCCGATGTTGTGAGGGGTAGCTAAGGAAGACACAAGGTTGGGACCGAGGTGAGAGTTTATGAGTGGTAGTTGAGGGAGTGAGTGGGTAACATAGCGAGCCAAATACCCGAAGGTGATCGTAAGATGGCGCGCAAAGGTAGAGAAGTTCGGTTGGGGAATGGTAGTTATGGGTTTTGCCGGGTAGGATATTGTGAAGGTATGTGGTGACATCCAAGGCATGATGCCAAAAGGAGGGGGTAGGTTGGCGTGGGTAAGAGACGTGCAGATCATGTTATTTATGGTTCGTATTTTCCTCTCCGCCTTGCCATTTTGAGATGATGTATGTGGGCAAGTGACGCGAAATGTCATGCCTTTTTGGTTGCAAAATTGTTTGAATGAGTGATTCACATATTCGGTCCCGTTATTACATTGAAATGTTTTTATGGATTTGGCAAATTGTGTTTTAATCATGTTTGAAAATTGGGAAAATATATTAAACACCTGAGATTTATTTGCCAATGGGTATGTCCATAAAAAATTTGTGTAGTCATCTAAGAATATGATGTAATATCGGTGCTCCTCGTTCGTGAGGACCGGCGAGGTCCAAAGATCACTATGTATAACATCAAAAGGCAAAATAGTATGAGTTGTAGATGGACTAAATGGTAAACGAATGCTCTTTCCCAAAATACAAGAATAACAAATGTTTTTATTAGTAGAACTAACATCAATGAAATTTGATTTTTTTCAAAGAACTTATTAAGCTAGGGCCTGGATGTCCAAGGCGCTGGTGCCATAATTGTTGAGAAAAAGCAGCAAAAGCAGAAGGAAAGGTGCGGGTGGTGGCAGCAAAGGATATAAATCACCGCTACTGTTGCACCGGAGGATAGGGATCTAAGTCTGGAGGTCCTTCATAAGAAAACCAAAAGGGTCAAATTCAATGGAAAGAGATTTGTCGGTGGTTAGTTTGCGGACAGATATAAGGTTTTTGATTAGTTTGGGTGAGTACAGGACATTGTTTAATTTAAAAGGTGGGTAAGGGTGGTAACTAGGTATTGCCCTGTCCTGTGACTGGAATGGTATTACCATCACCGACAATAATATATTGAGTAGGAACATTATTAGAACGAGAATGAGAATTACCTAAGGGTTGGAGATAGTGACCGTCTGCTCCAGTGTCCATGATAGAATTCCAATCAGGTGGGTTCAGGGACATCGTGTACATAGCTTGCTCAATATTGGTTGGTGTATAAGCGGCATGGGCCGAATTGGGCCGAGACCCGAGAAGACCGGCTTGCGTGGGAGATGGGTTTTGGGCTGTGGGGTATGGGTGTGGGGGAGGATTCCAAGCGGCCCATGGAGGAGGTGAGTTAGCCCACTGTTGATTTTCCATAAAGGAAGCCCACAGATTGTTGGTCCATTGTGAAGCAGCATAAATAGAATTATGATAATATGAGTTACGACCCCTGTTCCATGTTCCACGACCACGGCCTCGATCAGTCGAGTATTCATTACGGTAATCAGTAGGAGGGGGAGTAGGATAGTTTGGATTCGGGTTCGGGTTGCTGGGTTTAGAGGTGGTATGGAGGGCTACTTTGGCAGATTTTGCGGCATGGGTGGCTTGAATCACTTTTCGGTTTTCGTTCACACACAACTGAGAGTGTATTTCATAGAAAGATGGCAAAGGTTTTGTGTTGGTGAGTACCGTACCAATGTTTTCATAAGCTTCGGTTAAGCCGGACAAGACTTGTAGGCTTAGATCTTGGTCATCAACACGGGCGTCAACGTTAGCTAATTAATCCGCGAGCGTCTTGAGCTCTTGACAGTACGTGGACATAGATGTGAAATTCTCAAGCCGGGTGTTATTAAACTTTTGTTCTAGAAACAGAGCACGGACCGCCTTATTATCTTGAAAAAGATTTTTAATGGCGATCCAAGCTTCGTATGTGGTGGTGCCGGGTTTGAATACGATGTTAAGAATGTTTTGAGAGACCGTACCATACATCCATTGGAGGACGACGGCGTCAAGGCGCTCCCAAGATTCGGTTGCAGAAGGTAGTGGGGGAGGAGGCGGTGTGGTGGTTTTGGGTGAATCGGTAGCAGCGGGTTGTTTTTGGGCGTCAGTTGAGGATTGGGGTGTTTGTGGGTCGAGTTGGCGAGGCTGAAGATGGTCCGACACCATGTACGCACGACAGTGGATACGGAATAACTCCGACCACGTTGCATACTGGGCCGATTCCATCTCCAATGTGATGGGAATGAGGGATTTGATGTTGGACACGGTAATGGCAGGATGGATTTTGGGTTCCATGTTACAAAGAAAGAGTGGCAGAGGAGATGTGAAGAAAGGTATGAGGAAAATATGTAGGGACAGAGGGTTGGCCGCTGATAGCAGTCGAAGAAGAAGACTGCAAGGGATGGCAGAAGTGGATCAGAAATAAGAAAAAATGTGGAAGGTGGCTAGGGTTTAAGGAAGGCTCGATACCATGATAGAGGAATAACAATGATGTAATTGAGTCCTTGACTCTTTCAATAATATTCATGGGTATAAATAGTACAATACAAGGCTGCAATTAAGGAGCTATTCTCGGATATTATCACAACTAAATATATAACAAGATATTCTATAATTATGGTCTATTAGATTCATTTTGTACATCTCTCTTTGGATAATGTAAGTTTGATTCATCTCTCAGGTTAAGGTTTTCTTTCATCTCATAGATTAGGCTTTTCATTTATTTTGTTCATCACTGTTTGGTTAATGAAGGTTTTTGTTTCCCTTTTCCGTTAATGTATTTCCCCTATTTAATTTGATATTAAGCATGAAGCATTTGGAGGTTCAATTCAATGTGGCGGGAAAAGCTAATGAAAAAAGCCACTGGGAACATAAAAATGACACCGGTCAGATAGAAGGAGACATGCTTCGTCTTAGAGCTATGGAAAGTACAAATAGCTATGGAAATTAGGCCGATGATGATGGCACTCATTGATAATGGCTTCAATTTGTGTCAAATACTCAGAGTGGCGAAACTGAAGTCTGTTGAGCTAAGGGTAATTTTTTTGTCATTTGCTCATCAAATTATTATTTTTGTCTCAGTTATGTGAATTGCTTCAAAGAACACCCTCAGTTTGTAATTAAGGCTGGTGTAGTAATGGAATGGAATGATCCATTGCATTCAGTTTTATGTGTGATACTTTGTAGGTACTAACAGATGTCGCGTCAATTTTGTTTCTTACTTTTGGTGTGGGTGTGTTTGGGTCAGTTTCATACCGCTTTGGGGATACTTGTCGGATGATGGGTTGAGCTGCTTATATTTTCTCCCTTTTTTGTCATATACAGTAACTGGTGATGTAGGTTTTGGTTAAACAAGGTCTTAACCCACAAGCAATTTTTGGCCCTTTTTTTTTATAAAACGGTTGGTATGGTAATGCGTCACATGGGTTTGGGTCGAAGCGGGTTGACTTGAAAACGTTTCTATCCAATTTTTTTAATCAAATCAGGTCTTGACCTACACACAGTTGTAGTATCTTTAATTGAAAGTTCAAGAATTAGATTAAATTCAATGTATGTACATCAAGAAGAACACGAGCTGTAGTGTCTTAAGTTGAAATTATCTTTTGTCAAGGTCTTATTGTTCTATTTTGGTTGACAGTTGTTTTTGTGTCCAAGGTTGATGAATAGTGGCTAGATGCTTGATTTTAATGTTTGTATGTAGTGATTTTGTTTGCTCTTTAGAATCATAATTGTTGCTTAGTGTGGTGTTAATCTATATTATATGCCAAATGAGGAATTATATATATATATATATATACAACTAGTATTTTACCCCTGCCGCGACACGCGACGGTACACAACGGATGAAACTGTCATAGACGCAAGATGTATGTTAGATCACCAGAACTATCGCGGCAAGGCAAGGGTTTTTATAGCTCATGTATCGGCAACGACTAATAAACGGTGCTTATCGGTGAAACGGCGAACAGCGAGTTTATACCGTCTGATCAAAAGTCGCGGCGGCACACGGCCGATGAAACTGTGTTGCACATCGTGTAACATTTGTGTTATGATGTTGTGAAAGTAGTCCAAGTTGGTTAAAGTGCATGACATATGTATTGGTTCAGCATCATAAATCACAGTGTGTAAAGGATAGTCTTAATGGATATTATCTAGTGCGTGTGTGTTTGTATTTGTTGAAGTGGTTAAAGCAAAAATATTTATAAATATTTAAAGTACAAGTGTTTATTGATGTACCATTCAGCTGGGCTCCACACAAAGGAAAAAAAGTAAAAAAAAAAAAAAAAAAAAATCCAAAACACTGTAGCGTGAAAAGACATTTAGCTACAGTGTCTTTTCACTCACAAACTCAACTTACTTTTTAATATATACTATACTTAGTAAGGAGTTTGTGCATGTTTTTTTGTACTTTGGAGTACAAACATTAGATGCGCTTCTTCTGAGTTCTTCTATGCACATAAAGTTTTTCTTCTCTGCTATGTTTGGCTTGAATTTTCAATATCTATCATTGCATCTCTGTCACTATCTAAATCATCTAATCGCGAGCCCTTTCCGAACCACGAGTGTCGTTCCATACGCAGGTACGTTTTCCGCTTGACTTTACTTGCTTGGGCACATGATTGGTAGGGTTTTTTAATCCACTCTTCCAGGCGGCTATTGTTGATATTCGACATTCGTATGTTCTTTCTGACAATGAATCTGCTGACCATGTTTTCGCTAAGGGGGTGTTTGGGATTGATTATTCAAAACAGATTATGCGTTTTGAAAAAGCAGGGGTGGAGCTGCTTATAGATTATTGCGTTTTGGTAGCCTAAAAAACTGATTATCTGCGTTTTCAAATCGCAATCTCAAACACTAAAAACTGATTATCTGCGTTTTCAAAACGCAATAATCTAAAAATCAGATTCAAAACGCAATCCCAAACACCCTCTAAGTTAACCAAGTATGTGCCTTTTGGTGTTGTGCCAATTGTAAGCATCTAATGATCCATACACAGGTACGTTTTCCTTTTTTTCCCAACTAAATTGACGCATGTTAATATGCAAGGTGCAGGTCTTAAGATTTCAAAATTTGTAACTATCTTTACGAAGCGATTTGATTTTGATTTACAACTTTTTTTGTAGCAGACAACACTTTCTGAACATCAAAACATGAAAACGTATTTAGGAGATACACTATGATGAGATTGAGGGTGTGAGGGAAGCATCCAACATAGCTTACATGAAAGAAAAGGGTGTTGATCCTTATTATCTTAAGCAACAGGTAAACATCATATAATAAACTCAAAGCAGGTCTTGGATTTCATGATTTACTTTTTGTAAAGTGTAAAAAGTCTATTTTTTTTCTTTGATCAATGTTTGTTCTTTTGATTACTTAGAAAGATTATCAGCTGAACTGATGTAGAAATATGGTATGTATTTGGGATGTTATTCTTTATTTAATTGAAGAACTTGCATTTCCTAATGATTTGTTTGCATAAGAATATGTGTTGACTGAATGCAGGAAGATGACTCTTTACTATCACAAACGCCTAGACTCTTCACTAGCCAAATAGTCGGTATTACCTAAAAATATTCGCTACGGTAACTTTTGTGCCGCTTAATGATACTTGAAATATGGTTTATGTTTATGTACATTAGGAACTCATGATGAATTGATTCTATGATCATTAGAGGTTAGTGTGACTGAGTTTCCTGTTGAGCATAAAACAACACAATTCGGCAAATGCTAGGGTTGGGTTTTGGTCGATTTTGTTTTAAAAGAAGGATTCTTAAGGTCAAAATGAATGAGTTTTCTATTTAGAATGGAAGGCAATTTGACAAATAATTAGCTGTTTCTTTGTTCAAAAGGAGAATTTATAGAGGTTGAAATGCTTATGAGGTATGAATTTTCTATGAAGCCTAAAGCAAGCCAACTCCAACTAATACGTTTATTTGTTTCTCAATTTCGTTCATTAAAAGAAGATTTTTTTAACCTTCCGTTTTTTGGTTACTTGCAGAAAATGTTTCATACATGGTAGAGTAAGCAGTAACCTTCAAAGAAATTTCACAAGTAAGAATACCCTCATATAACAAAACATATTTTTTTTTCCATTTTTTTAGTTTCACCTTCTCTCTAATGGTTGGGTTGGGTGAAGTAACTGATCATAACAGGGTCGAATGAAAACTTTATGGTAGAATAAAAGTGTTCCGTTTTACTCCATAGTTATTATTGTTTACACCCTCCTTACTTATTCATTAAGTTCTTTGTAAGTTTTGGGTCAAACAAACAAGGTGTCAAACTAATGAGATTTGTTTAGTTTTGCAGTTTGCTGATGTTGTAGATCAAGAATAAGTGAAAATGAAAAGCTCACTACCTACCCAAATTGACATTTTTTCACATGAATTGGTTGATATGATTGTTGCTATTTGATGCGGTTTGAATTTTCTTACAGTCAATTTCATATTATAGAATATAATTTGATTGTTCCGTGTTTAAAATTTTTTTTTAGCTTTTTCCATTATAATTAATTTATCCATTCATTAAATTGATAATTTGGTGTTTGAAGTAGACTGTAATATGATATCATTGGACTGCAGGGGTGAGTCGGTTATGGTTGTATCCTTTAATTTGGATACATTCATTTTGCGTTCTCCTTTGTTGAAGATGTATATGTAACCTTTAAGCTGCTAAAAGAGCACCTGCACATAGCAACGATATCTGTGCTATGATGGAATTCTAGGTTCTCCACATTGTGGATAAACATGCTTTCGGTTAACTTCAAAGTGGTAAGGAGATATTTTACTTCTGATGTACAACAGCCTTTATCGGTTCATTTTGTGTAACAGATCCGGTTGTCGCAGCAACGCGCGACTCGGGTAAAAAACTAGTTAGTCACAAATACCAAAAGTTAAATAAATCAAAAGTCATACTTGATGCTCCTTTTTATATAAATTTGATAACTGCCATTCTTGGTTTTAAAAAGCATGCCTTAGGCACGCTGAGGCACGAGGTGCATCAAGGCTCATGGCCAGTTGCCTTTTTGTCTAGAGTCTAGAGGAATTCCAAGAAGTGCCAAAACGGAGCGTTTTTTTGGTGATTTTTCTAGGCTTTTTTGGGTTGAGGTGTGCACCTCATGGACCTGAGGCTTTTTCATGCTTCAAAATGTTGTACCTTGTTTTTTTGCTTGTACATGTAGGTAAAATCATGTAAAAACTTTATATAATCATATAAAAACTTATTTATAGTTATATTTTGGGTTTGGGAAGCTAAAAAAACTATGGGAAATATATAAACATCTTGCGCCTCGGGTACAAAAAGCCCGTCACTTTTGCGCTTCGCGTTTTGCACCTCAGCTTTAGACCCGTCGCTTTTGTGCGCTTCGTGTTTTTCAAAACCAAGCTGCCATTCTCCGTTAGCAGCATTATTTTGTTTAATGTTGTGGACGACAAAATATCATCCAGGTGTAGTTTAAATTCATATAACCAGTTGCTTGGCGTAGTTGTAGAGTATACATGTCAAATGATAAATTAGGCATAAATATCCAAAGTTAAACAAGTCAAGAGTCATATTTGGTGCTTTTTTTTACATAAATTTGATGAATATAACTCTCCATTAGCAGCATGATTTGTTTGGTGGTGCGGATGGCAAAATGCCATCAAAGTATAGTTAAATTTTAGTTGCCATGTTTCTCTTGAGAATTACACAACCATGTGAACCACTATATCTATAATTATAACTTAGATTTTTTTAATATTTTTTAAAAGATAATTATCGTTATATTAAAACATAATCGCGAAAAATTACATCAAGATAGCAGGTAGACGGGCAACAAGCTGCGCCGCCAACCCTTTCTGGATGGCAAACCCTAGCCTACTAAAGACGAACCCCTGCCCCCGGAGTCGAGACACTGCTATGAATGACTTGTTGGACTCTGGACAGGAAACGGATGGTTTCCGGTGCCAAGGAGCTGAAGGTATCAAAAGCCAGGGGTACAAAAACGTGTTGGTTCTCCTCACAAACTTTAGTATGCTTCTCAACTTTCTTCGCCTCTACTTTCCACACCGCTTGCCCTACTACAAAACCTGTTGCTACAACAAATAACTGCCTAACGATGGTTCTGAGTCACAAGGGAGGTTCAGGGGTTCAAGGGTTCCACTTTGCCTAACGCAGGTCGTGGTGTCCTTCTACGTTGCAAACGTAGAAGGAGGTTCAAGGTTATTTTTATTGTTTTAGATGCTTTAAGATTCTGGTTTGAGATGTACTCGAAACCAGAAAAAGAAGTTTTTGAGATCCGAGTGGAGAGAATTGTTCTTCCACGTGCAAGACCAAAAGAATAAGAAGAGTGAAGTGTAAGTGATTGTGATGGTGTAATCAGAGCTGAGGAATCAGCTTCTGATTTATAGAGAAAGGAGAACTCCATAAGGAGAAAGCATCTTGCCTTGAGCCTTGTTGCAACTAAAGGACATCCCACAAATGGTAAGTGGCTGCTATGGACCTGCGGTCTGTTGGCTGATGTTACTCCATCAGCCTGTTTGTTTTGCTCGATGAAAAAGATGACGGGACAAGTCATCTTTTTGACTTAGGATGCTCCTGGTTGTTGAACCCTTGTAGGCTTCAATCCTTTAAGCATTGTTCAGTAATGTTGTTTATTTATTTTTGCTTTAGGCTACCCACGTCATCAGCCCCCCAAGTCAGAAGGTTTGATGAGATAGCTTGAAAGCTTCTGACTGTTTTCTTAGTTTATCCTTTGCTTGAAAGGTTCGAGGGTTCGCTGTGATTTGGGCGGTTATTACTCAGCAGTTTTAATGTTGATTGGACTGTTGATGCGACATCTGGCAGTTCGCTCAGAGTAATTACTGCGTGTCATAATTACGGTTTTTTAAATTAAAATAACCGTTTATTTTTCTTTTTTAATCCTTCTTTACTTCATTTTTCACTTTACTCTTTTCTTTTCTTCATCTTCATCCTCTCAAACGTTTGATCCATCTTAGGGTTTCATGATTTTTCACCACAACAGGTTAGTCTTTTCTTCTTCTTGCTTTGTTTACTGATCATCCTTTTAAGCACAATGGGCGCTAAAAAGGACATGGCCGTTACCTTTTCAACTCTTTCTCAGAAAGAGGTGGAATCGTTTTGTGCCGAATGGGATATTGATTTGTCATTCAATCCCGTGGCTCCTGGTAAAAAACTTTCTGTTTCTGAATGTCCATCTGGTTCTATTGCTTTGTACTGTCGTCATTTTGAATTTGCAAACCTTCGTCATCCTTTTTCTGTGTTTTTGTTGAATGTTCTTGAGTATTATAGGGTTTCCCTTGGTCAGATCCATCCACACGGTGTTGGCCGTGTTTTACACTTTGAATGTCTTTGTAGAGCCCTAGGGTATGATCCCACTCTATTGATGTTTAGGCGATTCTTTCGCCTTGCCAAGATTGGTGACTGGTTCACCTTCGAGGGGTCATCAGTGGAGACTAACCTTCTTTCTTCCCATGTTACAACAGTTGGGCAGTGGAAGAATAGGTTCTTTTGGGTGTCTGATTCTATTTTCCCTTTTAAGCCTGTGTGGAGGCATCCTGAGGCCGTTCTTAATGAAGGGGAACCTACAGAGTCTGAACTTGATGATACCTTTCTAACGACTCTTAGAGCCTGTCCTTCGAGGCTTCGTCCATTTGCTGAACCCTTCTTAGTATTATCCGGTGTTAGCACTCGTTGGGACAAGCCGGGTAGAGATCCTGTTGTGATGAAGGATGGTCAGGGTATGAATTTTGTTTATTGTTGATTTCGTTCACTTTCTTTGTTTCTTTCTTATGTGTTTTATTTTTGCAGTTATGTCGGCTCTTGACTTTATCAAAGGTGATGATGCTTCGGGCGTTGTTTTTGCTGATGCTGAAGCATCGGATGGGGAAGATGCATTGACCAAATATCAGAAAGGAAGGTATGACAGGACCAATTATGTTGCTGTCCCTAATGTGAAGGGTTTTGCTAAAGCCAGTTCTTCCAAGGCTTCAACAAGGAGGTCAAGCAGACGGATTTTGAAGGCTGCTAAGCCTGCTGATCCTTCTGAAGCAGTGACAGTTAGTGATGATATTGAAGAGTCTGAAGATGAGAAAGATCAGACTATGGATGATGCTCTGGTGGATGTTGTTGTTAAGAAAGGTAAGGGCAAGAAGGTGAAGGTTGGGGTGGTGAAAGAAACGGATGTGTCAGCTAGCTTTGATGAGGAAGGTCTGTATGTTCCTGGTTGGAACGTGAAGTCTAGTGATAACTTTAAGTCTTCGGCTGTTTGTGAGGAGGTTCTTGCACACTTTGCTACTCCTGGTGCCAAGGCTTGTCTTGAAGGTTTGGATGATGATGCTCTGCTGGAAAAGATGATGGTGGGTACCTGTAACCTTGCTGCTATGCTGCCAGAGGGGATTAGCAGGTTTAGGAAGGTTATGGGTAAGTATAGTGACTTTGCCAAGAAGAAGAGGGAGATGAAACAGTCCATTGCTGACATGAAGAAGGATGCTGAGGAGTATGCTAAGAAGGAGGTTACTTTGATTGCCCTGATTGATGAACTGAAAAAAGGGCATGAGGCTGAGATGGCAAGACATGAAGCTTCTAGGCTTAAGGTGGAGGCAGATCAGTTGGCTTTGGAAGCAGAGAAAAAGGCCTTTGAAAGTGAAAAGAAGGGGTTGGAGGTTTCTCTTGCTGCTGCCCATAGTGATAACAAATGGTTAATTGAAGAAGGCTTTCAGCAAGTCGTGACCTACCTCCTTCACTCTGCCGAATTCAACTCTGCCCTTGGGGAGGTATATACCAAGCTTTTGACCCATGGTAAGCATGCTGGTTTTGTTGCAGGGTTTAAAGCTCACGAGTCCGGCCAAGTTTTGGAAGAATCTCCCTTTTATCAGCCTAACTCCTTGGATGTATTTAAGGAAACTGTCCTCAAGATGGAACACTCCAGCTATCCTTATGTTGCACAAGTCTCTTCCTTTTATGGGAAACCCTTGAAGGAGCTGAAAGAATTGAAGCCTGCTGGTTTAAACGAAGTTGTATCTGCTAAGGTGCTTCAATCTGTTTCAAGGAAGAGGGCACATTCTGGTGATAGTGAAGAGACGTTGGATGTGGCTGAAACATTTTCCAAGGATGCTAGCGTTGAAGCCTCTGAAGCTGGTCTTGTGGAGAAGGTACCAAAGAAAAGGGAAGAAGGCAAAGAAGGCAAAGGTGGTCAAGGCTGGGAATGAGGATGAAGCCTCTAAGCCTTTAGGGTCTGGTGACGATGCCTGAACTTCCCATTCGTAGCTTTCTTAGCATCTTGGTTTGTTAAAACAATTAACTTTGTGTTTGTGTCTCAAAATACTTTTATCTTTTGTTGGAACCTTTAGTGGTTCCTTGATGGTTATGGGCTGTAGCCCTTTGAACAATTATGCTACTCGTTGGCTTTGTTAAAAGCCCTTAAATGTTAAGTCTTTGTGGCTGGTGTTTAAGTTTTATCGTTGTTTATCTGTTGTTGTTTATGTGTGTTTGTCTTTGTTGTTGTTTGTGAATGTTTATCCGGTAGCACCTTCAAAGGTTGAATGCTGCAGTCATTCATCCTTAAGGTAGTCTAGGCAAACATGTCACCACCTATCCTATTTACACTTATTCAAGTGTTCTCGATGAATTTTCGTAAGTTTGTTTTCTAAACTTAAGGAACGATTGGTGTAGGCTGTTCAAACCTGTCTATGAGATTCATAAAAGTGTTTTTTGTTTATCTCATGGAGTAGGATTGATTTAGGAACTCACCCCTTATATAGGTCCGTTTATCCTTCGAACCTATTGAGCGAAATGGCCTGGGAGCTCATCCCCTTACATGGTTCCTACCATGGAGTTTCTTGCAAGGTTCTCAACCTGAACTTAGGATAGAAAGACAAAGTTTCTAAAAGAGGATCAAATGATCCTTTCATTCATTAGATGGATTAACATTACATCGTTTGAAAAAGAACAACATTTTCTTACAACTTAAACAAAGAACCTTTTGAGGTTCTTGCCGTTCCAGTGACGGGGGAGTTTTTTGCCTTCCATGCTTGCCAGTTTATAGGACCCCCCTTTGTGGGATTCTAGGATTGTGTATGGGCCTTCCCACTTAGGTCCTAGCTTCCCTTGACTTTCCTTCTTGCTTGCTTCGTTGTTTCTTAAGACCAGGTCACCGGGCTTGAATCGTTCATGCTTAACCCTGGCGTTGTAGTAGGACTCCATCTTTTGTTTGTATTGAGCTTCACGGATGGCTGCTGAGTCCCTTGCTTCTTCTAGGAGATCAAGGTTAAGCAATGATTCTTGTTCATTTGCCTGGACGTCGACATGAAAGGTTCTTGGTGTGGTGATTCTGATTTCGGCAGGTATTACTGCTTCAGATCCAAAGGTAAGGCTGTAAGGCGTTTTCTTATTGCTTGTCTTCTCAGTGGTTCGAATTGCCCAAAGAACGCTTGGCAATTCTTCCAACCAGTTTCTTCCTTGTCGGCCTAGTCTAGCCTTGATCCCTTCAACCACACTCCTGTTCATTCTTTCAACTTGGCCGTTCGACTGGGGGTATGCCACAGAGCTGAAGACTTGAGTTATCCGGTACTCCTTGCACCAAGCACTGAACGGTTTCTCTGCAAATTGCTTGTCGTTATCCGTCACGAGCACCCCAGGTAGGCCATACCGGCAAATGATGTTTTCCCAAACGAAGTCAATTATCTTTTTCCCTGATATTTTCCCTAAGGGCTTCACTTCTGGCCATTTTGTGAAGTAATCAACTGCCACCAATAGGAATTTGACCCCTCCTTTTGCTGGTGGGAAGGGTCCAACGATATCCATTCCCCATTTGTAGAACGGCCAAGCTGAATTAACAGGCACCAAATCATGCTTGGGACTTTTGGGGACTGGGGCGTGAATTTGGCAGGCTTCACATCTTTTCAATTGTTCTGATGCATCACGATGCATGGAGGGCCAGAAATATCCCAGGTTCATAAGCTTTGCCACAACTGACCTTGGACCGCAGTGGGCTCCGCAGATTCCTTCATGAACTTCCTTAATCAGGTACCTGCTCTGTTCGGGTCCTACACATCAGAGCAGTGGGGCTAAGTACCCTTTTTTGTAAAGCATTTCATCTTGTATGGTATACTGCTTGGACTTGTTTCGGATCCTTTCAGCTTCAACAGGGTCCTGTGGTAGTTCTCCTTTTTGTAGGAACCTTATAAACGGAGTCATCCAGTTTGGTTCGTTTTCAGTGATGACATCTTGGACTTCCAATTCTGATATGGCAGGATGCTTGATCACCTCAACCAATACTTTCTTAGTGAGGTGGGCAAAAGTTAACAAGGCAAGCTTGCTTAGGGCGTCAGCCTTTTTGTTGTGAGACCTTGGAACCTGCTTGATCTTGCATTGTTGGAAAGTGTTCATGATTTCCTTGGCTTTCTCTTTGTATTTTTTCATGTTGGGTTCTTTGGCAATGTAGCTATCGTTCACTTGGCTAGAGACCAGTAGTGAATCGGTGAACACTTGAAGCTTGTGAACCATCATCTTTTTTAGAAGCTTGAGTCCTGCAATCAGGGCTTCATATTCGGCTTCATTGTTTGTTGTCTGAAATTCCAAACGAAGGGCATATGTGAATTCTAACCCTTCAGGGTTGATTAATATAAGACCAGCTCCGAGCCTTCAACGCTGGAAGCTCCATCTGTGTAAAGCTTCCAGGCATCAGGATCAAGAGGTTCGTCTATGGTCATGTTAACCTCAGCAGTTTCTACCCTTGGAATTTCAGCAATGAAGTCAACAAGTATTTGTGCTTTTATTGCTTTTCTCGGGACGTAGGTGATTTTGTGTTCACCTAGCTCAACAGCCCACTTAGCTAGTCGTCCCGAGGTTTCAGGCCTTTCAAGCACATTCTTGATTGGTTGGTCAGTGATTACTTGTATAGGATGTGCTTGAAAGTACCTTCGAAGCCTTCTGGCTGTTTGTACCAGGGCTAAGGCCAATTTTTCCAAAGGAGGGTACTTGACCTCTGCTAACTTTAAGGTTTTACTAAAGAAATAAACGGGTACCTGAGCTTTCTTTCTTTCGATAGTGAGAACAGCGCTGAAGGCTTCCTTAGTGACTGAAAGATAGACAGAGATCATTTCCCCTGCTTCGGGTGCTGCAATGGTGGGAAGGGAAGCCAAGTAATGTTTCATGGTGTTGAAGGCTTCCTCTGCTTCTTCTGTCCACCTGAAGTTTTTCTTGTCAGTGCAACCTTTGAGGGTTTTGATGACCTGTCGTTAGGGTCATGCAAAAACCTAAATAACCTAAGTAGCTAGGGTAAGTCAGGTATCGAATCCACGGGGAGCATGTGGTTAGTATTACACTTTTTGTTTGATTACTTAAACTAAAATAACTAAACTAGATTAAACTGATTTTGGATTTGACTAATTTACTAAAACAATATACGAGAAAGATGATCAATCTCCAGGTTTCAGGTTTAAGATTCCACACAAACTTGTTTAATTAGTTGGAAACCACATAGACATGGTCTTGTATATAGTTTACTCAAAGTGATAATTAAACACAAGTTTTTAATAATAACTCGTACAATCTAATTACCAAATCATAAATGTCAAATACCCTCCTAATTACCAAACTGCTCACGATGCAAGAAAACCGAATGCGAATGGCAATAGATAAATATTTAAAACATAAATGACTCGTTTAAATCAAATAACCCACAAGTGTTCTCAAAGCGTCAATAAGAAAACAATCCATAAAACTAAATCAAACAAAGTTTTGTGTTTAACCTAAGCAAACCATACACCCGGAGATGATCACACGATTAGCCTCGCTGCATTGCCTCTCCTCCCGTATCCTCTCTTGTTGTGCGCCCCTAGGCAGCCAAGGAGCTACTGCCGTCAAAACATAATAATAATAATAGTCTCCTGTTGTGCGATGTTCTTTCTTCTTTTTATTTCGTAACCCCTCAAAAAATTCCTCAATCCCTTGCTATTCGATCCTTTTCTTTGGATTCCTTGTGGCCCACTGTTCAGCCCAAATGCAAGCCCATTGTGTATGTTATATTAATTCAACTTAATAGTTAATTTCATTAGTGAGCCCAAGGTCAACAAACTGATTTCATGTACAAGTTCACAAACAATTGAAGTTAGTATTAAAATAAAACTAAATCTCAAATGCTCATTTATGACTTTTGATTATTTACGTGAATCCTCCATCCATGAAGTAATTGAATTTATTTCAACAGAAATTAATTAGGTGCAAACATTCATAACTCCATAAAGTATTTATCAATTCAATTTTTTATTTGAGATTTCATTTAAACTTATTCATATTGATTCTACATTTAGCAAGCTTTTATCTTGAAACAAAAATATAAAAATATTAGTGCATTTATATTATAATTAATATGATAAATGATGAACCAAAAATGCACTGATTAAACACTAAAATATATACAAAAAGAACATATTAACAAGGTGTGTTTCACAACACATCACACCCCCACACTTATCTTTTTTCGTCTCGAAAAAATTATATATATACTCTGCTCAAGACATTATCACAGACTAGCACCCCAGTCGCCCATCATACCTTAGCTAAGGTCCGAAGTCATACCCCATTTAAAGATCAGCATTAGATGTGTTAATTCAACAAGTTAAATTGATTTCCATTTAAAAACAGAATTAACCTGACTAAATCTAACAAGCTTCCGGTTTTTATTCTCATGCAACACACCCCTCACAATTTTTCACTCCACTCGGTTTAATATCTGGACTAGCATGTAATGTGCTAGTATTATTCACTCAAAACCAAAAATGTAACTTTGTTATCATAGGCTTGTATAACAATCACACCTCAGCTGTCGACAATGCACATACCTAAAGGACTTACGGGTTTTGGGCTTCGGGTAAAGGTAGGATAGATTTGGCTAGAAGTGGCTAAAATAAAATGGTAAAACCAATATGATTGGACATCCTTATTTACATTACAATAACATACTAACACATAGACTTCTATTTTTTTTTTTCTTTTCGCTTTTTTTTTTCTTTTTTTCGTTTTTTTTTTCATTTTTTTTCACATATATATTTTTTTTCTAACATAAATACAATCACTTAACACTTTGGATGTCATCAACACTTGGTAAAGGTACTGGTTTATTTCGGTGATTATGTGGTTTAGCAAACGAAAGGGTATAAGGCTCAAAGTTGGTTACTAATGGTAATATTCTTAGGTAAACCGGTTAACACAAAACAAAACGTGGGTATCAAAAGAAAAGGGGAAATCCTAGATTGCCTTTATCATCTACATGCATATCTAGTCTACAACCTCAGCATGTATAAAATCACACAAGTTCTGCAACAGAGAAACATCTGGCCTACTCTCAACAAATGAAAACATATATATGAATCAATTTATCATCTAGTAGGCTCAAGATCTCACGAAAGTGGGGAAATGGGTTACCGATGTGTGCATGCATTTATTACCAATAGCTTGTTAAATCTAGTCAGGCAATTCTAAACATTTTTTTAAAAAAAACACCTGCTGAAAACGGTTCATATTACTTTTCCACAAATTAGACCATGACTAAGGATCTACTGCCAAAACAATCAAGAAACAACTGGTATGTACTGAAAAATCTGTTTTATGTCTGATTAGAATGCGTTTTAGGAACAGTTTTCAAGACATTTTCAATTTTTATTTTTTTTTTAATTTTTTTAGACTCAAGAATAAATAAAAACGAAGTTTCCCCACCCCCACACTTGAACGACACATTGTCCTCAATGTACGATAGGGAATAAAATAAAGCAGAAATAAAAATAAAATACAACAGTAAAAGGAACAGACTCCCCTGGATATAGGCAGTGCGCGTATGAGTCTCTAGAGTTCCTACCAATCGAACCGTATAGCATTTCATTCGCGGCCGATAAACAAACCTGAAACGAAGAAACAAGAAAAAAAACAAACAAATCGGGATACCTGCAAACATTAGTAATTTTTAGATTGTCACCGCCCGAATGGAGATTGAGTACGGGCAGGGCAATCTGTTCTTGCAATTCAAATCATATCAATCGATCCCATGACTCCAACAAAAATAAAACTGACTCAAACACACTCGAAAATAAAAAAAATAAAATAAAATAAAACAAATAAATATACAAAATATACAAAAATCATACCTGATGTTCATTCATGGTGGTCTCAAAGAACATTTGCCCACCGCATTCCCGATGTAAGCTCGGTAATTAACATGCCATATCCCGACTTGCTTTTTCATGCACGGCATGACTATAAAGTAAACGCAGGTACATTTCTTACTAGTTTGCCCAATGTCTTGCATTACCACCTTCTTAATCTTTGATCTCAAACCCCCATCCCCAACTGTGTTAGTTGCAATGATCACTACAGAAGGCGATTCGTGAGAAACTTGGGTCGCCTCAACCACCAGGTCTTCAAGAGGTGCTAAGTCTTCAGTTGGGTTTAAACATACAATTTCAAGTTTAGGAAGACTTACACCCTCTTCTTTTCCTTCTTCATCAACTACAACCGATACTTCTTGTGTTTCTCCAACAAATACAGGAATTGATGTGGTTTTCTCCTTTACAACCTTCCATGATGCAATTTGTTCATCTGTTTGGTTCAATTGTTGGACTATAGCCTCATGTCTCAACTTACTCTCATGCATCATCTCCTTCATCAAATCCCTGATTTCATTCAATTTAGAATTTTGGTGATTATAATCTTCATGGTAGATTGAGAATGACATCCTCTCAGGTTCATAATCACCGCAATCCCAATTCGGCTCATAGTTGCAGTTGATATTTGATTGATAGTATCCCTGATATGTGTAACTCGACTTCATTTTTTCTTTCCAAAACATTGGATCTTTCCAAAACATTGGATCTTTCCAAAACACTGGGCAATCCTCATATATGTGAATTTTCCCGCAACAGGTGCACGACTGATAAGATCCATCCATGATCCAAAGACTTCACTCCCTACACAAACTAAAATACCCGCGTAAAAACGAACAAATAGAATAAAAAAAAATAAACAAAAACAAAAAATTTTAATTCTTTTTTTTTTTGAAAGCAAACAAAGATAAATCAAACAAAACCTACAACACTAAGCGCACTAGCTCCCCGGCAACGGCGCCATTTGATGACCTGTCGTTAGGGTCATGCAAAAACCTAAATAACCTAGGTAGCTAGGGTAAGTCAGGTATCGAATCCACGGGGAGCATGTGGTTAGTATTACACTTTTTGTTTGATTACTTAAACTAAAATAACTAAACTAGATTAAACTGATTTTGGATTTGACTAATTTACTAAAACAATATACGAGAAAGATGATCAATCTCCAGGTTTCAGGTTTAAGATTCCACACAAACTTGTTTAATTAGTTGGAAACCACATAGACATGGTCTTGTATATAGTTTACTCAAAGTGATAATTAAACACAAGTTTTTAATAATAACTCGTACAATCTAATTACCAAATCATAAATGTCAAATACCCTCCTAATTACCAAACTGCTCACGATGCAAGAAAACCAAATGCGAATGGCAATAGATAAATATTTAAAACATAAATGACTCGTTTAAATCAAATAACCCACAAGTGTTCTCAAAGCGTCAATAAGAAAACAATCCATAAAACTAAATCAATCAAAGTTTTGTGTTTAACCTAAGCAAACCATACACCCGGAGATGATCACACGATTAGCCTCGCTGCATTGCCTCTCCTCCCGTATCCTCTCCTGTTGTGCGCCCCTAGGCAGCCAAGGAGCTACTGCCGTCAAAACATAATAATAATAATAGTCTCCTGTTGTGCGATGTTCTTTCTTCTTTTTATTTCGTAACCCCTCAAAAAATTCCTCAATCCCTTGCTATTCGATCCTCTTCTTTGGATTCCTTGTGGCCCACTGTTCAGCCCAAATGCAAGCCCATTGTGTATGTTATATATTAATTCAACTTAATAGTTAATTTCATTAGTGAGCCCAAGGTCAACAAACTGATTTCCTGTACAAGTTCACAAACAATTGAAGTTAGTATTAAAATAAAACTAAATCTCAAATGCTCATTTATGACTTTTGATTATTTACGTGAATCCTCCATCCATGAAGTAATTGAATTTATTTCAACAGAAATTAATTAGGTGCAAACATTCATAACTCCATAAAGTATTTATCAATTCAATTTTTTATTTGAGATTTCATTTAAACTTATTCATATTGATTCTACATTTAGCAAGCTTTTATCTTGAAACAAAAATATAAAAATATTAGTGCATTTATATTATAATTAATATGATAAATGATGAACCAAAAATGCACTGATTAAACACTAAAATATATACAAAAAGAACATATTAACAAGGTGTGTTTCACAACACATCAGGTTTTGAAGAAAGGTAGGGATTTTTCAGCTAGTTTTGACACGAAACGTTTCAAGGCGGCAAGTTTGCCGTTCAAGCTTTCCACCTCCTTCTTGGTTTGTGGTGACTTCATTTTGAGGATGGCTTGAACCTTGTTCGGGTTAGCTTTTATGCTTTGTTTTCCTACAACATGACCCAAGAATTTCCCTTCTTCAAAACCGAAGGAACACTTGATAGGATTTAGTTTCATGTTGATCTTCTTGAGATTGTTGAAGGTTTCTTGTATGTCTGCAAGCATTTCGTCCTCAGTCTTGCTTTTGATGACTAAATCATCCACGTATGCTTCCATGTTTCTGCCAATTTGTTCGGCAAAGGCTTTGTCGACCAACCTTTGATAGGTGGCACCTGCATTTTTTAAACCGAAGGGCATCTTTTTATAACAAAAGATACCCTTGTCAGTATGGAAGGCAGTCTTCTCTTCATCTTCCTCCTTCATTTGTATTTGGTGATAACCTTTATAGGAATCCAAAAAGCACTTGAAGGGGAAACCTGTTAACGAGTCAACTTTCAAATCCACCTCTGGTAAAGGATAGCAATCCTTTGGACAAGCTTTATTGAGGTCTTTGAAGTCTATGCACATCCTCCATGAATCATCAGGTTTCTTAACCATTACTGGATTTGCAACCCAGGATTGGTATTTGACTTCTCGAAGGATTCCTGCTTCAACCAGTTTGTCAACCTCCTGGCAAGCTGCTTTGCTTCGTTCTGGAGCGAGGCTTCTTTTCTTTTGCACTATTGGTTTGATGTTTTGGGGAACTTTAAGTTCATGCTCAGCAATCTCACGAGGGATCCCTGTCATGTCACTGGGACACCAAGCGAAAACATCGACATTGTTTTTCAGCAATGCTTCAAGCTTTGAAAGAATTTCCCTAGGAAGGGCTGTGTTTACCCGTATCCTTTGATCAGGGTATTTGTGATTGATGCTAAGACCGAGTTTGCTCTGTTCTTCAACAACCGTTAACACAGAGGCTGATGGTTGGAGGGTTCCTACTCCTTCTTTGGTGGGGAACTTGGCACTCTTCCGGCTGATGGAAACGGTCATATCGAAGGCTACTACACCAGGTCTACCAATGATGACATCGTAACTGGATGGTAGGTCCAAGACAATGAAAGTCAATGGTTCGGTTCTTCGCATTTGTCCATCAGAGAAAGTCACATTGAGCACTATTTCGCCCAAGGGCTTGATGGGAATGTCAGCTATGCCTTTGATGGCAGCTTCGGCTGGCTTGAGCATGGAGCGTTCTTCGAGGCTTAGAAGGTTGAAGTATTTTGCAAACATGATTTCAGTAGCAGCTCCGGTGTCTATGTAGGCTTTTTGTGTTTGACATGAACCCACGAGGGCTTCAAGGACTAGTGGATCACAATGTTTTTCTTCGTTTGTACAAGGGAAGTAGATGCCTTGACGTTCCCAATCCTCCAACCTCTGTCGTTTGCTTGGTGTTTCACTTTCAACAAACACCATGGCAACGTCTTTCTTCTTGCCATCAGCTATGTTTTCTTTGACACCTTTGACCAAGTGGGCTAGTTCCCCAGACCTAACTGCTTCTTCAATCCTCTTCTTAAGCTGGAAGCACTCGTTGGTGTGGTGTCCCTTCTCTTCGTGAAACTCACAATACTGGTTGAAGTTTTCGTTTCTTTTGCTTTTAGGTAAGGGACAAGGTGGTCTAAAGGTGTGTTTGACTTCTTCCGTTGCTAGAATTTCTTGAGGAGTTTTGGAGAGGGTTTTAAAGTTTACGTTTCTATCCTTGCTTGGAGGGTTCCTGCTTTCGGACTTCCGAGACTCATATCTCCTGGATCTGTTGTCATAGGTACCGTAGTTTCCTCTTTTTCGAGTAGGGCTGTTGCTTCTCCAGTTGGAAGCCCTTTTTCTTTGTTCCTTTATGTCTACAGCCTCTTCTCCTCGGATATGGGCTTCGGCTCTTTCTAAAGCCTCTTCAAGGGTTTTGGGGAGACTTTTGTTAAACTCCCTGGTGAGGTAGTTTGAGTTGATGGCATTCATGAACCCTGCAAACTTCATCTTTTCATCTGCACCAACGTAAGTAAGACCTTATTTTTTGTATCTTTCAATGAAGCTCTTCAGGCTTTCATCATCCTTTTGCTTTATCTGGAAGATGACGGTTGCATCCTTGACACATCGTCTCTGTTGTGAAAAGTTGGCCAGGAATCCTTTACCAAGTTCATCAAAGGTTCGGATGCTTCCAGCCTTCAAGCCATTGAACCAGATTCGTGCAGATCCAACAAGGGTTTGCATGAACATCAAGCAACACTCAGGATCACCCCATTTCTCGATCCGAGCGGCCCCTGAGAAGATCTGAAGGTGATCTTCTGGATCATCAGTACCATCATACATTCTTATATGAGCTGGCATCTTTAGCTTGTTAGGAAAGTCATAATCTGCTATTTCTGGTGAGAAGCAAGATAAGCTGTTTGGCTTGTAGGGTTGGTTGACAGGGTGTTCCGTCCTGTTGTTGGTCATTCCAACCGGAGTTCCCTGTTGAGCAGCGATGGCCTGTCTGATGAGCTGCTGCCAAGGGAAGTTAGCCATCATTTGTGATATCATGTAGGGCATGAGGTTAGAACCTTGGAGGTTTTCGGTTGTGGCTACATTGCCGGTCACCATGGGGATGCTCATGGAAGCGTTCCTTGCCATGGGGAGTGAAGCCATGGCTTGCTCCCATGAAGTGGCTACCGGTGGTGGGATACTGGATATCGTGCCCAAGTGGTGCACCAGTGGTGGCAGCTTGGGTGGTAAACAGTGGGAAGGCAGTAGGACTGGACCTTGCTTCATGCTGAGAGGTGGGGAATGTGTTGCTGGGACCAGCATTACTGCTTCCGAGTCGTGGTCTATGACTGTAGGTGGCATTTAGAGGAGGAGGAGGAGGTCCCGGTGAGAGTGACACTTCCTCTTCCTCGCCATAATCTAGACGGAGACGGACTCCTTTATCCCTTTCCCTCATGACATACTGGTTCAAAAGGGATCTAAGCTGCATAAAGTTTCTTTCCACTCCTTCAGGGGTAAGATCTATACGTTGGGGAGTTTGTGCAAGATCAGGGAGAGGGGAAAACACCCCTGAACGAATGGGAGGTGGAGTCTGTAAGCTTGTCGTCCCATGATGTGCAGGTGGGGACTGAGTTCTAGCTGGAGTGCCTCCCGGAGTGGAGAAAGACACAGATCTGGCTGGAGAAGTCTGATCTGTGCTTGGAGAGATCTGGTTGACCTCCTCTTGGGACTCAGGGTCAGACATGGAGAGAGTCGGAGCTACACAACTGATTTTTGTAAAGACAATGGCGTAGCCCCACGGTGGGCGCCAACTTGTTGCTACAACAAATAACTGCCTAACGATGGTTCTGAGTCACAAGGGAGGTTCAGGGGTTCAAGGGTTCCACTTTGCCTAACGCAGGTCGTGGTGTCCTTCTACGTTGCAAACGTAGAAGGAGGTTCAAGGTTATTTTTATTGTTTTAGATGCTTTAAGATTCTGGTTTGAGATGTACTCGAAACCAGAAAAAGAAGTTCTTGAGATCCGAGTATTGTTCTTCCACGTGCAAGACCAAAAGAATAAGAAGAGTAAAGTGTAAGTGATTGTGATGGTGTAATCAGAGCTGAGGAATCAGCTTCTGATTTATAGAGAAAGGAGAACTCCATAAGGAGAAAGCATCTTGCCTTGAGCCTTGTTGCAACTAAAGGACATCCCACAAATGGTAAGTGGCTGCTATGGACCTGCGGTCTGTTGGCTGATGTTACTCCATCAGCCTGTTTGTTTTCCTCGATGAAAAAGATGACGGGACAAGTCATCTTTTTGACTTAGGATGCTCCTGGTTGTTGAACCCTTGTAGGCTTCAATCCTTTAAGCATTGTTCAGTAATGTTGTTTATTTATTTTTGCTTTAGGCTACCCACGTCATCAGCCCCCAAGTCAGAAGGTTTGATGAGATAGCTTGAAAGTTTCTGACTGTTTTCTTAGTTTATCCTTTGCTTGAAAGGTTCGAGGGTTCGCTGTGATTTGGACGGTTATTACTCAGCAGTTTTAATGTTGATTGGACTGTTGATGCGACATCTGGCAGTTCGCTCAGAGTAATTACTACGTGTCAGAGTAGTTTCAGTGGAGAATGTTGGTTGATTTCATTGTATGATATGATATTATTAAAATCAACTTCGCCATCTATGAAGTGAGCTTTTTGTAAAAGGCTCACAAGAAGAATTTTTTACAACTATACATGCTCAGCTTGTTTTACTAATGGTCGTTTTCCTAGCTGCACAACTGGTTGTTTCCGGCTTTCAAGATGTTAAGTTTTAAAGATTTTTAGTGGCAACTTTATTAGGCTTATATGCGAATTGGGGATACACAAGAATAAAAGGAATTGGGTGGAAATGGGCTGGTGTTATCCGGCTTTACAATCAGGGGCAGATATAGGTAAGGTGCTCTCGGTTCCAAAATTTTTGTAGAAACCATAACAAAAGTAATGATGTTCTCCAGCGGTTAAAGACTTCCACCTCTAAACATGTGGTTCCTTGTTTGAATCACCTCTGTGCCATTTTCTCACATTTTTTTCCTTTTCTTGTAAATTCATTTTTTAAACGCACTGGATGACTCATTCCCGACAGTCCAACATGCAACACTTGGCACATAGTCGACTTCTTCATGGGCCTTTGCAAATTCCAACTCAACGGCATCAAAGAATTTTAATATTTTTGTTTATTTTTTTTAATGTAACTACAATATTGAGGAATACAATTTCAAGATGTTAATTCTATATATCGTAGAATATAAGTTTAAAGAAAAAAATGTTTATGAAAGTTTTATTAAAGTTTATTTATATTTGGTGAAACATTATTTATGGTTGCTAGTTCTTTGACAAAACTACTGTTTTATGCTAAATAAAATATCATATTTTCTAAAACAACGATAGATGAATGGTTCTAACATTTTTTTTAAACAAAAACCAAAATTAGGGTAACTATTGCTTGTTTTATTCATCGTTTTTATACCTAAGTTTGAAAGTAGTAGGATGTCATAACCATTTAAAATGCATTTTTTCCAATATGATTTTAATTCTTATGCTTTGTTTTTATTTTTAGGAATAATGGAAATAAATAATCCCAAGTATTCACTATTGGCCAATAATAGTTTCAACTACGAAAATCACCAATATTGGTCCCAACTTTCGACATATTGGAAACCAACGGACCCAAACTAACGGAGGCTAACTCCGTTAGTGTGATGCTGACGTGGCATGCCACGTAGGATCATTTTGCCACGTGGCATGCCACGTAGGATCATCTTGCCACCTAAGCATGCCACGTCAGCATCACACTAACGGAGTTAGCCTCCGTTAGTTTGGGTCCGTTGGTTTCCAATATGTCGAAAGTTGGGACCAATATTGGTGATTTTTGTAGTTGAGACTGTTATTGGCCAATAGTCAATAGTTGGGATTATTTATTTCCATTTTTCCTTATTTTTACCATTTTACTACTTACTAGAGGGTATGAAATATGCATACTCTGAAATTTTTTGTTTTGGTTTTGTCATACGTTATAAACTCGTCTTTTATACTCAATCTTGATAAAAACTCATTTAGACAAAACTTGATAAAAGTCACGGTACCCTTAAACTTGGGAGGATCGGTCTCGGTACGTATACGGACAAAACACGTGTAGATTTACACTACTGAGCAAAAAAACAGGGGACGCGACACCCCGCCCCCCACTATAAAGCTTCGCCCCTTCCTAACCTGAACCGTCGAATTGACCCGAAATTTTTTATGTTTGGTCCTATGAAATTTAAACATCTAAAAATAGTAAACCCATTGGAAATGTTAATGTTTGAATTCTTGATTGATTTTCTCATTCAACATAATGGGTATAAATAATACATAACAAATCTCCTAAAAGGAGGGGAATATTATCTACCAAATATACAATTGTTTCCTAATTTTGTATATTCTAATACACCCCCGCAGTCGAAGCGAAGGGTGGACGAATGCTGAGACTGGAGCGAAAATCATCGAAGAGAATACGAGGCAGCCCTTTGGTGAAGATGTCAGCTATCTGGTGACGAGATGAAACATGTAGCACACGAACATGACCCTTCTGTACTTGTTCCCGAACAAAATGGATGTCCAACTCAATGTGTTTCGTTCGTTGATGTTGAACCGGATTACCTGAAAGATATATAGCACTGACATTATCACAGTAAATGAGGGTTGCACGAGTGAGGGGCCGATGAAGTTCTAGAAGAAGGTTGCGAAGCCAGCATATCTCAGCTACAACATTTGCAACACCACGATACTCTGCTTCTGCGCTGGAGCGACTGATAGTAGACTGGCGTTTAGAAGACCATGAGATGAGGTTGTCGCCAAGATAAACACAGTAACCTGAGGTGGAGCGACGTGTGTCGGGGCAGCCAGCCCAGTCAGCATCTGTGTAGGCACGAAGCGAGCCGGTGTCAGAGGGCCCAAGGTGAAGACCAAGATCAGAAGTGCCTTGAATGTAGCGAATGATGTGTTTTAAGGCATTCCAGTGAGCAACCCGTGGAGCATGCATATGCATGCAAATCTGTTGTACCGCATAGGAGATGTCGGGACGTGTAAACGTGAGGTACTGTAGTGCACCTGCAAGAGAACGAAGGGTTGTTGGATCATCATGAAGAGGACCTGTGTCAGCACTGAGCTTAGGTTGGGTGTCTACTGGCGTGGCAGCCGGCTTGCACGAATCCATAGCCGCTCGATGTATAATGTCTTTTATGTAAGCCGATTGTGAAAGGAAAAGGTTGTTGCCTTCACGAGTAACCTGAATGCCCAGAAAAAATGACAATGGACCCAAATCTTTCATTGAAAATTCACCTGCAAGACTTTGCATTATCCGAAGACGAAGAGCCTCATTAGATGTCATAAGAATGATGTCGTCTACGTATATTAACAGGTAGGCAATGTCACGGCCATTATTATAGTTAAACAAAGAATTGTCCGATTTGCTCTGCCGAAACCCCTGCAAAAGAACAAAGTCAGTGAAGCGTTGATACCACGCTCGAGGTGCTTGTTTGAGACAATATAACGACTTCTTTAGACGGCAGACATGATCAGGATAGTCCCTGTCACGAAACCCCATGGGTTGGTACATAAAGACTGTCTCGTGTAGTGTGCCGTGTAAAAATGCATTGGTGACATCCAGCTGGTTTATCTGCCATGATTGAGCCAGTGCCAATGATAAGATAAGCCGAATGGTTGCCGGCTTGACAACCGGGCTAAACGTCTCCCCACAGTCAATACCTTCCTGCTGACCACGACCGTCACAAACCAACCGTGCCTTGTATCTTTCCAATGTGCCGTCAGACCTGAATTTATGTTTAAAAAGCCACATACTACGAATAATGTTCATATCAGGGGTGCGAGGTACAAGCTCCCAGGTCTTATTTTTAATAGGGGCACTAAATTCGTCGGTCATGGCGTTATACCACTCCGGCGTGGACAAGGCAACCGTGGAATTTTTGGGAATGGGTTGGAGAGTGGTTGTGTTGAGATTAAATAGTTGCTTAGGTTTGACGATTCCACTCATGGAGCGAGTGCGAATTGTACGAGGTTGGGCAGTGGGTGAAGATGGCTGAGACGAGCTTGTAGTGTGCTCTGTGGAGGGGGTGGGCTGACCGGTTTGGGCTGAGGAGGAAGGAGATGGGCCGGATGATGTAGTATGTTGGGCCGAGGAAGATTGAGAGTGAGGGGATGGGGAGTGTTGGGCTGGTGGTGAGTTTTGTGAGGGAGTTGGGCTTTGTGATTGGGGCGAGTGGGAAGATGGAGGGGATGGAGAGTGTTGGGCTGGTGGTGGGCTGTGTGAGTGGGCCGAGTGGGAATTGGGAGAGTGGGCAGTTTGGTTAGTGGAGTTGGATGGGGATGTGTTAGCGGAGGGTGGTGTAGACTGTGAGTTAGTGTGTGAGATGTTGGGTTCGGGTGCGGGTGGGTTGGGGTTGTTGGGCTGGATTGGGCCAGTAGGATGTGATGAGAGGTGATGCCAAAGGAGAGGGTTTAGAGTCGGGTTTAGGAAGTCGTAGGTAGTGGGCTTAGCGGGTGATTGGATTGCATAAGGAAAGATGGATTCCTCGAACTGAACGTGTCGAGAAATAAGAATTTGGTTTGTGGAGAGGTCAAGACATGTGTATCCACGGTGATTAGAGGGATAACCGAGGAATACGCACGGGTGAGAGCGGTTAGCGAGCTTGTTTATGGTGGTGGAGGGTGTGATTGGGTAGCAAAGGCAACCGAAGACGCGTAGGTGATCGTACTCCGGTTGACAATGATAAAGGAGGGATGTTGGGGATTTAAATTTTAGGGCTTTGGTCGGCAGTATATTTAGTAAGTAGGTGGCGGTGGCTAGGGCATGATGCCAGAGGTTGGGGGGCAGAGATGCTTGGGCAAGTAGGGTGCGGACCATGTTGTTAATGGTGCGGAGTTTGCGTTCCGCTTTACCATTTTGGGATGAGGTGTGGGGACAAGAGAACCTGAAATGCATGCCATTGGTATTACAAAAGTTGTAAAAATGGTTGTTTTTATATTCGGTTCCATTGTCACATTGAAACTGTTTAATTTTTCTTTCGAATTGTGTGGTAATGTGGTTATAGAATGTAGTGAAGGCGGCAAACACTTGTGATTTATTTGAGAGTGGAAATGTCCACACAAAATCTGTGTAATCATCAAGAAACAGCACATAATAGCAGTGACCTCCCGTACTAAGGACGGGGGAGGTCCAAAGATCACTATGAATAATATCGAAAGGCATGCAAGTAGAATTCATAGAATCAAAAAAAGGAAGTTTAGTACTCTTCCCAAAAACACAAGGTTCACATAAAGTTTTGCTTATTTTTGAATAATCAATGAAAGACGACAATTTTAAAGACTGTAAAAGATTGTTGCCCGGGTGTCCAAGACGTTGGTGCCAGCGATCTTGAGTGATGATGGTGAAGGCGGTTGGTTGAGTAAATGTTGAGGAGAGTTGAGCAGTGAGGGATAAAGATCGTCGGTACTGTTGCATCTAAGGATGGGCGCCCGAGTTTTGAGATCCTTCACAAGAAAACCAAAGGGGTCAAATTCAATGGAAACAAGGTTATCAGTGGTAAGTCGTCTAACAGAGATTAAATTTTTGATAATATGAGGGGCAAAAAGGACATTATTTAATTTTAAGGGTAGGAAGGGCAGTGGAAGGACTTGGTTGCCTTGTGCAAAAACGGGGATAGATTGGCCATTTCCAACAATGATAAATTTATTAGTGCACGTATTAAAATTAGACGAAGAGTATATACCTTGCTGATTGGCAGAGTGAGATGATGTGCCAGTATCCATAACGCCATGATCCGGTGGATTGAGAGACATGGTGTAAAGGGCTTGCTCGATGTCCGTGGGTGTGTATGTGTAGTTGGCCTGATCCGGCTGGGAGCCCAAAATACCTTGACTGTTCTGCTGGTTAGGCCTAGAAGGATAGGGACACGGTGGACGAGCAGACGAGTTGGATGTGGCAGCCGAGTTATTAAGCAAGTTGGACCATTGGTTTGCTGTCCAAGAAGTTGGGAACACAATGTAAGGGTGGTTGTGTGTGTTCTGTGACTGACCACGGCCTCGGGAATTGTTGTACCCGCGACCACGGCCCCTGCCCCGTCCCCTGGAACGCGTCCTGGAGTTGTCTGGAGCAGGCTGCGAGGCGGTCACAGCAGCCAGGGCTGTGGCCGAGTGCTGAGCGGCGGTTGCGGATTGTCTTTTCTTCTTTGTTTCTTCATTAGTAAGACGGCTGCGAACCTCCGCAAAATCGGGAAGCGGATCACGATTTTGCAGAACAGTGGAGATGCCGTCAAACTATTCGGTCAGACCCGTTAGGACCTGAAGAACGAGCGTACGGTTGTCTCGAGGAGATCCAAGGCTATTTAACTGGTCCGCGAGCAGTTTAGCATGTTGCAGGTATGCGGTCATGGAGGAGAAGTTGGCAAGGTTCAGGTTAGCAAACTCTTGGCCAAGAAAGATAGCACGGGTGTTGCTATTATCATTAAATTCGTGTTGAAGGGCAGTCCAAGCCTGATGCGCAGACTGACCAGGAACATAAATAATGCTCAAAAGATCCGTGGATATGGTCCCGTAAATCCACTGGAGGACAAGAGCGTCCAGTCGAGACCACATGGCTTCTTTCGGGTCGGCGTCTTTCGTAGATTCAGTGGAGGAGGCAGCAGAGGCAGAGGGTTTGGGAGAGAGATGGTCAAGCACCTCATAGGCGCGACAATGAAGTTGAAAGAGCTCTAACCAGGTTGCATAGTGGGGTGAATCTTTTTCGAGAGTGATTGGTATGAAGTTTCGGATATTGGATATAGCCATAGCGGGTGGTTTTTGTTATCCATACTGACCGATGAGGCAGAAGGGTAGATGAGGGGTAGAAGAAGATGCAGAAGGGTGGTAGAAGAAGAGGCAGCAGGGCGGTAGAAGAAGAGGCAGAACCGGCGACACTAGGGTTAGGATCAAAAGGATGATACCATGTTAATGTTTGAATTCTTGATTGATTTTCTCATTCAACATAATGGGTATAAATAATACATAACAAATCTCCTAAAAGAAGGGGAATATTATCTACCAAATATACAATTGTTTCCTAATTTTGTATATTCTAATAGGAAAAAATTCCTGAATCCGTCACTGTTTACAATGCTGTGTTTTATTTCTCTCATAGTATCATGAAGTTTTCCATTCATTATTCCTAAGCGGGATTGAAGGCCTGACTTGACATGATTGACAACGGGGGTATGTTCAAAATCAAGAACACTCACCGAAAGACGCATTGAGATGAAAAAATAAAAAAAAATTACAGTTACAAGATAAAAATCATGAAATACACTAACGACACAACGGATAAGAACAATGACGTATGTTATTTTTGGTTTAATGATCCCATAAATAAAACTGCAAGTCCATAACCCGACTCTACTTGTAGTAGTGCAATAACACTTTTTAATAATCCCTCATCGAAGGCATATGATAGAAAAGCACAAAGATTTCCCTTATAAGTGAAACCGATGCTTGGATAAACTATACTATACTAACCAGTCGGGTAAATAGATAATAAAAACTAGCCCACTTTATTTTGTTTTTTAACCAAAAAGTAGAGCCGAACTAAGATAGTTTAGCTGAAAATCAATCTGACTCCAAGTCTTGTCTTCTTGCTTGATTATGTAAACTCGAACCGAGCTTGGCCGCTCAGTTTATAAATAAGCCAAGTTTGAACCGAATCCAAGCTGATGAACAACTCAATCTACACCTACTAGACTTAAATCTAAATAATTAAAAACAAATATCTACACCGGGTTACGATCAAATACACAGTGAAAGAAAAACAGGAAGTCGTAGGAAGGGTATCGAAAGGACTCTGATGAAACTCATTCAAGCGGCATTGAAACCGTCTCATCGAACCCTAAAATCTTAGTTTTTATATTTTGCTTTTTTGGATTTTTAGCTTGTAGTTTTTAGAATTTACGTTATATCATTGTGTCTTTTATGTAGCATTGTTTCTTTTTCTTATTTTCATCATTGTGTTATATTTTGTGACTCATTGTGTCATATTTCGTGATCTATTGTGTTTTCTTTATCATTTTTACCCTTCTTATTTTTGTTATACTGTGTAGAATAACTTGAACCTATCTACACCTTGTAGACTTCAATCTAAATACTTAAAAACATATAATCAATGTAGTATTAGTAAACCACACGCCTTTACACATTGTTAGCACATCTTGATTATGCCATAATGACATAGGCATCACTGATTATATGTACTTCAAATTTACTTTGTATAAATACTTAAGAAATTAAAGGAGTTAAAAGGTTTATATTACCGGTAACGAACATCACGAATACCTGCTAGTCAGCTTAAATATGTCACAAATAACACTTCTTTCTTATATTTAAATAAAAAAAGAAAAAAAGGGATACAATTATTAATGTACACTGTAGCTAAGTTATGAGATTAATTGGATCGATGACCATATGTCACACCACATAATGGACACTAACTCGTTTAGGGTGAATATGTTGACCTTGAATTTGAATAATTCAAATTTTGACGTTTCTTTATATATTATCATTCCAAGTTGATCGAAGATACGTGACCTACATATATCATCTGTGTAATTTGGTTAGTGGAGATTTGTACGCTCTAAAAAAAATTTATTTAGGTATTTTAGACACGTTTGTAAATTTGATGTGATGCTAAGACTACAATTTATGAAGTGCGTACATTATGAAGGCTATTATCATAGATGCACGTTCTGATATTTATGATGTGATTGTTTCAATTGAAAGAGGTTTATTTTTTTGTAACATCAAGTAAAATATCTCTAAAATATCTATTGTTATTGTAGGTCAAACTCAAAAGCAAACGTATAGCGTATTAACATTTGTAACGATATTATACGAATAAGCCGTAATGTAAAGGGTCGTCCCTGTAGCATTGTGTGGACACCTTAGTTATTGTAGATGCACTTTCTAATATTTATAATGTGATAGTTTCAATTGCACAACAGGTTTCATTTTTCATAACCTCAAGTAAAATATCTCAAAAACATCTCTTGTTATTGTAGGTCAAACTCAAGCTTTTCTTTCTAGAAAAAATCTAATATGAAATTTGAAGTAGACAGGTGAAGAAGTAAATACCTTAGTATAACCTTCTCAAAGTAGGAAAGAGTAATGTTCCAGCTATTGATGACCCAGGTGACTGGACCTAAATGCCTGCAAAACAGAACACCGTTAGGACTCGTCACAGGAAAGGGGGGTTTCCTGTGACCACCCTCCGGTGTGAGAATAAGTATTGGTGGTGGGAGTGAATAATATGAAAGCTATTCGTGAATGTGTGAATGAATCCTCTCGCTTACCTCCTACCTCTATTTATAACCTTGTCATCCTTCTCGTTACAGCCTCTTCGGGCTCGTCTTCAGGAACTGATTCCCTGGTCTTTGTGGAGATAAGCATTATCTCTCATTCGAAGCTTCTTTCCCCAAACCTCGGGTATGGGGTTGAGTCTATCAGCTTTCTGGCCGAGACTCGACGATCTGGGCCTATGAGGTCCGAGTCTGTTAATGGGCCGGCCCAAAGTTAGTTAGGCCTTTATGTGGTACGGGCTAATCCATCTGGATTGGGCCTACCTCGTCATGTAGTCTAGTGATAAGCAGACTTGATTATTACTAGGCTTTTGAAAGGAGAGTAAAGGAGAAAAGTTATATGTCAACTAGTGGACACAACTAATTCATATGAAAATCTTTATAGAGAATAGTGCCGCATGGGTAAGGCACGTGATGTGACGTCACCCTGAGTTGTCGCTTCAGCCGTTTTAACAGTCTGAGCAACTCAAGGGTTGGACTGTTGGCGGTTCAATTTAAAATTCAAACCGTCTGCTCCAAACGTTTATAAATTGGCTAGTGGCCAGGAGAGTTGGGGTATCTACCCATTTCAACCGGTTCTCCCCAGTTATCCTCCCCAATGGCTCCCAAAGCTAGCACATCACGAACCACCATGAGTGTTGCCCAGATACATACGAGTTGGTCGGTAACGGCACTACAACCCTTTCTTGCTGAGTGGCGTATTTTGCCTGAATGGAATCCTACCTGCCCAGAACCCAACGATGTTGCTTTTCCTCTCAAACCTGGGAAGATTACATTGTATGCTGAATTCTTCAAGTTTTGTCACTCCGGTTACCCGTGACCCAGTTTATGGTCGACTTGTTGTCATATTATAAGGTCAATATATCCCAATTGCATCCATTAGGGTTGATTAAGGTGAAACACTTCGAATTCTGTGCCCGGGGTTTGGGTATGTCCCCCCAGTTGGAGGTGTTCCGGGTATTATATGTGCTTGTTTACAAAGGTGAGTACTTTACCTTTGACCGCCGTCCAGGCGCTCCTTCTTGCATCGAAAATTTCCCTTCCAATGTACAGGATAAAAACTGGAAGCGAAAATTCTTTTTCATCGACGAACGTGTATTGCCAGTTGTTGCTCCGGTGCAAACCCCTGAAGGCAAAACAAAATTTGCCGATGAGTGTCCTGCTGCTGCTGTTTTTGAGAAGCATCCACTGTACCTGGCATTGGTGAACCATCCCACTCCTTGTACTCACATACCTGAGCGAGCCCTCGTGGCCGTTGGCATGAGCCGCGTTTGGGTGGATGATACTGTATATCCCGAGTACCGCCGACAAGATCAAGGTATGCGTCCTTACACCACTTTATATATAATGATGTATTTGTTGAGCTATAATCTTCGCTTTTTATGCAGACGAGTGGCATTACTTTGACGCCATAGATCCGAAGGCTATTCCCTATTTGCGGGAACATGACCGTCTCCTTGGTGAGGATGAAGCCGATGTTCTCAGCCAGACAATTAAGAACTTTGTGCTTCCTGCCCCGTTGCCCCAACCTCCTCCTGATCGCCCGGGCGATTCTATTCCCGGGAACACTGAGGCTAGTGCCACCGAGACGCCGGCTTCGCCGCCACTAAATCCGGATCCTCTCAGTGTTGCAGAACCTGTCAATATCGCTGTTGAAAAGAAGAAAAAGTCCCCGAAAAGGAAAACCGATTCTCCTGATGTTGGGTCGTTTCTGGAGAAACGGCGCGAGCTGTTAGCCAGCAAAGAGAAAAAACTCGGTAAGGGTCGTACACCTTAACTCATGTTTTGTTTTCCCTTTCAGAATTCACAGTTACTGTTACATTGTACGCAGGTGCCTGTTTGCTGGATGAGAGTGCTTCGGCACAACAGGGTATGCCTCATGGTGCTTCTTCTGCAGCTGGGCTGGAGCAGGGCATGAGTGTTCCTGTGACTGGATCATCTGCTGCTCTCCAGTCACTGACTACTTCGTCATCCAATCCTGCTTCAACCACCCTCACAACGCCCCGGCTGATTGTTATGGAGGAACCCCTAGACACTATATCCATCGGTGTTACGTTTTTACCAAGCTCCACGGCTATACCGTCACCGCTGAGTACAACAGTTGCTTCACTGGACATTGCATCTACTCCGGTTATTGCGTCTACGCCCTCTTCTGTGAAGCCGGGGTTTTATTCTGGGAGTTCCAGCGGTGCTACATTTGGCGATATGCCCCGGGGGAGTTTTACCGAGCTATTATACGATGTGCAGCATCATCCCGTGGGATTTCCTGGTGGCATGAGATCCGGGACTGTGCCATTAGGTGCGGAGCTAACGGGACCGCAGGAGGTTCCCCCCAATGTCTATGCCCCGGGCATTAGCTGGCATCCGTCCCTTCCGGACACTAAGTATGCTCCTGGGTGGAAGATTGCTCAATTCATCCGGCTGATTAGTCCGGACGTTATGAGGCATTGGGCGGATCATGCCTTCCCTCCGGCAGAGCGATATTACCTTCAAGGGTTGGACAATGCCCAGCTTGCCGAAAATGCTCTCGGGTCTAGCGTGAACGCTAGTGCTTCCCTTTATGAAGTGTTGCGCCGTTGGTGTTCTGATCTGAGGGATCTGTTTGATACCCATGTCTCTCATAGCAAGCTGTCAACGGAAGCAGAAGCTTTGCTGAAATCCCTGGGTGACTGCTAGAGGCAGCTTGCTGATTTATCAACTGTTCGAAACACCTATGAGCGGGACAAAACCCGACTGATCAATACCCATAATGACGAGAAGCTTGAGCTCTTGCGCCGCCGGGATCAGCAGGTCCGGCGTGTACTGCAATTGGAAGACCGTGTGAAACTCCTTGAAAAGGAGTTACAGGCAGAGAAGGAGAACACGTCCAAGGCCAAGGCCGACCTAGAGAGATACCAACAATTAGCTCTGGACATTGAAGGTTACGAATTTCGTGCTAGGAGGGCAGAGGAGGAGAGGGACTCCATGCTGCAACAGCTCAACGCATACAAGAGTGATGTTGAGACTGCCAACAACAATGCGGTAAGCCTTTCAAAGCAATTGGCGGCTAGTCAGACCCGGGTAACTGCCCTGGAGACTGACCGTGGTTGGCTAATATCGAAGGAACTTCCGGCTTCCTGGAGTTATGTCCGGGGAGGAGCTCAGTACCAGTAACGACTTAATGATTTCTACCGGACCGTTGTGGAGTCAGGTACCAGGATGGACTGATGCACGGTCACCGTATTGGGTCCCTTGGCAGAAAACTACCGGACGCTACTGACCATGAGAAGAAGGTTGAACAACGAACTTCAAGGGCCTTGGAAGCTTTGAGCAGCGACTCCCTGGACGCCCTTACTCAACTACAAAGCCAAGTTGGTGACGAGGGTATGTCTAGTATCCGGGCGACTCTTGAACCATTGGTTATAGGCTCGCCCTCATGCTCCTCAGATAGTGAATGATTGTGGCTTTCTGTTTGTAATGTTCCCGTTGTCTGTTATTTCTCTGATGTACTCCAAAATCGTTGAATGTTGTTTGTAAATTTTCCACTTTAATTGATGTGACTTCCACTTGTTTGTCTAGTGTAATGATACATCCCTAGGCTCCAGTAGTGGGTTATGATGAAGTGTCATTTCGGTATTTAATTTTTGTAATCATGCTGGTGACGTCAGCACTACAGCTTAACCGTCACATCTACGTGTCAAGCGGCTGTGTCAGTGTATTGATTACAGGTTGTTTAAAATCCCAATGACCACTTAACCGTCACATTTATTTTCTTTATAAGGGGGCTTCATATCATGCATTCGTGCACCCTTTCACCTTTTCACCTCGTCATCATGCCACGTAAGTACGTCTCACTCAAAAGTTATTTGAAGGAACTTGATGCACTCGAGGGATTGAAGGAGATGCAACGTCAATCTCGTGAGATCGTTATGCTACATGAAGCTGTGCATCAATTGGAAGATTCTCCCCTAAAGTCGACTGAAGCTAACCCATCGAGGCAATGTCGATTAGTTTACCGACGTCGTTTTAAGGATGTCCCTTCAACCCCACTCAATGGTGGAAAGCATATAGAGGAGGGAACCATCAGTCCTTCTTCGGACCAAGAATTACTGTAGCTCCCCTAGAAGTGGATGAAAACAGGGTAGATTCGTCCAGTGTAGTTGCTCCCAACCGCTCTGGGTTAGTATACCAGCGTGGTTCTGGACGCCTTTCATCTCCCTGGGTCACTTCGTCTAATGATGACATGTCAGTGGCCCCTGAGGCTATTGCTGCTGGGCCTGCTTATGGTAAGGCGACCGGTAAGGAGCCGGAGGTGCTGCCTTGTGTTTTTCAGTCTGAGGAGATGAAGACGTATGAAGAGCTCTGGATACTTCCTCCTGCCTGCAACCCTGAAGGTGAACTGCTATACACCCCTGCAGAGGTGTTTGCCATGTTGGAGGGTCGCATTAGTTAGTGTTTACAGTTTATGTAATAGCCTCGTGTGGCTGGTAGTATAGCGCTATGTATAGGTGGTAGGAAGTTATGCTTTGAAGGCGTTGGATTTTTGTCCTGCCCCTACCTTTATTTTGTAAGTTTGCTTGTAAAAGCAAATTGTTTATAAGGGAACGTACGTGTAAGTATTTCAAATGCCGTTGTAGGCGTCTTATTATTAATGAAAAACTTGTTTTCCTGGGATATCATGGTTATCGGCCGGGTGAACTTACATCAAACTATAGACAAAAAAGTTTGCAAGATATTATTATATGTAACACTTCTTGAGTTGGGCGGCATTCCAGCTCCTGGGGACTTGGGTGCCGTCTAACTGCTTTAAGTGGTATACCCCTTTGCCTAAGTCTTCAGCGACCTCGTAAGGCCCTTCCCAGTTGGGGCCCAACTTTCCTTTTGGTTGTTGTCTGCTAGCCTCATTGTCCCTCATGACCAGGTCGCCAGTCTTGAATGAACAACTTTTCACCCTTTTGTTGTAGTATTTTTCCAACAATCTCTTGTATCTGGCCTCCTTTATGTAAGCTTCATCACGTCGTGCTTCTAGTGATTCGAGATTCCGGCGCAGCAGCTGATCATTATTGGCTCCCTGATCGATGTGCCGGGCGGAAGGTATCACCATTTCTACCGGAATCATTGCTTCCGAGCCATAAGTAACACAGAACGGCGTTTCTCCATTACTGGTCTTTGGCATTGTTCGATGAGCCCAGAGGACATGCGGTAATTGATCAACCCAAGATTTCCCCTCTTGATCCAGTCGCCTCTTGATTCTGTCAAGGATGCTCCTGTTGGCTCTTTCAACCTGACCGTTGCCCTGGGGGTGGGCAACGGATGTGAATACCGGCTGTATGTTCATGCTCTTGCACCACTCCTGTAAGTGTTTGTCAACGAACTGTGTGCCATTATCGCTGACAAGATACATGGGAACCCCAAAACGACAGACTACGTGCTCCCATAAAAATTTCTTGATGTTGCAGGCCTCTATCTTTGCCAACGGTTTTGCTTCAATCCATTTCGTGAAGTAGTCAATGGCTACTACTAGGTATTTGAGCTTTCCCGGGGCCAAGGGAAAAGGCCCCACCATATCTATGCCCCACTTCTGGAACGGCCATGCTGCCGTTACTGGGATCAAGTTGTTCTTCGGACGCAACGTTTGTGGAGCATACTTCTGGCAGCTGACACATTTCTTGAGTTCTTCTACAGCCATATTATGCATCCCAGGCCAATAATAACCTGCATCGGTTATCTTTGCCACCACTGCCTGGGGTCCCGCGTGTATGCCGCATATACCTGGATGAATGTCCTTTATTAAGTACTGTGCTTCTGCGGGAGACACGCATCGATCTTAGAGCGGGGCCCAAGTAAGACTTCCTGTAAAGGACCCCGGCCTGAACCTCATACTGTAGAGACTTGGTGCGGATCTTCATTGCTTCTACTTTGTCTTCCGGGAGGCTCCCGTCTGTGAGGTACCTCTGGATGGGGGTCATCCATGAGATTTCTACCGCGTGAACGGAGTGGACTGTGGACACCTGTGTAGACGGGTGTTTCAGGGTTTCAATGTGGACATCTTTATCCGTGCCGGACGATGCTAGCTTGCTGAGAGCGTCTGCTATGTCGTTCTTGTGTCTTCTGACGTGATGCAGTGTGACCTTCTTAAACTTTTCCATGAGCTCCTTTGTCTTATCAAGGTATTTGACCATAGATTCATCCCTTGCCTCATACGACTCATTAACTTGGTTATTCACCAGTACTGAGTCTACGTGGGCGTCTACCTGGGTGGCACCCATGGCCAAAGCCATTCGTAACCCTGCTAGCAATGCCTCGTACTCAGACTGATTATTAGAACACTCGAAGTCAAAGCGTAAGGCGTAGAGGAACCTCGTACCATCCGGGCTTACCAATAGTAATCCAGCCCCAGCGCCCTTGCTGTTAGAAGAACCATCGGTATGCAATTTCCAAGGAGCAGATCCCTCTTCCAACTTATCCTCTGCCCTCTAGATAACCTTCGGGATTTCCTCTCCATCTGGGATCTCAGTCATGAAGTCAGCCAGCACCTGCCCCTTTACCGCTGTTCTCTTCTTAAAGACTACATCAAGTGCCCCTAATTCGATTGCCCATTTTGCGAGTCTTCCGGACACTTCCGGCTTGTTCAAAACCTGTCCTAGCTGGAAATTTGTCAAAACCTCCACTTCGTGAGCCTGGAAATATCGTCGCAGCCTTCGGGACGCGTGCACCAATGCCAACACTAATTTCTCCAATGTTGGATATCGGGTTTCTGCATCAGATAGCCACGGAGAGATCCTTGGTTCATAAGTAATGTCTTGCCTCTTAAATCACCAACGCGTTTTGGGGCTTAATGTTAGTGGATGAGAGGAGAACTCCACAGTTAAGCGTGCTCAGGTGGGAGAAATTTCAGGATGGGTGACCTCCTGGGAAGTCTCCACTGGGTAACCCAAAAACAAATCCGTGAGCTCTGGATGGGCGACCCATCGGGGCAAAGCGGACAATATTGGTGGTGAGAGAGGCGGGGTATTACAGTTACCGACAAACACCTTCATTTCCTCGAATGCCTTGTCCGCTTCGGTAGTCCACCTGAACCTATTCTTGTTTAAGCAGTCTTTGAGTGTGGAAATGAACGGTAGTGACCGTTCTGCATGCCTGGCGAGAAATCTATTGATGGCTGCCAATCTCCCATTGAGCGTTTGAGCCTCCTTCAGTGTTTTAGGGGCAGGCATGTTTCGTATGGCTGCTACTTTCTCCGGTTTGACTCTAAATCCATCCTTTGACACCATGACTCCCAGGAACTTCCCTTCTTCTACCCCGAACGAGCATTTTCCAGGGTTAAGCTTTATGTTGTATTCCCGGAGGGTATTAAACGTTTCCTCTATGTCATTCAGCATCATGTCTTCTGTTTGGCTCTTTATTACCAAATCATCTACATAAACTTCCAAATTCCTCCCAATCTGCTGTTCAAACGCCTGATCCATCAGCCTCTAGTACGTCGCCCCGGCGTTTTTCAAACCGAACGGCATTTTAGTGTAACAGTATATGCCGGCGTCCGTATGGAAAGCTGTCTTGTCTTCATCCTCCCTAGTCATCTGAATCTGGTGGTATCCCTTGTACGCGTCCAGAAAGCATTTAAATTAGAACAGCGCCAGGGAATCAACCTTGAGATCTATCTCCGGGAGTGGGTAAGCATCTTTAGGGCATGCTTTGTTCAGGTCTTTATAATCAACACACATCCTCCACGTCCCGTCGTGTTTTCGCACCATGACCGGATTAGCAACCCATGTGTGGTACTTGGTCTTCCTCAAGATCCCTGCCTCTTCAAGCTTCTTGACTTCCTGAACTACTGCGGCTCTCCTGTCTGGAGCCATACTTCTTCTCTTTTGTGTGACGGGCCTTACATTTGGATAAGTAGAAAGCTTGTGTTCTGCCTTGGACTGGCAATCCCTGTCATATCGGCGTGTGAGAAAGCAAACACGTCCACGTTTCGTTTCAGCAGCTGTTTCAACTTCTCCTGTGTTGTTGGTGTAAGGGCATTCCCAATTGTGACCGTTTGATCAGGGTATTTCGCGCTCAAAACCCATCTTTCCGGTCCTCGAATTCCTGCTGGTGCTTGACGGTAGGTCTTGCTGTCGGACACAGCACACACCCTTTCCCCGGAAACGGTGGCGACGCCGTGGGGAGTTGGGAACATTATAAACCCTCTGGCAGTAGATACCAAAGCATCAATCCGACCCAGGGTGTACCGACCGATGATCACATTGTACTGAGAAGTGGCCGGTATCACCAGGAAAGTGACCAGGATGGTGCATTCTTTATAGCCGTCCCCATAGTTACTGGAAACGTTAACTGGCCTAAAGGCTCTACACTTTCTCCTGTGAATCCTTTTACCGGGCCATGCGCAGGTGCCAACATTTTCTGATCCTCACTCGTCATTCTTCTAAAGCATGGCTCGTAAATGATATCTTTAGAGCTGCCCATATCCACCATGATCCTTTTCATGCTATAATCCCTCACGGCGGCTTATATTACCAGTGCCTCCATGCTCAGTTGCTTGTAATAAGGAGGTACTGTCATTACTGTTTCCATTCATGGCTCGATTCTCTCAAAATGTCTTTTTGCGCCATGCCTTGTTTCTGGTCGCACCGTATTAATCTCCCTAGGCTTCTTTCCAGCTGCCTTGTCTTCCCAGGCTGAGGGCCTGGCTTGACATCTTTGACCAGGTGGGCCAATTTACCTGTTCTGACAAAGTACTCTATCTGCCTTTTTAATTGAAAACAGTCGTTCGTATCATGGCCGTTCCCCTTGTGATAGTCACAGAACTTAGACTTATCTTTCGATGGTGAGTCTTTAACTGGTCGAGGGGTATTTAACCTCAGGTTTTCCGTTTCCAGTATTTGGGACGGGGTCTTTGTAAGTTCCGGGTAATCCAGCTTGGGTTTTGAGGCAGCTTCCCCCTTGCTGGAATACGAATCCCGGGATTTCTCAGACCTTCGTGCATGGTCTCGGCGATCATCCCGGCGGTCGTCTTGGCGATCATCCCTAGAGTAGGGCTGACCTGACCGTCCCCTGTTCCTGGAACTTCGAGCATCCTGGTTGTCCGTTGTCTTGACGGCTTCCTGCTTTTTTCGTATCGCGTGATTCATGGTGATCGACTTCTCCTGCTTTACATATGCCTTGGCTATAGTCATCATTTCATCCATGGTTTGCGGGTACCCGTGAGGACCATGGAGTTTTCTCAGCAACCCGTCATCATTCACTCCCATTGTGAATGCGGTGCAAGCTAGCTCTTCGGTGAGGCCCGGGATTTGCAACCGCTCCTTGTTGAAACGGATTATGAAATTCTCCATGGATTCGTTATCTCTCTGGCGAATATGCATGACCTCATCTCTGTACTTGGTGTGTCTCCGTTGTTGACTGAATTGTTGTGAGAATCCTTTTACAATTTCATCCCAGTTTGCTATAGATCCGGGTGGCAGACTATCCCACCAGACTCTTGCCGCGCCGACTAGAGTCTGGACAAATATGACACCACGCGGGAAGCGGCCAGTCCTTGGATGTCCCAACAGATTCAAAAATGCTCAGGTGATCATCAGGATCTCCTGTCCCGTCATACTTACCCACTGTTGATGGGAGCTTCAGATTAGGGGGCAACGGTGCATTGGCTATTCTGGCCGCGAACTTGGAATAAGTTGCCATTGCTGGTGGGCGATAAGGTCTGGTGAGATCCTCGTCATTACCTCGGTTCTCGTTATCCCGTGGCGCAATCAAGTTCCGCTGCTGCTCTTGAGTGGCCCTGGCTGGTGTACCCGGACCCCCGGGAGTGGTCTCGTAGGTAAGGCATGTGCGTACATCATTTAATCTCCCGTTTGCAAACGATGAAGGTGTCTCGGCATGAGGAGCCCATCCCGGGAAAGACGACTGCATGGGCTGATACATATATGGGTAAGGGTACGAGTATGCACTTCCTGTGGATGGCGTGCACATGTACCCGTACGGTGGCATCGGGTAGTAGGGGCATGAAAGGTTGATTCCCGGGTGTGACCGGAGTGTAAGGGGGCATGTTTGGTTGTATATGGGTTGCCTGTGGTGATGAGGTTATAGCTGCTGAGAGAGCAACTGAGAAGAGTGGTAGGCTTGCTGCTGCGGTGAACCAGGATGCGGACGGTGTCGGGGCCGATACTTGCGCGGCTGAAAAAGTGGTGGTAGGGATCGGCCGGGTGTAGGTAGATGTTGGGGCCAATCCTCCCGTGGAAGAGAAAAGCCCTGGGAAATTCCCAGACGTTGCCGGCGTTTGCGTATTAGCTTGCCGGGCATTTGATGTCCCTGAGGAAAAACCCGGCGCGGATCCATCGCCTTCTCCTTCCGAATCTGAAGCAATTGCACCGTCCACCCGTTCTGTTGTAGGGAATTGATTCTGGTTATTTTCTGCCGAACTGGCGTTCACTATGGCATTTTGGTTTGAAGCCATCTTAATTCTCCGGATTATCAGGCCGATAACTTACTCCTTGATCCTGATCCCACGGATGGCGCCAATGAAGAAGTAAATACCTTAGTATAACCTTCTCTAAGTAGGAAAGAGTAATGTTCCGGCTATTGATGACCCAGGTGACTGGACCTAAATGCTTGCAAAACAGAACACCGTTAGGACTCGTCACAGGAAAGGGGGGTTTCCTGTGACCACCCTCCGGCGTGAGAATAAGTATTGGTGGTGGGAGTGAATAATATGAAAGCTATTCGTGAATGTGTGAATGAATCCTCTCGCTTACCTCCTACCTCTATTTATAACCTTGTCATCCTTCTCGTTACCGCCTCTTCGGGCTCGTCTCCAGGAACTGATTCCCCGGTCTTTGTGGAGATAAGCATTATATCTCATTCGAAGCTTCTTTCCCCAAACCTCGGGTATGGGGTTGAGTCTATCAGGTTTCTGGCCGAGACTCGACGATCTGGGCCTATGAGGTCCGAGTCTGTTAATGGGCCGGCCCAAAGTTAGTTAGGCCTTTATGTGGTACGGGCTAATCCATCTAGATTGGGCCTACCTCGTCAACAGGCATGCATTGTAAAGAACATACATATTTATTGAAATTTAAGAGTCAAACAAATTTAAGAGCTACATGCCAAATTGAGTACATATAACTTAGAGAGAATTACACATATTGTTCTTCAGTTATAAGAAAAATTGCACCTTCATTTTGTTCTTTATTTTCCAAATTTGCTACACACTCTATCGTTTAGCCTAACCCCATTAAAAAACTTGGTTAACTTATTTATACTTTTAGCCCTTATAGTTTCAACATCCCAATTCAAGCCTTTCGAACCTTAACCCTTGAACCAATTTCGATTGACCTCGAATTCAACTACATCAATTAATGAAATCATAGGGCTATTATAGAACATCAAATTTTGATCAAAACCATGTATAATAATCGTACTGGCCTGATCGTTTTGAGGCTAAATCGAACGATTAAAATTGTGACTGGTTGATCTTGTTCTTTAAATTGCGAACGATTTGGTGGGTGTTTATGGTATATTTTTGCACAGAAACGGTCAACTAAGGCATAAGATGTTATAATAGATTTCAATTTATGGTATAGAGGCTTGGTTTGCAAGTGAGTTTAAACGTTTAAAGAATTGGTCATTTGGATGACGATCTGGAACCTTTAACATTTAATATTGGAATGTATGGTGCGATTTCGAGTTGCAAACACGTGGGTTGGTCCAGATTCAAGTTTGAGTGCGATTTGGAGGTGTAAGATCTGTTTTTGTTAGCGCGGGTCAAGTTCGGTTCGGGTTTTTGACCCGTTTCGCGATCTGGTTTGAATCATTTAGATTCGATATAAGTATGTTTTGGTCAGGTTTCAATTTTGTCGGGTTATGTTTGACGTGAATTCGTTTAACCTCGGTTATATATATGTGTATGTTTATATATAAAATGAGTTTTTATAAAAACAAAATAGGTTTTTCATCAATCGTTTTACTTCAAAATTATGGTTTTGATCGGAATTTGATTTAGGTGAAAAGCCCTATGATTTCGTTTCATGTCGTGCCTTAGTTTCGTCAATTGATTTGGGGTTAAGGCTTAGGGAAACTATAAGGGCTAAAAGTGTAAATTTAGAAAATAATGTCCTAATAATAACTTTGGTATAGAAATCTACTCTAAATTCAAGTTATTTGCAAACAACTATGATACATTACAATTTTCAACTAAAGGATGATTTAAACAGAGTTTAAAAACAGACTTTCCAAACTTAACTTGTAATCAATATCTAACAAAATACCTATAAATTTAAATTAGATCAGTCTTTTCAAATTCATAATTACAAACAGCCCGCAGAGCCCTAAAAGTCTTTGATGAGCACTATACAAACGAAGGATCTAGATGGAAATATAACTTAAATTTAAAAATTATTTTTTTATATATATTAAACAAACAATTAAAAGTATTGTTCTCACATATAAATTGAAGTCTTTTATGTGTCCTATGTATTTAAAAAATGAACATATACTTTATATCAACAAAAAATCTACTAAAATATCACCATCAATAAAACGGGAAATTATAGTTAACTTGTAATCAATATAATATCTAACAAAACAACTATAAATTTAAATTAGATCAGTGTTTTGAAATTCATAATTACAAACAGTCTTCACAGCCCTAAATGTCTTTGATGACCACTGTACAAACGAAGGATCTAGATGGAAACATAACATATCATTATAATGTTATTATTTTATATTAATAAAACAATTTACACTATTGTTCTTACAAATAATTTGAACTCTTTTATTGCTCTTATATCTTTAAAAATTGAACATATATTTTATATCAATAAAAAATATACAAAAATATCATCATCTATAAAAAGTGTAATTATAGTTTTTATTGACTACTTATTATGTTTTAAATAAATAATATTTCCATAACAAACTTCTTTAAGAAATGACATGAAATATACTAAGTGTAGCTAATATTTTAATATATGTAAACTGAATAGTTATATATAACTCAGTAATGTTATTATAAACATCTTTTTAAATTATTAATATAAATATTATTATTATGTTCAATGTCCTAATAATAACTTTGGTATAGAAATATACTCTAAATTCAAGTTATAGAGTATTTCATGAGTTGTCAACGGATGTTGCAAACAACTATGATACATTACAATTTTCAACTAAAGAATGATTTAAACAGAGTTTAAAAACAGACTTTCCAAACTTAACTTGTAATCAATATCTAACAAAATACTTAGAGTTAATTGCCAATTTAGTCCCTGAGGTTTGTCAAAAATTGCCACTTTCATCCAAATCTTTTTTTTGTTACATCTGTGTCCCTAAGGTTTCATTTTTTTGCCATTTTAGTCATCAGCACTAACTCAGTTAACAAAAACCCAGTTAAGTCAGGGGCATTTTTGTCCATACACACCAAACTTTTTTTCTTTTGCCATTTTCATCCAAAACCCTTTTTAAATTTATTTTAATTTAATTTTCTTTTAAATATTATATATATATATATATATATATGTATATGTAACACCCCGAGTGTTACGGTTCTTGTAAACGGGTTGGGTTGTACCCGACCACCCTATTATTTAAATTAGAATTAGTCGATTCTTATCATCGCAGCCAAACGCTCCTTATCTGCTATTAAATTTGCAGCCAAACACCCTTGAATCTGCCGAATACCCATTACCAAACAACCATTTATCAGTTATTATCCTCGTTGCCAAACACTCCTATTTTAATTTGACCTATAAAAGTCCTTCTCCCATTTAGTTCTCTGCACATAACCAACACACACACTTGTGTGTGTAATCGACCACATCAGACCAAGAGGTCACCGGTCACCACCCCTCCGGCCGCCGCCGCCGCCGCGCCTGCTCGTCCGGTAAGTCCTCTCCGGTGACCATATTCCTCTTATGACCGATAATAAACCTTCTGTTCCATCCTCCTCTCTTGACCGATGATAACCGATAACCTTTCAGCTTCATAATCGAAACACCAACACCGATGATAACCCGATAACCTTTCAGCTTCATAACAAAGGAGGGGTCGTGGTGGTGATAATCAAAATAAAGGAGGGGTCGTGGTGGTGATAATTGAAATAGAGGAGGGGTCGTGGTAGTGATAATCGAAACAGAGGAGGGGTCGTGGTGGTGATAATCGAAACAGGGGAGGGTCGTGGTGGTGATAATCGAAACAGAGGAGGGTCGTGGTGGTGATAATCGAAACAGAGGAGGGTCGTGGTGGTGATAATCGAAACAAAGGAGGGGTCGTGGTGGTGATAATCGAAACAGAGGCAGCCTCTGTTAGTTGCCGGAGTACTTCTAAACTCTTAGGTCGTGGTGGTGACCGGCCTGCGTTTATAATGAAGAGGGTGGGAGGAGATGGTGGTAGGTGGTTGGTGTGCAGAGAAAGAGAAAGGATGTGGGTTTAAATAGGTGGATTAGATTAGGTGGTGTTTGGGAACAAGGATAAGGGACAATTGATAAGTGACCAAAATACCCCTGACTTAACTGACTTTTTTTAACGGAGTTAGAGAGTTGGATGAAAATGGCAAAGAAATGAAACCTCAGGGACACAGATGTAACAAAAAAAAGATTTGGATGAAAGTGGCAATTTTTGACAAACCTCAGGGACTAAATTGGCAATTAACTCAAATACTTATAAATTTAAATTAGATCAGTCTTTTCAAATTCATAATTACAAACAGCCCGCAGAGCCCTAAAAGTCTTTGATGGGCACTGTACAAATGAAGGATCTAGATTGAAATATAACTTAAATTTAAATATTATTATTTTATATTAATTAAACAATTAAAAGTATTGTTCTTACATATGAATTGAAGTCTTTTATTGTTCCTATGTATTTAAAAAATAAACATATACTTTATATCAATAAAAAATCTACTAAAATATCACCATTTATAAAACAAGAAATTATAGTTTTTATAGAAATCCATGACAAACTTTTTTGACAAATGACAGAAATATAGTCACTGTTAGTAATATTTTAATATATGTAAACTGAATATTTACATATAACTCACTTAAGTTATTATAACCATCAGTTTAAATTATTAATATGAATATTATCATTATGTTCAATGTCCTAATAATAAATTTGATATGGAAACCTATTCTAAGTTCAAGTTATATAATATTTCATGAATAGTCAAATGGATGTTAACAAACAACTGTCATAAAATTACAATTTTCAACTAAAGAATGATGTCACCAGAATTTTAAAACAGACTTTGCAATAGTTAACTTGTAATCAATATAATATCTAACAAAACAACTATAAATTTAAATTAGATCAGTGTTTTCAAATTCATAATTACAAACAGTCTTCACAGCCCTAAATGTCTTTGATGACCACTGTACAAACGAAGGATCTAAATGGAAACATAACATATCATTATAATATGTGTAAACAATAATATCACCAGAGTTTTAAAACAGACTTTGAAAAGTTATTGTTAGAACAGATATTGCATAACAGAAGTTAAACAGATGAGGATGACAAAGTAACATAACATCCACGCCAATAGATGTTAAACAACAGCTGTTAACTAAAATATATCCATACCAAGTTGTTAAAGCATTGTGTACAAAATTAACATACATATCTTTTAACTTCAAAGATGTTAACAAAATCTTAGAACTCGAAAAACTTAACAAACATCTGAATACGTTAATAATAAGTTCTTAACTTTCAAATCTAGCTGCCTTCTTCTTCAATCTTTTGCCCCTAGAAGTTTGATCACTAAAATTTGCATTACAACAATCTTCAAGACTTCTTTTTCCATTGGGACTTGTGGCAGTATCAACAAACGCATCAACACATACAAGATCCTTCAAACAAACCACGAAACAGCTAATAAAATGTTATATAAGAATACAAGATGTAGAAACAACCTAGACATACTTGCACAAAGGTATAAATACCTTAGAAGTAACTTGAAACCAAGTTGCGAAGATTCTAAAGGCTTAACGGAAACTATTCGACAAACTTCCTGAATGACCTAAAAAGTGCTCAAATATAAAGAAGCATAACAGATTTAAGCGTCTATTAAAAATAAATGCTTATTAAAAAATTAGAATAAATACCTCGGAAGATGTACTATGTACATTCTCATATCCATCAACCAACTCTTGATTTATAATACGCTAACAATTAATCTTAACGATAATGTACACATGGTACTCATTTACAAGACTGTAATCACAAACCTCAAGATTGAAAGTCAGTTTGTTTTCAACAACTGGAGAAAACGCAATTCCATTATCATTATTTGTGTTGCTTTGCTTCAACACCCTTTCAATAATATACCATGCAACAGCTCCATTGATCATCATCACATCTTTATCAAACATCACAAATGATACATCTCCTGATTCATCTTGTACCCTTATCTGCAACTTCAACCTAAAACATAAAAAACAGTGTATATATAAAAAACATGAATGAAATGAAATGAAAATTGTGGAAAAAAAACAGTGTATACATTTACATACTTTGTGGTAATGGAAGTACATTCCTAATCGCATTTTCCACAACCCAAAGCAGTAGCAAGCAATTTGAGAACTGTTTCACACACTTCTTCGGCATTTTGCAAAAACTCAGATTTATTACAACTGCGGCAGGTAGCATAAAACCAACCATAGCTTTCTTCAACACTTTTTATGGTGGCAACAACAACAAAAGACATCGGCTGCACACACAATGTACATTAAACATACACTATTAAACAATACAAAAATATAGTAAAGTGAAGACATATAAAAGATACGAATAAAATATTGAAACCACTTGAATTCCTAGTACAATGACTTCCTCAGTAGGCTTCTTCTGTGTCCCAACGGTTTGAGAACTACAATCACACTCTTCTTGTTGTTTCTGTTGGGAATCATGGTATCGTATACGAAGCGGAAGCGGCTTATATTATTATTTAAAATTAAAACGAATATATACAAATATATATATTTGCGATTTATATATATAAATAATAGTAATAATTTTATTAATCCAATTAACAAAATTATTCCCAATCAGGATCTCGGTTAAATGTGTATAAACAAATAAATAAGAAACAACCATAGAGGGTTTAGTAATCAACCTTTGACGACTACACCGGAATTGTAACACGCGGGTTACAACGAATCCTCGCTAGTAGGAAGTTCACAACCGAGCACGAACCAACCGGGAAACAACACTTTGCAAGAAGGGATGGCGGCGGTGTGGTGGTTTGGCCGAAACAAAGCAACAAGGGCGGCGGCCCTTCTTCTTTGTGTGGCGGCCACAATATCTTTTCTTGGGGAGCAAGGGAATTGTTTTGCTAGGAAAGGTTTCTCCTAGGGTTTACACCTTAACCCTCCTTTTATAAAACAACAACTTACATTAAGCCCCCTTGAATAATATCATAATATTCCTTAATATTAATATAATTAATATCAAGTCCCCCAAGTCTAAAATATTATTATTTCATAAATAATATCCACCGACACTTGAACTTATCTGATTCGTGTACCAACGTGTAACTCTTCGTATCGTACCGGGTCGGGTTACGTTGACCTCGACTTTTAATTACATCGGACATACTATATATCCAACAGTTTCAACATCAAACTCTGCAATGGATAAGCCCTCTTCCACTTTCTTATAACTCGAGCCTTCGTGTACCACATGTCTTTGGCTGGATACAGATCACAACGGCTTTCTTCATCGTATATTGAGGTGGACATTGTTTTAAGTTTTAAGATGGAAATTTGAAAATCTTTTTTAGAAAATTCAAAGCTGATAGAATAAATGGGTGCATTGGTTATGTGCTTATATATAGGGAGCTGATGAGACACGTTTCCCTACGTGGATTTAAATTTTTCACCTTAAAATTCAAGAACTTAGGGCCTAAAACAGCTGAGAGGACATATTAGTAAAGGTCTGCTGTTGGTTGGCAGACGCAGGGATTGAGGACCGCTGTTGAGGGCAACAGCGGTGGTTTCACGTGGCCCACCCCTTTTTTGAATTTTTTAATGGGATTAATGACGTCAGTTTTTGCATCATACAGGCATTGGTGGCCAATCTCTTCGGCTGACACATCAGCTTTCTGACGTCACTCACGCTTTTCCTATTATGGAAAGTATAAATACATCACCACCACTCTCTCCATTTCCCTCTCTCTTTCTTTTTTCTTCTTCACATAGCCCTCTCTCTGTCGAATCAATTCTGCTTTAGATATTGTTCATGCTATATGACATTGCTTCCAATGTAATCATCAATTAATTAATACTTCTATATGACATTGCTTCCAATGATTTTAGGTGTATGCTATTTCTTCAATATTTGGTCTATGTTGTTATTGTTGTTTGGATCAGAACCTTCATTTGGATTAATGTTTATTGAAAGTAAGATTAATAGGTTATGGTGAGTAATATTTTGAACATTGTGTTAGGCAGGAACCGATTGTGTTTGTTTTTAGCGATCCCATATGATTATGGTTGCTTTACATAATTTATAATACAAAGTCTGATGTTGAGACGAGTTGAATGTTGTACATGCTTGCACTGATTTTAGCATAACTTAAAGGTTTGATTGAGATCAATTAAGGAAGCGATTCTACCTTCTTTTGTTCAACCAATGAATTTAGCTTTCTTATATTGTTGTATTCAGTAAGATGATTAGATGTTAAGATGATCATGTTCAAAATTGAACGTAGAGAGGTCAACGAGTTGTTGCTTCAAACGTTTTTCAGCCATAAAATTAATTCATAGTTCAAAATATTAACTAATGTTGTATGTTTTTTATACTTAGATAGACCGGGGCACCTTCAGCATTCTTCAATCGGCTTCGTAGGCCGACTGAGTGGAGTGGACCGAGAACGAAGAGGTAATATTGGTGTAAGCTTACGTTCATGTCTCGACCGATCGAGATAAAAAGAAATTAAAAAATAAAAGAAAGTTTATGGAAAGCCATTTTGGGTTGATTGATAGTATCAACATATCGAAATCCTTTGTGTTAGCTTAATCAAATTGAATTAGTCATTGCTTATAATAGACCTTAACAGATTTGCTAGAATCGTAAATCGTTGTTACTAATATATGTATTCCACTATTCCGTTAGTGTTAGTGAAGTGAAATAAGTAGATAGAACAACTAATTAAGTTAGTTGTTGGAGGGAAGGAGGATCATATATGTTAAAACACTAACAGAAGTATGTAATTTGTAACACTTGAAATTATAGAATGTATATAATTGCATGATTTTTAAATTAAATGAAAATTTGATACAATGTTATGCATAATTAGATGATACAATGGGACTTGCTGCCAAGTATTACAAGAATGACTTGTTGCGGGAGGACTATTGCCAATTTTCTGCATCAAATGGTGCTGCAAGATCGAAAATTGAGCTACTGTTTCAAGGCATTATTGGAAATGGGTCAGAGCCGTTTAGTATTCTCTAACCTGTTACGCTTATGGACTCGTAGGCCTACGGCTGCTGCAGAACTGTCCGAGTTGGATCAGTTAACGGATGCAGTGCAGCAATCTGTTTTAGGGACGCTACAGATAAATGGATATATATCGGGAGGTTAAAGTTTTCATATGGAAAGTTATCTTAATATATATACATTTGTATGTTAATCGATTTTGGATATGACATGATTGCTAAATTTAAAATTGAATTGACGCCGCCGCAACACGCGGCTGGGTAAAAACCTAGTTTTTCTAATAGCTAAAGGACAATATGTGTAATTCTCTCTATAACTTAAAAAGAATAAAAAGAATAAAAGAAAATTTAATTTAGAATTCTTGGCATATTATGAACATTTTATTATTAGATATCAATAATTCTATATGATTTATAATGGGGTTGTAACAATTGAGGCTGAAGCAACTTAGGGGCTGTTTGGTTGATTAGGTGCTGAATCATTAAGAGATTTGAATGGTTAAGAGACTCTGAATGATTAAGTGCTAAATGATTTAACTATGCACCAAGTTTGAATGGTTCAGCTCTTAACCATTCCATTCAGAGCTTTTTTAAGTTAAAACAGTCTGAATGCTGAACCATTCAGAGCTAAATAGTTCAGAGCCTCATTAAGAGGCTACCAAACATGCCCTTACTCGGTTTAAAATATATATGGCTTGATTCATGGTTTGAAGCTAGGGTTTGATAGTTTACGTTTGAATTTCTATTTGAAACTTAAAACATATCATATAAGCCTAACTCACCGTGTAGAAAATACTATTAAATTTTTACTCATTTTAAAATTATAAGACTACGTACACGAACACACACGCAAGCACACATGTCTAACCTATACATATAGTTAGAACTTTACATCTGTTGTCCACATAAAGCAATGCCTTCACATCTATTGATAGCATCTGTTAGTTTAAATTTGAGCTCCTAATTCAAAATTCAAAATCAAAACACTACCACTGATAGTCACAACCAGTAATAGTATCCACTCCTCTCCTTTCCGATATTATTAATATCAATCCATCCATCCTTTCTTTCCAATCTTCATCATATGCTCTTTTTTCATTTAATCGTTTCCTCAACGTTTCTTCCAATTCAATTTCTAGGGTTTTGTTCAAGATTATTCAAGAATTTGCAACCATGGTTTACGATTCGATTGCTAATGCTTTGACCCCAATCACTGGTTCTAACTTTGGAAAGAAGAAGAGGGCACGTATCAAGTTTTAATCTTGATGTGCTTTACTATTAGTTTATTGGTTCATGAAACGTGTCTGTTTATACTTTTTAATTGTTTTTTGTTTTTTTAAATATAATTTGTGCATTTTTGTTGGGTTTTTGAAGGTGAATAGGACTGCCAAATTGAAGTAGAGCAGGCTTGATGTTCGTCGAGAATAGTGGCTTTTACAAGGTGATTTTTTATGTTGGATTAATTAACAACTTATTACAGATTCTTTATGAACACTTGTATTAGATATATCAAAGTAAATGCACAGCGGAATAATATTAAGTGTTCTAAGTTAAAGTTTCACTTTTAACAGGAGTAAATGCTCCCCCTCAATTATAGAACTAAAGCAGTTTAATGAGAATCAAACAGTTAATGAATAAAACAATTGTAAATGCTTCAAATGATTCTCATATATTAGAAATGGTTTTCTGCAAAAGATGTCTAAAATAGATGGTGTGAACCCATCTATTTATAGACAGAACAATACGTACATTGAAAGTATTGAAACTAATATAATAATACTACAACAGGCTGTAGTATTGGAACTTATACATAAAGTAACAAAAACTAATATAAAACTAAACTACTGAAGTATAAGTATGGGTGCAAACGAGCCGAGCCGAGCCCGAGCCTTGCATTATCGAGCTAGGCTCGTGACAATATTCTGAAGCTCGAGCTCGAGCTTGATTCGAGCCTTGTATTTTGGGCTCGAGCTCGGCTCGATAGTATATTTAAGAACTCGAGCTCGGCTCGAAAGCTCGGTAAAAATGTATGTGGCAAGAGTTTAAACGAGCCCAAGCTCGGCTCGAGCTTGTTTTGGACCATTAAGGAGCTCGTTTTGACTATTAAGGACTCGTTTTGGACCATTAATGAGCTCGTTTTGAAAAATTAAGAATGCCAAGGCCCAAAGTAATTTAGTTAATGTATGGGTTGCAATACAATTGGGCTATATAGTATTAATTGGCATAAATAAGCAAAGCTCGATAAGGCTCGACGAGCCCAACCGAGCTTTACATTCGAGGCTCGAGCTCGAGCTCGATAACCAAATGAGCTTTATTTCAGGCTCGAGCTCGAAAAGACTTGGCTCATTCGAGCTTTTTACCGAGTCGATCTCGAGTAGCTCGCGAGCCGCTCGGCTCGTTTACACCCCTAAGTATAAGGATGTTGGGAAGCTTCTACTGTATCTGCTGAAAAACAAACAACTTCTGATGACAAAGTTGTTCTTCAAGTGTTCTGACTAGTTCACCTTCAGCACTTTGTTCTTCAGTACTTGTATCAGCTTCTTCAGTACTTGTCGTTGTCTTCTTCTTCTTCTTCTTCTTCTTCTTCAGTAGATTCCATATTTAGCAAAATATGCAGAGAACAATTAGACTAGGGTTGAGCTGGCTTGTTAATCCTCTTTGACCCAAAAATCTCCCCCTGGATTGATGAAGCCAAAACCTTATCTAATCTTTATTTAATATTTTCTTTTCTTCTGCAATCAAGAATTCTCCATATTTCTCTAACCATGGAGATCTTGAGTTGGTTAACTTGTTGATCAGTGAGAAGTGGTCCCTGTTATGGTTCAAGGTACTAAACAGCTAAAAGATCTTCTATTGAAAGGTTGTTCAGCTCATGTTTGTGATGTCTAACCTTGTAAGAACATTCTTCTCTTTCCAAAATAATTGCATTTGATCTGTGAGTGAAGGACCATTTCACTATCTTTGATTTAGACTTATCAAAATCAGGTTGGATCTCCTTATATGTTCAACTTGTACAACACTAGGTGTATCACTTTGAATAGGAATGTGATGTTCAGTGATCACATTGGTTGTTTTTCTTCTGTGATGGTTTGGGTCAGTTGATAGGCAAATGTAGCATGATCCCTATGTTGTGTGATCAGAGGTTTTTCTTCCCAAGATATGTCTTAATCTACTATTTGATTGCCTTAAAGTAGAATCATCTTGAAATCTGTCTTGACTTGTTCCTCTGATTTTTTTTTGTTTCTTGGAAGCAGGCTTTGTTGGTGGTTTCCTTGCATGATCAGAAGTTTGGAAAACTTCTGATGGTTTAAATTTTTTAGGATTGGAGTTCTGCAAGGCTTTGAATTTCTTGTATGTGTCATGAAGATCAGCTTCTTTCCACTTTGACAATTGGGCCTTTGTTTCATAATCATTTGCTGCCAATTCGTCAATGGTTTGGACTCTCTTCAACTTCCTATCCTTTTCAGTAGATAGCCTATTAGAGATAAGCCCTATGTTTAAGTTCTGAAGTTGAGACTCCCCCTAAGAGAATGCTTCTTAGCTTTGCTGTTTTTGCTGATATAATTCATCAGTTGTTGTCTCTTGTTTTCTTTAACATTATGAATTTGTTCTTCTTCAATTCTCTCTAGCTCATTTAGCTCTTCTTCCCATGTTTTCAGCTTGGCCTCATAGCTCAAGTCTTCCCTTGCATCTATCTTGTTCCATAGTTCATCCTCTTTTACCTTCTTCTTCACCTCCTTTAGTTGCTTTTCAAGTTCTTCTGAACTAAAGGCAAGTTGTTCAAGGTTTAAAACTACCGAAGCTTTAGATGGGGCAGTTAGAATGGGTATAGTCGGAGTTGTGGTTTCAGCAGATGTTTGTTTTGAAGTGTGAGTTGCAACTACAGATGGGGCTTCCTTCTCAGCAACTATTGAAGGATTGTCTTCAGGACTTTTCAGTTGCTCATTAACAATTGTATCTTTGCCCTGTGAAGCTTTTTCGGCCTTTTCTCTAAGGAGTTTTTTCTTGGGCTTCTTGATATAAGTTTCTTTCTTTTAAAGCCTCAACCTGTTTGGTCTCTTATGATCTTTTGTTTGCCTCCTTGAGTCTTTGAGCTTCACCAGCCTTTTTGCTCTGTTCAAGGTCAATCTTCTTAGGTTCCTCCTCTAAAGGTTTAATACAATTTCTAATTCCAAATATATATAAATACAATACTTAAATGAATGGTTTAGAGGTATGCAAGGACGAATCGCGGCGGTCGTCGAAGCAGTTTATGATGTGAAATCCACAAATCAAGCCAATCTCTAACCATACTTAGCTCTATGCTCTAATCCGCAACTAATATAGTATACCTCGCGTTCGCCATCCTTCCATAAGTTGTACCTGAACACATGCTTAAAAATAGTTTGGGTCAACAATTATGTTGGTGAGTCCGTGCGTGCGTTAAACTGATTTTCAATAAGTTTATCTTTCAAAATCAAGTTTACTTGGTTTAGTACAAAACATGTTTAACATTCCAAAACAAGTTTAATAAGTTCATACAGTTCAGCTCATGGTCATGCACTGGTGATGTACAAGCCATACCTCAAACCTGACACTAAATCCATATACTCCCCTTATGGATTCCCATGGCAAAATATATGTCACAGAACTCAGAGGAGGGTTCCCCGGGTTTACAGGTCCACTATGTGTGGAGGTTTCCCCAAGTAGTACTACCCATATATCAAGTGGCCCAATCTTCGTTGGGATAATGAGTGTGAAGGTTTGGTAATCGGGAGCACACCTTGTCACATCATACTGGTTTATTATACTGGTTCATCACTGGAAACATGTGTTTACCCCAAAACGTTTATAAAAGTAAAAGAGGGGATGGTTCACGAGACTCACCTGGAAATAGTGCACACGTGTAGTTTATACTAATCGAAGCATCCAACATCTCATACTGGTATTTTTCCTGATCAAATCCTCGGGTTCAAGTTGGTTCGATTTGACTAGTATTTGACGGTTGACTACTCAGTTGACCAGTTTGACTTTTGTTGACTGATGGTTGACTTCTGTTGACCCTCGGTTTGACCCGTTCTCAAGACTCGCTTCTGGACCCGACCCGACACCCATAAACCCACAATCACTATCGCCCCAACACCACCAACCTTTGGACCCATCACCCTGACCATCACCGCCGTACCACCGACACCATACGACCTCCGCCATCGAGACTCGTCACCAACAACGAGCACCATCACAGCCATCATCTCCATTACCTCTTCGAAGTCAGATCTGACCCGATTGGTACCATCATATCAACCGCCGCTACTGCTATCACCCTCCTCATCGGAGTGGGGAGAGGGCCGACCGGAGGTTATGGTCGTTGGTTCCTCTCCTCCACCTCTTTCTCTCTTTCTCTCTCTCTCTCTCTCTCTCTTCAACGTCTCTCTTTCCCTTTCTTTGCTCTTCGCTTCTCTCTCTCTCTCTCTCTACAAATCTGATTATTGGTAAAGAGGGTTTGTGGTGTGTTGTTGGGGAGCAGGGCCGCCGGAGGTCCACTTCCTCTCCGATCTCCTCCTCTCTCTAATGTTTTTATCTGAAGTGTGTGTTATTTGTGTAATGTGTGTGTGATAATGAGCAGATGGTACAAAGGAAAGGTGGTTTGGGGTTATTTATACAGGGGTTAGGTTTTTGGTTTTTAACCAAAACCACAAATGGTTTTGGTTGAGTTGTCAAATAATAGAACGGGCATGTGTCACCTTCTAAGGTTGACACATGTCCCGGGTGGTGATTAATCAAGTCTCAATTGGGTTCGTTATCGGTTGTCAGTTTGGTCTCATAACGCGTATATGTGTATAATAATTATTTAACCTGGTTTAAATAGCTACAATACAATTATCGGTTCAAACACGTCATTTGTGCTTACGTAATATAATGTTTGTTATCTTGTTTAAATATTTAATGGTTTATTTATACTCAAGTTGGTGTAAGCGAACTACATTAGACGCGAAAAATTTTGGGGTCTCGAATAGGGTTGTTACAACGATTCTATGGGATTCAGCTTTCTATTCGGGCCGTGGATTATTCTAAGCGATTGAGGGGGAGCCGGGTAGAGCTTTGGATTGGGCTTCGCTTGATTGGGATAATGGTCTAGGCCTGAATGTTTATTTGCAGATGGTGGGAATTAGTTACTAATGGGTTATGAATGGGGGAAACAAAAAATGTACACGTCAATGCAGTTTTATTTTGCAGAGAAAAAGGGGGAGATATTTATTTCTTTCGCAAAATTATTAAAGCATTGTTCATTGAAAAATCAAATGTGCGAGATTTTGTTGAAATATTTTTGCAATGAAGCTGGATATTCGTTACTGATTACTTGAAAATTGAACCTTATCATATGCCAGTTACTTGGGTCCTTTATTAATCAAGCGTAAATTCTTCATAGGAGGAAAGATGCAGATTATGGTGGGTACAGAAGTAATTTGGATAGGATTACATTGAAGGGGAGATTGGATGTGAAAGGTTTCAGGTCTTTAGTGGAGTTGTGAAGATATCAGACAAAGTCAGACACATCTGATTGGGAGACGAAGATCAAGTCTTATTAGAGAAGAACTGAAATCATCAGTCAAGGGGAGTTTGTTAGTGCATGTTTTGTGACTGATGATTATCAGTGTTTGTCAGAGTTGATAGCAACGGTCAATGGGGGAGTTTGTTGGTGCATTTGTGACTGTGGTTTTGCAACTCGTATGGGCTTAATTTAATAGAACTAGAATATGGGCGATTGTCGTAGCCCAGTTTAGTTAATTAGTTAGCATATATATATATTTGTGTAAGGGTTTAGGGTTTCTAAGAGAAAAGTTGCAACAGTTCTTAGGAGAAGAATACTGTGTGTGGTCTAGTCCAGGTTGGCCTAAGGTTGAGCTCACCTCAGGCCGGCGTCCCATTCAACAACATATGTATGTGTGTATGTATGAAGAATCTGTGCCGATTTGTTTATCATATATAAAAGTAAGATTCTTGGTTTTACACATATATTATTTATTGTTTTATCTATTCGGTTTGATGTCTTGTAGAGATAATCAGGAGCGATTGGTGATGTAGTATCGGTCCTACATATGTTAACACTGGTGGTGAACATTGTTCAGCATGAGGGGGATCAATGATCTAAACATCATGTTCCTCGGCAACTAAGACATGTGGAAGAACCGGAGCTTCTTCAACTATCTCACTGAAAATCCCAAACTTAACCAGTGGTTTCTTCCTTCAAATGACTTTCGAGCATCCTTTCTGTTCTACTTTATCAATCCAAATACCATAGGACTCATTGACTTCTGATCATATGTCCCTACAATCCTCTCCAACCTCGGATACTTGTCTTCTAAAATCATCTATAAGAATCTAGGAAACTTGTAGAAGTATTTCTTGTTGAGCTCTTTGACGTTCATCAACATATCTTCAAATACGCATTTTGAATAGTTGAACTTCCAACCCTGCGTATTTTAGTTCACCTGTCTAACCCACTCGTATTACCTCCCATACACATTAGAAACACATGGATCAATAATCTCTATTAGCTTAGGAGTAATTCTTCAGAATCAGGGAAGTTTCACCCTCATATCCCATTCTTCTTAACACATGCATAATCTGATCCTTTGGATAACTCACTGGATCATCTGAAGAATCACCAAATACCAACATGTTCCTAATATCTTGTTCACTGATGGTTACTATAGTCCCACGAACTTTAGAACTTATGGAAGTGTCAGTCTTCTTCGTAGCGGCGTTGTTCCAAAACTCTATAATCCAATCCATAAGAATCATTGGGCTCTCCCTTAAGGCGTGTGCAAGTCTGCAGGTGTTGTGACCCACAATCATCGACTTGAACTCATGCTTGTGATCTTCAGGAGGATCTGACAAATAACACACCACAATATGATCTTTCTCGAATTCTAGAACGTGATCAGCCATTTCTGCACCAATCGATTCGGATTAGACACTTATGAAATAAATAACCTTTACTTGTTCGATGGTTTTGACCGTAAACTTGGTCAAAACTACCATAGACGCTCACAACGTTTCACAAAATGACTTGAAAAGTTTGAAAATTTTAAAACAAAACTTTTTAAAAACAAACATGTCCATTTGAATATGACTAAAATCAATTTGGGTCCAAGTCCAATGGTTTCCAAAACCCAAATATGAGGGTTTCTGGGTTGGGAATGGGTTTCCGAATGATTTGGGCCCAAACAATTGCAAACAAGCCCAATGCATCAATGTTTCCGAGGCACACATAGGTTTCCGAGGGGAATATGTTTCCAATGGCAATTTTGTTAATCAGGTGTTTTCGAAGGATAAGGAGGTCAAAGGATGATGGTTTCCGAGGGCAAAAGTGTTAAACAATGTGTGTCTGGATCAAAGAGATGGTTTCCGAGTGGCATTTTGGATATTTTCGAGTGTCCGATGGGCACATCAGTCAAAACCTATGTGTTTCCGAGGGCATATCGGGAAACTTGGGGACAAAGCTTGGTTTCCGGATGGCATTCTTGTAATTAAGAGGTTTCCGATGGGCCTGGTTGTCATTTGGAGGGGTTTCTGAGGGGTAAAATGTTATTTTTCCCATTTTTTTTCCGACTCCCAGGCACGTGACAGTCACGCGCCATCGCTGGGGAGGTCGGACGTAATGCCCTAAATTGTTTATTTATTATTGTTATTAAAAATGCTTCGTAATATAGTATATGATGCGAACTAGTGAAAACAAATGGTTAATAAACGGATAATCGTTGACCATAGATAACTAATCCCGTTAGTATGGTTACATGTTATAAATAGATTGAGTCATAAAAATTAACAAAGGTTAGTTAATTGATTAATGCCTTCATGGTAAGTTTAGAACTTGAGGGACTAGTGGTGACATGTTGCTATAGAAAGGGTATTAGGAAGGAATGAGATGAAACTCTCATTTTGACAAATACAGAACTTCATCTCACACCAACCCCAAGTCCATTCCCTTCTCTATACCCTGTTAAGGCTGAATCAAATACCTTTTGAGGTGTAGATTGCTTCATGTGGGTTGATTAAGATCATCTAAAGTATAGTAAGTAATAATATAACCTTCAATTTCGTTTTTGGTTGAGTTTTGTGCTCATATGTGCTAGATGAGAATTTGGGTATGTGATTATTGTTGAAATTAAAGTGTGTTGATGATTCTATAGTGTTTTAGGATCATAACCTTGCAAAAATCACCCTGGATTGGTAATGTACTATAATCATATAGTGATTGTGAAATTGGGGAAAAGAGGGTTTTGGAGGTTGGGTGAAACCCATCATACTTGAGCTAAGATTTAGCCTTTATGCTTGCTAAAAATCTGAATTGGAAGTAGAATTGTAGTATGTTTGTTAATACCCCTTGATGTTGTGAAATTTGATCATGGGTGTAGGTCATAGAACTTTAAAATTATATGTAGAATAAAGTTGCACATAAGATGTTTGATTAAATGCCTAAGTGGGTCTGAAATTGTAGAAAATGCTACTTTGTCGAGCCTAGTAAAAAGAGTAAATGGAATCGTGAAATTTCATAAATATTGCACATAGAAATGTTGAGGATGACATAATGAATGTTAATCTATTAGGCAAAAAAGGTGCATTGTCAAGCGATCAAGGAAACAAGAAGGTCCGAGGCAAGGAACACGCTTAAAGGTAAGTTCATCTTACGAGTAGTAGTTATGGTTAAATAATATTATCCACGAATTATGTGAGTTGAAATGAGAATGGAATATCTTGAATGGTTGATTGCAAGGTCCGAGAACTTGCAAGAGAACCTTATAGCTGAAAATGCAGATATTGAAGGGGTTCACATGAGACAACGAAGCTCACGGGAATACCCAAAGGTCAGAGGTTAAAAAGGTGACAAGTGTGAGTTGAAAAACTCTCACCTATCACCAAAAGCTGAAATTGTTGTTAAATAGGATTTTGGGAGCAATGTGCATACTAGTTAGAATGTTATCCATAGTTGGGTTAGGAAAATTGACCCATATCTAGAATTAGTACCCATTGTATATTGAATTTGCTGATTGATATGTTTTCAATGGGTCGTAAGAGTCGTTTACTGAGTCAATTAATAGCTTAAAATGTTGCTCGGGTGATGGTATGTTCATAGGAACTCATTATGTAGGTTATAGTGGGTAAATGGCTGCAAATGGTGGTGTTTTCGTAGCCTTACACCAGCTGCAGGCCGTAGCCTATGGTTGAAGGCCATAAGCTATAGCCATAAACCCATAATTGGGCAGAAGCTGTCAGCCATAAGCTACAGCTGAAAAGCCGTAGCTTACGACGAGGATGTTTGGCCAAAGAAGCTTGGTCGTAAGCGACGGTTGAAAGGTTGTACTTTACGGCGGGGTTTATCCCCAACCCTTGTGTGTTGTTTTCTGATGTTAAACTCACCCAATGGTTTGATTAATGATTCGCTAAACATTAGTAACCATCTATAACTAACCTTAGAGGTGTTTGTTGTGGTTAAAACTTAGGTACAAACACAAGCTTGGGATGAAAGGTCGAGCACTCATGGAAACCGAACACTTGGGATTTTTGGATGCTTCGATTTTCAAGATAACTCAATGTTATAATGATAGGACTAATTGTTTGTAAAGTTTTGAAATTATCACTATAAGACTAGTAATCATGGATGTTTTAGTTAGTCACCTACTTGGTTATGTAACGGTTTTTGTTAACTCGTCCTTTTATATGAAGGACTAGCCCTCATGTTAGATCAGAATAGACTAATTTGTAGTAAATTTCGATTATCGGTCTTACATCGGAAATGCCATTGTTCGTCTTCTCCGGCCAAATTGTCTTCTTTAATCAATCAAAACACATGCATTTGCTTCGTATTTCTATTTTAAACATGATAATATCATTCAATCATTCACATAATCACATTTCAAACTCTAAAAATCTAAAAACACCATCAAACTCAAAAACCTCAGTGGTGGTTCACCGGTGGTTGTCACGATCGACAGCTACCTCCTCACCACCTTTGACACAATCCAGACCATCCGATTACCTTTTAAAGTTGTTGATTTCTTTGAAAGACTTAAGAGGATTTGATAACCACTTTTGTTGATTTGAAATGTGTGTGTGTGAGAAGATGAAAAAACATGTTGAAGGTTTGTTTTGTGATGATTAACCACGTAGTCGCCCCTTTTGAATTCTCCCGTAAAATCCTCCTTTTAGATTTTTTGGGGCCCACCAAGTGGGCAGTGGGCCCAGCTCCAATCCAACACCATTAAAAACCTTTTCAATGTGGATTTTAAAAGCGGGTCCAAGTCAGATCGTGAAATGGTCAAGATTTTTATAAAAATAAAAAATAAAATTAAACTAAAAAAATAACATAATATTAAAAATAAAATAAAATAAAGTAAAATCTAAACTATCACGATAATTAATTCTAAAAAAAACTTCACACAATTTTGCCTACGAGATTAAATCACTGTGTTTCGGGCCAGACCACACTTATAAACAATGATCTACTTCAGCTGATCTTAGCAATTACCGGTATATTTGTCCATTTAAACTTATTTTCTTAGGCCTTCTTGTATAACGATCTGTGAAATTCTAAACACTCAAGCAAGTCACAACCAAATCCTAGAATCATATGCATTACACTCTATCATGCAAGCAATTTCCCTGCCACATATTTTCACAGTATCTGTTCTAGAATTATGAAACCTTGAATGGGACTGGATTGAGAATAGAAAAGAATATATCATTAAAAGATATGGTGTCATATAAAAATCAAATGATTTCTCAAATGATATAGACCTTAGGTTTTGGACTATAGAGGATCTCTTTTATAACGTCTTGACTGTGTCCAGGTCAGCATATGTCTGGATGTAGGAGAGTGACAAACAAGACATCCTTGGACACAAAGGTCTCTTTTGGGGTGAAAAATGATCTACAGCACGACAACGAAAAGCTAGGTCAGCATATATCTGGATGCAGCAAAAGCCTTCGTTGCCTAGCATCTCCGGTTCTTTGCTTACACAAAATAGAGGAGATACATGAGTTTTTCAGACAAGGTTTCAGATCTAGACCAGAGTGATATGCTTTGGGACATCACACAAGCATTCAAATAGATGTTGTACTCGATTCCAAGTGATGTTCCTTACCGAGGTAATACCTTATCTTTAAGTGCTTCACAAGATCAGTCATTTTTCAAGCCGTCAGGACCAAGCCTACCAACATATCACACCAAAGCCAAACCATTTCGATACACGTTTTACACGAGCCAACCTTAATCCATATGTGAAAATTAATTTCATTTCTCGCGTAACGGCAAAACAAATATTTTTGTTATTTTCTGATTTTTTTTACAATAAAAATAAACTAAGATACTGAAAAGACTATAATTTTTTGCTTTTGAATTTTTTATTGTTTTTGTATTTTTTTATGAGGATACATCCCCGTAAATTTGTGCTTAAAATTGAAAATTTAAAGAACAAATTTACAACCTAAAACTATGAAAAATATTTTTGTATTTTTTTCGACCAAGTTCAGTCCTCGAAATGGACCATTTTGAGCAGTTCTAAAAGAGCGTCAAATCGAGCTCGATCAATCGGTTTTGTAAAAAGATATGTGATATTGTCGTCATTATGAATTTGTTCAGGAACAATTAAACCCTGGTTGTACGAGTCTTGGTTGAAATGCTCTTTGATAGCAATGTGTTTAGTCTTTGAAAAATAAACCGGATTTTTCACAATCTGGATGGCTGCATCATTATCACAGTAAATTGGAACGTGAGAGAAATCCAAACCGTAATCCACCAGTTGGTATTGCATCCAAATAACCTGGGAGCAGCACGCAGAAGCGGCAACATATTCATCCTCAGCTGTTGAGACATAAACTGTTTGTTGCTTTTTACATTGCCATGCGATGAGCCGATCACCTAGGAATTGACATCCTGCCGAAGTAGATTTCCTGTCAATATCACAACCTCCAAGGTCGCTGTCAGAAAACGCAAGTAATTCAAATGGAGAATCTCTAGGATACCAACGACCAAATCTGGATTTCCCCTTAAGGTATCTAAAGATTCTCTTAACATAATTTAAATGAGAAGTCTTAGGAGTAGCCTGATAGCGTGCACACTGACGCACAACAAACATGATGTCGAGTCTGCGGGCTATCAGATACATCAGTGATCCAATCATTGACCTATATAAGGTCTCTTCCACAGCTTCTCCTTCCAGATCTTGTGTTATACCCGGTCTCTCAAACATTGGGGTGTTGGTGGCTTCGCTTCTATGAAATTGAACTTTGCAAGAATGTCATCCACGTATTTTCCTTGATGAATCAGGATACCCTTTGAAGTTTGACGAACTTGCAAACCTAAGAAGAAGGTCATTTCACCCAGAGTGCTCATTTCAAACTGCTTCTTCATCACCTCTTCAAACTCTTTGCACAGTGCTTCACTAGTGGAACCAAAGATGATGTCGTCCACATAGATCTGCACTAGGATCTGATCTTCATTCAAATTCTTCACAAATAATGTCTGATAAATAATGCCACGTGTGTATCCATTGGCGAGCAGGTGTTCAGTCAGTGTGGCATACCATGCACGAGGTGCCTGGTGTAAGCCATACAGTGCCTTATCTAGTTTGTACACATGCCTTGGATACTTTTGATTTGTGAAACCCGGTGACTGATCGACATAAATCTCTTCTTTCACTGTACCATAGAGAAATGTTGTCTTGACATCCATCTGATAGACAGTAAAACCCTTGAACGAGGCGTATGCAAGGAATATTCTTATTGCTTCCAACCTGGCAACCGGGGCATATACTTCATCATAATCTAACCCCTCAATTTTCCAGAACCCTTGCACCACCAGTCTTGCTTTGTTGCGAACAATTACCCCACTGTCATCTCTCTTGTTTTTGTACACCCATCTTGTACCAAGAGGTCGTTTCCCTGGGGAAATTTCATTAGTCTCCAGACTTTCAGTTTCTCAAGTTGATTCGGTTCATCCTACATTGCCTCCACCCAACTTGGTTCACGCAGATCTAGGTGGATGGTTTTTGGTTCAACAGTGAGATGAAACATGAATACAAACAACTGTTGATATCACCGGTTTGACTTCTAGTTAACACTCCAGCATCCAAGGGTCCAATGTCATTTTCAAGTGGATGATCCCGTTAGACACCAATAGGTATAGCCATGGTGGGTGGGGGTTAGGTTTTTTGGTAGGCGGTGGGTGGTGTGGGTTTAGGTTTTTGGTGGGGGTGGATGGGTGGTTTAGGTTTTTGGGTAAGCGATTTAAGTTTTTAAGTGGGGGTGGCCGTGGGTGGGGGTAAGTTGGGGGTGTGTGATTTAGGTTTTTTGGGTTATACTACACATATGCAGTAAAGTTTTTTTAGGGTATTTTTAATTTTTTTTTTTTTTTTTTTCTAAATGGGTATGATGTGGGAAAGAGAAGCTCCGAACTAATATTCTATTTTTTTTTACATAAATTGTGAGTTATGATTTTTTTAATAATCCTTTTTTTTTTTGCATTTAATTAGGAGTTCTTGAGTTCTCTCAATTCATCCCTTTTATATATATAAAAGTAATTTAATCAGAATTTAGTCACGTATTACATGAAATATGTAGGTAGAATATTGTTTGACATGGAAATTTACGGTAAAATACACCTAATAATATAGGTAATTATGATTAGTATGGAGAATAAATAACATAATTAGTTTTATATGGATTTATCAGCATCACAAATAACATTTCTTTATTATATTATCATATATATTAGTTTTTGAAGTTGATGAATGGTAGATTAACATCGTTAATAAGATGTCGACGTCGTTAAACTTGTTGTGTTATCCTATATCCAGTTCGTCCCTCTGTCTCTCTTTCTCTCTCAAAGCCAAGGGTGAACCTTGGCTTGGGCCAGACTGGATCCCGACCCATCTAACTTTTTCAATCAATGTGTTAAATTATTGATATTTTTTGGAAATTTTTTATGTATTGAGTCCACTACTAAGTCCACAAACAATTATTTAAGCCCACAAACAATACTAACAAACAATTACTATTGGGCCAAAAAAACTATCCTCTAAAAAGAACCAAGAATTGTGAATACTCACATTATTATCGGTATTGGCCTCGTTAAAAAAAAAAGATAATGAGGTTACTTTTGTACAATATTATTGAGTATACATATTTATAGAAACACTGGATAAACAACTGTATAAGTTGAATAGTAGATTCAGTGAGCACTTGATGGTAGTGACGTATCCAAGAATCTTTTCCTGCTGAACGATCGATTTTTTATCACTAAGTTTATGTCTTTTCAGTCTGGCTCGGTTAGCGGTTCAAGTAGGTTCGGGTTAGGTCACATAATAAAAAATACCAAAAATCAAATTAAAATGCAAATAATTAAAAGTGCATTACCGATCCGACTACTCAAATCGGACTTCACATACTTCATTGCTAAAAAAGATCTCTAAATAGTTGCAGTCATGACGGGTAAAACGAGAGATAACTTCAATAATCGATAAACCAACAAAAAATTAATGTGTTTCTTTTAATTAAATGTATGTTAAATGAGTTAATAGGTTAATTTTTAATAGAACTAGAATTTTACCAGGTCGCGCGTTGCGGCGGCGTCAATTTGATTTAGAAAATAATTAGGTAATGACATAGCGTTGCGACATTTCAAATTCCAAATCAATCCTAAATCAATTTTCATACAAAGGTCACATATAAATAATGAAATGAATGCTAAATAAGTCATACCTATATAATTAGTGTTTCTTTTGGTTTAAGAATAGGTCAAATAAGGATTTATCTACCTAGCCTTGTCAAAACGCAATGCGTTTTAAGGTATGTCATATTCGGTAAACAAGGTCTTTTCGTCGTACCAAACTCTAGTATACAACTGTTGTCCCAAATATTGTCGTGGCCAGTTTGCTGATATCAAATTACACATACCCTTGTTATCCATTGACACCAATATTGAGCTCCAGGATTTCGGCTAAACCTACAAATAATCAAACAACAAAGTGAATGGAAGATTCACAACTAATCATTGTTCTAGTCGAATACTCTTCAACCGCCTTCATTTGGGTCTACTGATTATGTCACACCCTCAAGTTCCACGTGCGGGGTTTTACCGCGATGTGCGTGACAAACCAGGATCTAAGACAACGGTCACAATAAACGACACTATATGATACGTAAAAATGACATAAGCAAACCATTAAGTTTTCATAAATGATCCATCGTTGCGGAAGCGTAGAACTTTATTACAACACGAAATCAAAAGTACGAAAGTCTGAAAATACTAAATGAGATGCACATGAATCCTAGACGCCGTGAGACTCCGTGCGCCTATCGACAGCTGCTACCTTAGCGACCTGAGACAAACATGCTAAAAACGTCAGCAAATAATGCCGTGAGTTCACAGGTTTTTAATGAATACCGACTCCAATGAATACTAACTCCCAAATGAATACCCATGGTCAATCCAGACCACATGCATGCAAAACATATGAATACCTGTTACTACTGCGATTGGAAAACCATTACTGGACTCGAATACTGTGAATACTGAATACGTGCCCGAATGAATACTGAATACGAAATACTGCATACTGAATACTGAATACCTAAGAGACAACATGCACCCGTCCGACCTCCAGTCGAGGAGTGGGGTGGGTCAAGCCCAAATAGATCTATCCACATTTCCCCCGTTGTGCATCCCCGCACATTCATGGTTCTCCCCGGACTTCCAAAGATCGCATAGTAATATAATGATTAATCCAACCCAATGAATTCGTAAATACCATAGCATAGTTGACACACCGTTCATGAAAACATAGTTGAAACGCCTTTTATGAAAACATAGTTGAAACTCCTTTTATGAAAACATAGTTGACACACGTTTAAAGAACACAACATGTTTTCTCCCCCGAAAATGTAAAACCAGTAAACGAGTGGGGCCGTGAAACTCACCTTAAAGTGCGTCCTCAGTGAATTAGAAATCCGATATGTGTGTAATATTCCCTACTAGCGGCGACCTATCAATGAGTTTACATAAGTGTGGTGACTACTAACCCGAAGGCTAATCAGTCCCCAAGTTGTCCAGACCGTGACTGTGTATGTTGAAAACATGTTTAACCGTTAAACCGACCAAACCAGACAATACCCGCATCCCATTGGTGACCCGACATTCCACGTGTTAGCCACATACAAGATATCATGCAACTTATGCAATTAAACACTTAGCATGCGCAAACATTCACCCTATCTAGCATAACGCCCAATTAACGCATAAACAAGTCCGAACACGTGTTACCAAGTTATTAGACATGTCACGGGGTTCCTAACATGTTCCTAGACGTCAATCCGTGTTTCGGGATGTTAAAATATACATACAGCAGCATTACATGCGATTAGGAATCAAACATGTGATTAGGAAAAGTCAACAGGTGATTAGGAGAGTCAAACTAGTGAATAGGATTGTAATCACTAGTAAAATGGCGAATAGGGCTCCTAATCGCCTATAGTTCAGGAGATTGGGAGCCAATCGCCTATAATGAGGGTGATTAGGGCTCCTATTCGCTAGTACTGCTCTGTTCCATCCTTTTTGCGCGTTTAACCCTCCAAATCAGATCGGAAACATGTGTAAACACCTAATATCCAACCCAAAACATTAACCCAACTATTTCAAGCAAAAACCCCTAATTTATCATCACCCTAGCCGTCCCGAATGCATGCGGTTTCCCAAAATAGCATAACTAGCATGTAAGCATCACATCAACATGCAAAACTTACCCCTAAATAGCAAATATCCAGATTTCATCACATAACGACGTTATCCGACATTATCCTACTGTTCTAGCATCATCCTAGAGTAAACCCTAACCTTAAACAATCATCAAAACACAATATATCATCATTAATCCTTCATAATCATTCAAACGGGTCAAAACGCCTAATATCAATATTACACATCTATGAACCTTCGAACTCCTAGGTTATCATCATATTAACTCATTTAGGTCAGAAACACAATAATAACACAAGAACGATCATGTTTAAACAATAAAAATCCTATCTTGCATGAATACATCACATATAACAAGTATAGAGGTTTGGGTTTGTTTTGAAACTGATTTTAATGAGTTTTCAAAGACACAAATGTTTAGAAATCAGGTCTGGAACTTTAGGTGTAACACCCCGTTGTTAAGTACCCAAAATTATATATATAATCTATGATTAATTAATATAATTATCTAATATTATAACTAAGCTAATCTGGCCCAATGGAATCGGCCTAATAGATTGAGCCCACCCGATAATAGAAGACCAAAACATATTAGCCTATAACAATTGGACTCTATTTATAAAAGCCCAATACCCCTTCAGCCCGTTAAACACGTACGGTCCATGTACCCCTGGCCCAAACGTAGCTCTTTTCCTGCTTTCATTTAATGCATATGCATGCATTATCCCAGCTTGTTTCTTACGCACACAGCTCAAGTAGGATAAGCATGAATCTTACACTCAATCTCAGCAATACATTCGTGCATTCTTGCCATGAACACCTGTCCACCAATCATTTACCATTCATGCATGTATTTGTCCTTATCCAAATGAAGGAGAGCTTATAACTCACGCATGTACACACCTGTCCACACTTTAAGCTTCATCAGCATCATCTAATAATTACCTTTATCCAAGATTGGTTCTTACACACACCATGTGATCATCATCCAATCATGACTAAACCATGTATTTATATCATTATAAATAGAACATACATTGAAGGCATACATTCTGCACCAAACTGAAATGTTACGTAGAGAGAAGCGAGAGAGAGAGATAGAAAGACAGAAGGTTACGAGAAGGAGCCAAGCGCCGGTTACCTTCTCCGGCCTGTCACCACCTCCGGTCCTAACCACCTCACCGGTAACATCACATACCTACACCCGACCAACTCTGGTCTCCTTCTCCGATGATCAGTCAACGACAACCAACCACCTTCTCCGGTTAATCTCCGGTGACTAACAAACACCTCCAAACATCCACACCGATCACCTTCGTGTTCCGATAACCCGACACCAATTCACAGTAACAACAAACCATCGCCATCTCTTGTGTAGTTTGGTAAAACCGGTTCACTGTGTTACCTCTGTTCACGTAACCATTCCGAGTCAAACCATCGAACCATAATAACACATCTCCGATCACTTGTCATCCACACCCGAACATCCTCGGTTCGGATAACCACTATCCACAGTCGAGCACCTACTCCCTCTATCCTCCACCGATCGTTCTTCTCCGATAAAACGAACAAACCGGACAACCATGATAGCTTCTCAACCGGTCACCACCAGTCGACTCCTCCTGTTCCAACCACCCACTGTTACCGGTCATCCTCATATGTGTATATATTATATGTATACGTGTGTGTATTGGAAAAGATGTATAATATTCGTCTTTGTTAACCCAAGGTCCGATCGATCTAGTCACCTCCTCTGTTAATGGTGACGAGGAGTTAAACCCGAAACCCAGTTAACACAGTGTGACCCGGTCGTTATAACCAACCCAAGTTCAAACCGCTTATATCTCGAAACCGTTCAGAACATGGAAGCTAAGAGGTTATTATGATTATTTATATTTATAGTTATTATTATTATTATTATTATTATTATTATTATTATAAACGTGTGACGAGTGGGACAATAATATTAACCCAACAATATGAAACCGGATACCTATATATATATATATATACACGAGAATATAAAAGAATATTATATTAAAGGATTGTCCCCATAGTTACCACGTGCATAAGCCTTGCACGCACTAATGTTTATAAAACATATTAGGTACAATATTTGGAGAATATACCGTTAAGAAATAGACTACAGAATGAGAAGAATATTATAAGGTGAGTACATGACCTTCCCCTTTTTATTTATAAAGCTTTTGGGGCTGATTACATGATGTTCAGTCGTTATCAAAGTAATTTATACGGTTTATATTATAAAAGTGTTATCGAGTTGTTAATAGAATATTATCGAATCATGATCATGTTATATAATAGAATTCGGTCGAATAGAAATCACGTAGAATGGATCCATTCGGTATTACGGGAATATATTTTTCTGAACCAAGTAGAGGTTTGGAACCACAATAAGCATTTGTATGGTGCTCCATCGATAATATATTCCACCTTAGAATGACTGAACCATATAGAGAGAGTTGTATGTTTGTTAAACTTGAGTTATTATTATTAGTATGTCTAAAATCTCGGCATGTCTCACTAGTATGAAAATACTAACGTACTTTAAGCATGTGGTCAGGTATTTATACAATATATTAAAGAGAAAGCTGACGAATAGAAGATCTGGATAAGAAGAGGATGCTATGGCTACATTTATGTATCTCATTAGTATTGAAATTCAGTTTAATGTAATCATTACAATTAAACCTGTTAATGCTAATCCGCTGCGCCACCTGGGTCGTTACATTAGGGATCAAAACAATATCATTACAAAGGTTTGGGATGAAGAACACACCTTGAAATGATGAGATTATGGGTGTAAAGCTTGGAAATGTGATTTCTTGTTCAAAAACGTGTTGCAGAGGTTGGATAAGGTGTGGGGTGGCTTTGGGGTGTAGTAGGGTTTCACAAATGATGTTTTGAAACATAAGGGTGGTATTTATAGGCGTTTTTAGTCGTCACATGCAGTTTAGGCGAGTACGGGGCTGCCACAGGCGATTAGGGCTGCTAATCGCTAGTAGTTACTAGCGAATAGCCCCTATTCGCCTATAAGATCCTTCTACTCGCTACTATACTGCCGATTAGGGCTATCCCACATGTCCTAATCGCCCATAGCCTATGTATCCTAGTTTTGGCGCGTTAAACCCTATTTTAACATATATAAACACGTATTCACATACCGGCAAGTCATATAATGATTGTAAGCACATAATACATGATAACTAACACGTCCCCATCCGTTCACCAATTCCCGGGACCCGAGATTTACGTGTGTGCGTTAAACCCGGTGATTCTACAAATCACCTATTCGTGTTCACGTGGTTATGGACCGACTCCCAATGATCCCGTGGATCATTGTAACGACTCCCGATGATTCCCGGAACCATCATAACGACTCAACTGACCTAGTTAAGTATGTTTGAAAACGTTTTTTTGCTAAGGTAGACTTATGTGTTTTATAAAATGTTAACCTAAACGGGCCGGGTGTCACATCATCCCCCTGTTGAAAGAATTTTCGTCCCGAAAATTTCCCGAAGTCAAAGAGAACGAAGCGATAAAAAGAAAAATTTTCCCGGTCGTCACATCATCCCCCTGTTGAAAGGAATATCGCCCCGAGATTCACTCTTCGACAGTGATGAGTGTCGACCTAACCCAAGTAACGTTTCCCAGAACGCAAACAAAATGATAATCACGAATGAAAGATGATATCAACAGATACTCTATGCCGGGGAACCGCCCTCCCAAAGTGAATACAAGACAATGAATCCTCCTGGTCGAAGGCCTACTAGAGACTACTGTGATCGGTATAAATAACACACCGGTACCATCCAAGTAGCATCTCCAAAGGACCTACACCAGACCCATGAATGCAAAACGGTGATGATGAATACGAAACGCCAAACAATGTAAATGGAAATAAATACGAGTATAACGAGAGTCAAGACAAGAATACTCACGAGTAACAGTATCAGGATCCTCCTGGTTCTCCCTAGCACCGATGACATAAGCACGAGCCGGAGCAGTTCGACCGCCACCCTCGCCTTGCTTCAACTTGAGACAATCCCGTTTGAAGTGTCCAGTCTCTCCACAGTGATAACATCCCTGCCTCCCCTGAGGAGCAGTAGCAGTGGTAGTAGCAGTAGTGACCTGTGCCGGTTGTAGCTGAAGAGTGGTCCTACAGTCCTTAGCATGATGACCAAAACGCTGGCACCGACGCCAGCGAAACTTCTCACAATCACCCGTATGATGAAACCCACACTCACCACACTTCGGGAGTTTCCCAGTATAACCCCCAGTCCTCTGCTCAGATGACGCTCCCACAACGTCCTGCCTCTTAACCTGCTGTTGAGACGACCCAATGTTTTTTTTTCCAGCACTCTCCCACTTCCTCTTGTTGTCTGCAGGGGCTTTCACAGCAGCACCCCTCGGAGGTAGAACGCCCTCAGCAACCTTCATGTTGGTTAGCTTGTGAGCTGCCCGAACAGTGGCCAACATGGTAGTATGATCAGCAGCGGCAACAAGCCCAGCAATCTCCGGTACTAGCCCAGCAACGTAGTGCTCAATCCTCCGGTACTCCGGTGTAGCCAACCCGGGGCACATCACAGCCAACTCGTTATGCCTAGCAGTAAACTCCTCGATCTCCGACCCAACCATCTTTAGATTCCAGAACTCATGCTCCAACTTCATAATCTCATCCCTCGGGCAATACTCCGCTCGCAACATCTGAACAAACTCGGACCACGGCATAGCATTGGCCTCACCCAGGCCAAGACTCGCAGTGGTGGAGTTCCACCAAGTCAAAGCGTGTCCCTCAAGAGTAGCAGAAGCATACTTGACGCGGTCAGCGTCGGGACAGTTACACATAGTAAACACCGATTCGATCTTCTCCAACCACCTAAGTAGTCCCATTGCCCCTTCAGTCCCACTGAAGAAATGGGGCTTACAGTCCATGAACTTCTTGTAGGTGCACCCAGACTGCACCTGATTAGTATTTCGCAGGGTCTGCTGAGCAGCCTGGAAAGCAGCCAACGCAACGTTCAACTGCTGCTGCAACAAGTGCTCCAACTCCGCCTGAGTCATGGTGATGTTCCCACCACCTCGTCCACCGCCATTGCGACCCCCGCCGCCACCACGGCGTCCCCAAGTACGTCCACCAGCACGACCAGACATGTTCTGCCAAAACACAAACAAGATACTCAGCATCACTACTAGATCAAACTACTAGTGACCAAACGAATTTAGAACGGGATTCCAGCATGATCATCTGTCCGAACTCGAAGTCCACCAAGATTTTCATGCATTTCGATTTATGATTTCGTGTGCACCCGAAATAACAAATCACTCTACATGGTCCTCTAGGCGTGCTCCTAGCTAGAATTTCCAATCACCCGACACCCACATTCCTAAAAGAAATCGTTATCGCACGAAGGTCCCCAAAGTGAACAATCACTCAAGGGTGTACTATGACAAGTACTAGTGCAGGATAGTGTGTGTGTGTAGGCAAGTATGTACATTGGAGCATAGAGGGGAGATATCCAAATCCCGGAAAAATCCCAAGAATGTGCCAAAGCCACTCCAATGTACACTACTGCCAAGTATATGCGATAAACCCCTTCATCTTCAAACCCGAAGAAGAAGATAGAATAAGTATAGAAATAGTCGAAGGATAGATAATATGACACTGTGTGATGAGGACACCGACACCCCGACAAGGTTAGTATGTTTACCAAATGACACGACTCGTAACTGTGTGTGACCGTCTAACGTGTGTGATAATCGGCTATAGACTAGACTCTACTTGCAGTCCTAGTTCACTATAACCATTGGCTCTGATACCAATCTATCACACCCTCAAGTTCCACGTGCGGAGTTTTACCGCGAGGTGCGTGACAAACCAGGATCTAAGATAACAGTCACAATAAACGACACTATATGATACGTAAAAATGACATAAGCAAACCATTAAGTTTTCATAAATGATCCATCGCTGCGGAAGCGTAGAACTTTATTACAACACGAAATCAAAAGTAAGAAAGTCTGAAAATACTAAATGAGATGCACATGAATCCTAGACGCCGTGAGACTCCGTGCGCCTATCGACAGCTGCTACCTTAGCGACCTGAGACCAACATGCTAAAAACGTCAGCAAATAATGCTGGTGAGTTCACAGGTTTTTAATGAATACCGAATCCAATGAATACTAACTCCCAAATGAATACCCATGGTCAATCCAGACCACATGCATGCAAAACATATGAATACCTATTACTACTGCGATTGGAAAACCATTACTGGACTCGAATACTGTAAATACTGAATACGTGCCCGAATGAATACTGAATACGGAATACTACATACTGAATACTGAATACCTAAGAGACAACATGCACCCGTCCGACCTCCAGTCGAGGAGTGGGGCGGGTCAAGCCCAAATAGATCTATCCACATTTCCCCCGTTGTGCATCCCCGCACATTCATGGTTCTCCCCGGGACTTCCAAAGATCGCATAGTAATATAATGATTACTCCAACCCAATGAATTTGTAAATACCAAAACATAGTTGACACACCGTTCATGAAAACATAGTTGAAACGCCTTTTATGAAAACATAGCTGACACACGTTTAAAGAACACAACATGTTTTCTCCCCCGAAAATGTAAAACCAGTAAAAGAGTGGGGCCGTGAAACTCACCTTAAAGTGCGTCCTCAGTGAATTAGAAATCCGATATGTGTGTAATATTCCCTACTAGCGGCGACCTATCAATGAGTTTACATAAGTGTGGTGACTACTAACCCGAAGGCTAATCAGTCCCCAAGTTGTCCAGACCGTGACCGTGTATGTTGAAAACATGTTTAACCGTTAAACTGACCAAACCAGACAATACCCGGCATCCATTGGTGACCCGACATCCCACGTGTTAGCCACATACAAGATATCATGCAACTTATGCAATTAAACACTTGGCATGAGCAAACATTCACCCTATTTAGCATAACGCCCAATTAACGCATAAACAAGTCCGAACAAGTGTTACCAAGTTATTAGACATGTCACGGGGTTCCTAACATGTTCCTAGACGTCAATCCGTGTTTCGGGATGTTAAAATATACATACGGCAACATTACACGCGATTAGGAATAAAACATGTGATTAGGAAAAGTCAACAGGTGATTAGGAGAGTCAAACTAGTGAATAGGATTGTAATCACTAGTAAAATGGCGAATAGGGCTCCTAATCGCCTATAGTTCAGGCGATTGGGAGCCAATCGCCTATAATGAGGGCGATTAGGGTTCCTATTCGCTAGTACTGCTCTGTTCCATCCTTTTTGCGCGTTTAACCCTCCAAATCAGATCTGAAACTTGTGTAAACACCCAATATCCAACCCAAAACATTAACCCAACTATTTCAAGCGAAAACCCCTAATTTATCATCACCCTAGCCATCCCGAATGCATGCGGTTTCCCAAAATAGCATAACTAGCATGTAAGCATCACATCAACATGCAAAACTTACCCTAAATAGCAAATATCCAGATTTCATCACATAACGACATTATCCGACATTATCCTACTGTTCTAGCATCATCCTAGAGTAAACCCTAACCTTAAACAATCATCAAAACACAATATATCATCATTAATCCTTCATAATCTTTCAAACGGGTCAAAACGCCTAATATCAATATTACACATCTATGAACCTTCAAACTCCTAGGTTATCATCATATTAACTCATTTAGGTCAGAAACACAATAATAACACATGAACAATCATGTTTAAACAATAAAAATCCTATCTTGCATGAATACATCACATATAACAAGTATAGAGGTTTGGGTTTGTTTTGAAACTGATTTTAATGAGTTTTCAAAGACACAAATGTTTAGAAATCAGGTCTGGACCTTTACGGATCAAAACAATATCATTACAAACGTTTGGGATGAAGAACACACCTTGAAATGATGAGATTATGAGGTGTAAAGCTTGGAAATGTGATTTCTTGTTCAAAAACGTGTTGCAGAGGTTGGATAAGGTGTGGGATGGCTTTGGGGTGTAGTAGGGTTTCACAAATGATGTTTTGAAACATAAGGGTGGTATTTATAGGCGTTTTTAGTCGTCACATGCAGTTCAGGCGAGTACGGGGGCTGCCACAGGCGATTAGGGCTGCTAATCGCTAGTAGTTACTAGCGAATAGCCCCTATTCGCCTATAAGATCCTTCTACTCGCTACTATACTGGCGATTAGGGCTATCCCACATGTCCTAATCGCCCATAGCCTATGTATCCTAGTTTTTGGCGTGTTAAACCCTATTTTAACATATATAAACACATATTCACATACCGGCAAGTCATATAATGATTGTAAGCACATAATGCATGATAACTAACACGTTCCCATCCGTTCACCAATTCCCGGGACCCAAGATTTACGTGTGTGCGTTAAACCCGGTGATTCTACAAATCACCTATTCGTGTTCACGTGGTTATGGACCGACTCCCAATGATCCCGTGGATCATTGTAACGACTCCCGATGATTCCCGGAACCATCATAACGACTCAACTGACCTAGTTAAGTATGTTTGAAAACGTTTTTCGCTAAGGTAGACTTATGTGTTTTATAAAATGTTAACCTAAACGGGCCTGGTGTCAAAGATTATTACGTAGACCCATCTAGATTTTCAAAATTTATCATTTTTAATATCTTTCCCCGTGAAAATAGAATGCGGTGATTTATTTTCGTATTTTGTTCATAAAAAATTGAACAGTTTCATATTATGTTTTATATTATTTTTTTAAACATATGGAAACTCTAATTAGGTCTTATTATACCAAAAAAAAAAAAAAAAGAGATAGACCAGGCTATATTTTGTATAAGCATCAAGATAGCCTTGGTTACCTGGATTGTGTATCATGTGCTAGAGTCGTTCTGATTGTAGAACGTTTTCCTCGGTGTCGAATTCCATTGCCCGCCCCCAAAACTACAAATAGCAGGATGATGGTTTTAAGTATTTCAATTCTTCATGAATAATGAATGAAATGGGACAAAGAAAAACAAAAGAAGTTTCTTGCTAATTGCGGGCAACCGACTCCTGCGTAGCTTCCATTTCGACCAGCTTTATTCAAAAACAATCTAAATAAACACTAATCAACACAATAACATGACTACTAAAAACAAATGAAACACATAATTCCATAGACTATAAGCACAATTAACATCACCATTTCCAAGTAAACAAAAACAATGTACCTTAACATCACCATTTGCAGCCAAAAATTATTCTAAAATTGAACTTTATGCTCTGTATATGAACAGAACAAAATCGCATGTAGAGAAAGATAAAAACAAACTCAGCCCAAAAAATGAATTAAAAAGGGTACCTTCCATCTCGTACATAGGAAGTGTGATACCCCGCATTTTCATGTTAACACTTTTGCTGAACTCTAGTTAACTTACATATTCATACGTGGTTAAATACTTAACTAGGGTTAGTTAAGGAGGCCTAACATATGTTAGATAATATTAACATATGTTATAATTAGGAAAATCCTTGTTTTGACACACACACGAGTCCTGTATCCCGAACGTCGGTGATTTGTCTAACATATATAATAATGTGTACAATTGAATTATGATGAATGTGAAGTTACATGTTTATGTGGATTACATGTTTATGTGAATTACCGCTTGACTGAAAGTTAATATGTAAACCATGCAAATTACGTGCACGTTATGATTAATATGTTATGAGATGATAAAAACAATGGTTTTTATGGGTGGTTAATATTATCGGGTCCGGTATTGGGCTAAAACATGATTAACGGGTCCAGTTAGTGGACTACAAGGGGCCCTAATACCCAATTACTTGGGCCCCAAGCCAATTCCTATTATATATATAGAAAAAAAAATAACCCTAACCCTACTACTCCTTTGCGCCGTGAACAAGGAACCCACCCCCACTCTCTCTCAATTTCAATCAAACAACAAATCCTCTTGATTAATCAAAGTGGTGTTGGGAGGGATCTCTAAACCTTGAGGATTTCTTGCATTGAAAGGTATAATTTTTATAAGTTTTATGATAATTGTTAATGTTTTGAAAAGCTTTTAAAAACCCTAGAAACTCTATGAGTATGAATCGCATGTGTATGTGTTTGTGTAAATTTTTAGATGTTTTGCTTGGAGGTTTATGAGAATTGATGTACGTGATTATAATTAGGGTTTAGGAATATGAAAAATACAGATTTTAACATGATTGTATATGAGGATATCATGGAATTTGTGCATGGTTTTAAAATGTTTAAATTTGGTTTACGCTTCCGCAGCTTAACTAAACTTGGTTTTTGAAAACGAACTAAATGGTTTGGGCATTTAGAGTTCGTTCATATGACTTATGGCTATGGGATCCTCGTATGTCATGCGCCTCGCGGTATAAACCCCGCAGTGGAAATTTGAGGGTGTGACAGATTGGTATCAGAGCCATTGGTTATAGTGAACTAGGACTGCATGTTGAGTCTAGTCTATAATTATCATAGTATAAGTACACTCACAACTTAAGTGCACAACTAGCTTTTAGCTACATATATCTACAACACATGGTTTCGGGAGATATGAAATCTTCTAGTTCTATACCTAATTCTGAACACGTCACTGGTGGGAACCCAGGGTTACACCAGGTGGCGCAATACTAGGATTAGTATCCTAACAAACCTCATGGATGAGGAAACAACAATAGTACAAGGGAGGGAGCCCTTGCGATCGTTGTGGCGCACGTACACAGGTACCATTAAACCTAATCAAATTGAAGAAATTCAAATACTGAGACTTATCCTTTTTCACTGAGCAAGGAGACAATTAGTTTCTGTTCCTTGTTACTTGATCTTTCTTACTTTCATTGGAAACTCAGACGGGACTGGGTTACACATATAGAATTCATTTCTTACTTTAGTACCTTACGCCTAGTGCGAGCGGGCGAACGTATGACTGCACATCCTTGTTTCTCATAAGCATATGGTAGATTCATGGGAACACATTAGATCAGGGCTTGTTACACACACTCTTGGGGAGTTATGTAAAGCCTACGACTTAGTGCAACATCACAAGGGAAGATGAAACCTACTAATGGCTGATAGCCACGATTGGAGGAACGAGTGGTACAGCTTACCACTAAACGGGCTTACATAGGACTAGAGAAGGAGACTGTACGTGATGAGAACCATATAACACTGACACCAAGAAAGAGGAGGAAGAAGGGATGGAAGGGGAACCTGAGCAGGGCGAGCACATGGAAAGTGAGGATGAAGGCTCTACTATCTAGACAGAGCATGGCGACGATTGGCTCTTACCATTTTCTTACCTGTATTTTCTTTTCTTTTCCCTTGTTAACTTAGATAAGACTGAGTTTTTATGATCAACGATAGGGTGGTTGAAGCCCTCGCATCTTTCCAACCTATTAAAGATCTATTTTACTAAATCGTTTTTTTCCCCTGACTTCCATGTTTAAACTTTCTTATACCTTGAACGTACATGCCACAACAACAACCTTTCATCGTATTTTTAAGTCTTTTTACAGATTGTAAACCTTGATACTCCAACGGAACTGAAGGAGACCGTCTGATTGCTTCGATAGTATAAGCCTTTGCCAAGTGCAGTTGCCCCAGGCAGGATGGGGTAATGTATGCTACATGCACACTCGAAGAGTTACAGATACTTGGATGAAGAACGTAACACCCTGTGTTGAAACCTAAAATTTTGTTATATAAATATGGATGGGTCTGAGATCGACGCCTACACTACCAAACTACAGGAGTTAGATACCATATGCTCGAATCTAATTAACCAACTTTACCAGCGGATCGAATTTCATACCAAAAGGGTGGGTCCCTCATATTCGTGGCTTGGCCACTGCAGCTCACCTACCCATACTCTAACAAATCTTTCAACTGGCTCGCAAACTCACTGATGAGGCTGTTGAGCATGGTACTTTTCCGAAGCATGGTGCTTCATCTTCTACTTTTGGTGATAGCAAGAGAACGTGGGATAGTGTGAAGTATAAGTCCTTCAACAACAACTACCCCAACGGTAACAACAACAATGGGGCTCGTGGAAGAGCATTTGTGATTGGCGCTAGGGAAGCTAGGACTGATAACAATGTCGTGATGGGTGTGTGATCCTTGAACGACACTCTTGCTTTTATTTTATATGATACTGGTGCGGACTATAGTTTTGTGTCATCGAAATTTAACAAACAACTAGGGATGGTTCCTACTCTTCTTGATACCACGTACTCTATAGCGTTAGCGGACGGGAAGCCTGTTGAGGTAACCCATATTCATCGTGAATGTAAGCTCGAGCTAGATGGGCAATTGTTTGCCATCGACCTTCTACCTATCACCCTAGGAAGTTTTGATCTCGTGGTTGGCATGGACTGGTTGTCCAAGCAACACGCAGAAATTCCCTGTCAGGAGAAGATTGTTCGTGTCTCCCTACCAAATGGAGAACTTTTATCTATATAGGGTGATTGTGGTGGTGCCATGGTGGGCATTATTTCCTTTTTGAAAGCCCAGAAGTGTATTCGTAAGGGCTGTCCGGCCATTTTGGCTAACATATCTGACACTCGAGCTGAAACTGAAACTAAGATTGAGGACATCCCAGTAGTCCGAGATTTCCCAGATGTTTTCAAAGAGGAACTACCTGGATTTCCAAATCGATCTTGCGCCTGGAGCAGCTCCAGTTGCACGCGCACCATATCGCCTAGCACCAGGCGAACTTCAAGAACTGTCTACCCAACTCCAGGAGCTATTGGATAGGGGCTTTAACAGACCGTATTTGAAAATAATAGGTATTTAAGATAACTAGTGAGAATCCCCGCGCGTTGCAGCGGGTGTCCCGACTAATATCAGATTCAATTATGATGTCAGCGAGGCTCCTTTTTGCATTTCAAGAACATCGAAATTATAATAAAATAGTCCAATTTCATTAACAACTTTGTTTTCAACAAGACTAATACCCTAATGTCAACAAACAAAATTAAACACAAGTGCGTGTTTGGTTTTTAAAATTAGCTAATGAATACAAGTTGTAAAAGAAAAATCAACCCAAGGTCGGGATCATGTACAAATGCAGTAGTCGAAGGGAGTTTCAAATGTGTGTCGGGCATCATAACAAGAAGGTTGAAAATGGTTGTTGCACGCATGTTTGTTCAATGGCCCTTTAGCATGAGGCTGAAGTAAAGCTAGAACTACAAGTGTTGCGGTGAAAGAATAGCAGTGCATGAGAACATGCATTGTTTAAAGATGGGAGAATGTGATACATTAAATGTTTGAATAACGTATCTAATAAAAAGTGTGCTTAAATATGTGGGTTATTGTTCATGCATATATTTTGGGAGTGTTAACTAAAGGTGTGGCAGAGCCGTAGAGGTGACTACCCTACTTCTAGGTACCCCATTGGTCAAGCGTTTGGACCAATCAATAAGTTAGGTAAGACGAAGCTAGTAACCCATAATCAAAAACAGGACAAAATGGTTAGCTTATGGATGCAAGTGTGCCATGGGAAGCTCGACAATTCTTGACATATGGCTAACTTCAATTAGTGTGCAAAGTTATGGCTTAGTAAATGAGGTCACTAATCGAGCATCAATTGTCTTAATAAATTGTTACGATGATAAAACTTACAAGCGGCCAAACAAAAGCTGAAATATAAAGAAGCCGAAGACTGATTGCATCGGATTGGATTGGGGAAAGCGAAAACGCTTGGGTTTCTTGAGTGCATTCAATCGATTATGACGGGAAAAGGAATTTAATTTTGCATTCAATAAATTTGTAACTTGGAATGGATGAGGGTGGTAAGGGTAGGCGAAGAAGCTTACATTATTGATAGAAAAACGAATTCTGTGAAGTATACCCGCATGAAGTTACATTGATAAACAAACTATCCCCTATTTTAATTTTAATATTTAAATTTTCTTCTTAAGGTTCCAGAACATAAAAACCAACATTTAACCAAAAAAAAAAAAAGAACCTGATAGGCTGGCGTTAAAAGGACTTTATCAATCAGAAACTGGATGGAAAACGTTGTTGGAGAAATAAACTTCCAGGCAAGAGTTAATTTTTCTCCCATCATTATTTATCTCACTTGAATCAGTTAGATCTTATATAATCATCAAATGCAGAGCCCATGCAAGTCTAACACAATACATGCATCCCTTAATTATTTGATCATTCCCAACATCCATCACCTATTGAAAAATAGTGCTAACAGTTCCGTATTAAGGCTTAAAACATTATTGATAAGAGTACAAAAAGGTTTTACACTTACAATTTCATGAAAATCATGCCTAAATGAAGCATCCCGTGACAAGATATACATTTCGTCAAGTGATGCACTAAGAGCATCTGGTATCAAAGAAATTATAAGAGAGAAAAACAAGGCTAAATGTGATCTGCAAAACATAAAAGGTTAATCAGATGGAAGGAAAAAAAAGGAGGAAATAAAAAAAAAGTAAAAAATATACCTGGTTCTTTACAATATCAGTACTGCCACTGATGTCCCCTGCACTATCTTTTAAAGTTGTAAATATATCTTTTACATCTTTTGGGCCTGAAAGCAACCCGTTGTATATGATTGTATAGTTTTGGCGGTTCCGTTTTTTGGAGCTTGCCGTTTTTAATGAAAGTTTATGTTCAAAAAAAAAAACTCTCATCAAATTGAAACATTAATATTTCATCAATTGATCATTGATGTCAAAAACCTTTTGTTTGAAGGTAACCATCATTGTGAGGGTAGGGAGGGAAATTAAGGGTACTAATGTAAATTTTTTTTGTTATTATAAAGGAGGAGGATTGTGAAATGTCTATATTACCCTTCAAAGTGTCTTAATTGTCTCCAATATCCCTATAATACCCTTATGTAATAAGCTTTATTCTCTTATACTTGTTGCTTTAAAAATTGTACCAATGTCAAAATTCCAATATGGTACATCACTCCTCCTTTATAATGTACTAGTGGGTTAGCCCGCGCGATGCGACGGGTGTCGCTGAGTCTCTTTTAAAAAGTGTTTTCTAAATTGATCTGTCTTAAACACTTATTATATTCAGTGACGAATTCAGGAATGATTTCCAGTGGGTTCATTCCGTACATTTTTACTGATTTTCACTAATTTTCAACTTTTTTCCATTAAAATTTTCATTTTTCCAAACTGAAGGGGTTCATGGGAACCCAGGAACTCCCCCTGGATTCGGGTCGGGGGATCCGCCACTGATTATATTTGGATACTACCACCACTACTATATCTAAATAAGATGATACTAAATTTAAATAATATTTAGTTATAAAAATATTAATATTATCATGTACAACCATTTAATATTACTAATGGATTAATTATACAAGACTAATGTAATGTCTTTAATATTACTATGGTTCATTAACTATAATGTGGTGTAATTAAAGATAAGTTTAAAAGACAAATTTACCCCTAAAAAGTAGTTAAGATGTGCATTATGTATTGTATGATAAGCAAATATACTTCTACTTATTTTTTAAGAAGTCCTTGAGAAATCCTTTATAATATATTATATATTATAGATAAAACGAATAAAAAAAATAATAAAGTTACTATTCAAATAAGTTTGTCTATTAATATAGTATAATGTGGCCTTAACAAGTTATTATTTGTTAATTAAAATGTGGGTTAAGGTTTGTTGTCAAATTTTCTAAGGATCGGTTGCAAGTTTTGTAAGGGTTCGGTGTCAGGATTTTTAAGGGTTTGGTGTAAAGATTTGCGCGGGTTCAAGGTTGAAATTTCTACAGGTGCAATATCGAAATACAAGTATATATATAACAATAAAGGCCGTCGGGCTGAGTTGTGATACCTTTTTAAGGTAGTTATCCTTTCTCTCGCATTTTCATTTATATTTTTGTGGTAATTTGAATTATTGAAGATAAATGCATATTTAGGGTTCTTTTTGTTTGACCCAAACCGAGCCGAATCGCCAAGCCAAAACTTAGTGGTAGAAAAAAAAATTAAGTCTTGTGACTTTTGACCCAACCTAGTCAAAAGTGCAAGATCCGTCACTGCTCAAAGCTGTCTCTCTCGCTTGTGAAGTCACTTCCTCTCTTTAAAAACCCAATCCGCCGCCCTACCCTGCTGCCTCATTTGGATAATTGCAACAGTTTAAATAAAGAGAAAGAAAAATGATATAATTATTAATTTACACTATAAATAAGGTATGAGATTCAAGTGGATGACCATATGTCACACCCCATAACGGACACTAACTCGTTTAGGGTGAATATGTTGACCTTGAATTTGAATAATTCAAATTTTGACGTTTCTTGATATATTAGATTGTCCGGAGTGGGGGCGGGAAGGGGGTAACACCGCCGCCGTAGCTGGCGTGGGGGGCGGGAGGGTTGGGGCGGGGGGCAAGTCACTGGCGTGGGGCAATTATTTGGGACACGTGGCACTAAATTATTGGTGGAGCTTTATTTTTGACCGTTTAAAAAAATTAATTTACCGTTGGGTAACGGATATAAAAAAAATAATTTTTATTATATATATATATATATAACAATACCTTCTTCTACACAAACACACCCTCTTTTATTTCATAAAATCCTCTCCAAACTATCATATATTTTTAAAAAAAATTGCAAGATGTCGGACGACTCTTCGAGTTCAGATGATATGTTTGATCAACTCGCTTTGGATGACTTGGGCGAAGGTGCTGCAGAGTTGTTAATGGCGAGCGTTCAGAAAGTCGTTCAAGCTATAGCGGACGACGAAGGGACCTCCGAACCACCCAAGCGTAGAAAGTATATAGTTCGTGAACGACAAACCGCAAATGAGTCATTGGTACGTGATTACTTCTCACCCGAATCAACATACGATGAAAAAAGTTTTAGGCGGCGTTTTCGTATGAGTCGTAATTTATTTTTAAGAATAACAAATGATTTAGAAAATAATTATGAATATTTCAAACAAAGGCCCGATGCACGTGGTCAGTTGGGATTTACCGCGATGCAAAAGGTCACAGCCGCGCTTAGATCCTTGGCTTACGTAACCAGTTCCGACATAATGGATGACTATCTAAAGATGGCCGAGCGAACGGCTAGAGAAAGTACTCAGTTTTTTTGTGCGGGCGTCGTTGAATTATATTTAAAAAGATATTTGAGAAAACCTACATTAGTGACGTCCATCAACTTTTAGAGTTTCACGAAGAAAAACATGGTTTTCCCGTATGCTCGTGAGTTTAGATTGTATGAAATGGGAGTGGGAACTTTGTCCAATAGAGTGGCAAGGCCAACACGCGAGCGGTTTTCATAAAAAGCCGTGTATGATGCTTGAAGCGGTTGCGTCACAAGATCTTTGGATTTGGCATGCGTTTTTTGGTGTGCCCGGTTCGTTGAACGATAGAAATATTCTTAATCAATCCCCAATCTTCAACGATCTTGTAAACGATGTTGCACCAAAAGGAACTTTTTTTTAAACGGGGTAGAATATAAGTACGGGTATCTTCTAACAGATGGAATTTACCCTGATTGGGCTGTGTTCGTAAAATCGTTTACACGGAGGACTACGTTAGACCCTAAGAGAAAAAAGTTTAACAAAGCTCAAATGGCTGCACGGAAAGATGTTGAGCGTGCTTTTGGTGTGTTGCAAAAAAGATGGCGCATTTTGGCCCAGCCCTGTCGACTGTGGGACAAACTGCATATACGAAATGTGATGTACGCATGCCTTATTTTACATAACATGATTTTGGAGGATGAAGGACGTGCAATATGCGAGTACTTTGGTGAGGAAACGCAACAAAGTCAAGAAAACATTATTGATGAAGAGAAAAACGTCAACAAGTCTGAAATCAAGAATAGCCAAACACATCACAACCTTCGAGCGGATTTGGTTGATCATATTTGGAGTATACCAAGAGATTACCCATCTGATGATAACGATAGCGATAACTAAAGTGCCTTTATGTTTTTTAATTTTCATGTATTTTTTGTTAGTTAGTGTTTTTTTATTTACTTTGTAGTTTATTAAATGAATTTATATTTATGTTTTTATAAAATTGTGTTTTTTTTATTTATTAAAAAAGAAAATAAAAAACAAAAAATATATATAAAAGCAAGTGCCACAGTCCAACACTTGTAGCCTAGTTGGTTGAGGGCCTAAAGTTTCTCATGGGAGACTTGGGTTCAATTCTCACTAGCTACATTTGGAGGACATTGGTGGATGGGAAATGAGGGATGACCCGGCCATTGGCTTGGGTTCGGGTCCTGATCCCGACCGGTTTTACCGACTATTTCACCGTCATGCCTTCGGGAGGGTGAGTGGTCGGGTTTTCCTGGGAATTGGTGGCAATTGGTGGCCCGGGTACTCTCGAGTACCTGATTCGCCAAAAGGGTGCCCGAGAGTGCTCGGAATTGATTCGTTGGCCGTTCAAAAAAAAAGCAAGTGCCACATGTCACTCCCCCCCCCCTCTTCCCCCCTTCCACTTAGAGATGGTCAAAAAAACCGGTTTTTCAACCCGGCCCGGAAAAAAAAACCGTAAACCGGTTTCACAAAAACCGGTTTTTTTTTTAAAACCGGTCCCAACCCGACCCCAAAGCCCGGTTTTGTATAGGTTTGGTTTTCTGGATCCTAGACTGGTTTGAAAACCGGTTTGAATGGGAAACCGGTTTGGAACCCGGTTTAAAACCCGGTTTGAATGCCCACCCGGTTTGAAAACCGGTTTTTGTAAAACCCGAAAAAAAAAACCGGTTTGAAAACCGGTTTTTGAACGTTATCAAACGGCTATATAGCCGTTGGGAGCCAAAACTAGCCGTTTTTTTTTTTGTTTTTTTTTGGGATTTTTGACCCACAATCATACTATAAATACCCCTTAATGTTTAGGATCAATCACACCATCCAAAACACTCTCTAATCTTGCATTCTTCATCTACTTTCTCACAAATTAATCTCTACTTTCTAAGAAAAATGGCATCTTCACAACCACCAAATCCTAAAAGCCAAACCGGTTCGCACGAAGTTGGTGCTTCTTCATCCCAACCCACGGTTATTAAGGTGGTTCCCACGAAAAGAAACCCACTTGTTTGGAAACACTTTGATTTGTGTGTTATGACTTTTGGTCCAAACAAGGCGAGATGCAAATATTGTTCGGCTATGCTTAAACATGATGCTAACTCGACCTTGAGAGACCACGTGGAAAAACCATATTGTAAAATTTTGAAAGAACAAAAAAATTCTCAAGGTGGAGCCTCGATCACACAAGAAGGCGACTTGTTTGTGTACAACTTGGAAGCGGTTCGCGAAGAAATGGGGAATTTTGTCATACAAGAAACGTTGCCTTTCAATCATTTTGACAACCCACGTTTGACGAGGCTTATTCAACGAACGCTTCAACCAAGATACACACATGTAAGTCGTGCTACTCTTAGGCGTGATTGTTTAAAACGATGGAAACAAGCAAAAAATGAATTAATTACTTATTTTGAAAATTTACAAACCGGTGTTAACTTAACAAGTGATGTTTGGTCCGCACCGCACGGTTCACCCGACTCTTATATTTGTGTAACGGCCCATTGGATTGAACCGTCTTCTTGGCAAATGATGAAACGAACTATTGCGTTTCGATTGTTTCCTCACACCGGTACAAATATTTTTAATATGATTGATAAAGTTATTCAAACGTTTAAGTTGTCAAACAAGATTTTATCAATATCTTTTGATAACGCGTCGAATAATACCGCGGCAATCACACAATTAAAATTAAAATACCAACCTATTTGTGAAGGGGTATTTTTTCATAGTCGTTGTGTCGCACACATAATCAATTTGGCCGTTCAAGATGGTCTAAAAATTATTGAAACACAAAGAGAAGGTTTTCGAAGAATGTTACGCGATATTTATAGCAACAACACAAGGCATGCTAACTATATAAAATTTTGTAAAAGTGTGAATTGCCTTTGTTTGGGTCCGAATTGGGATCTACCAACAAGATGGAGTTCCACTTGTAACATGTTCGAAAAACACGTTTTGCAAAAAGGTAGTTTAAATGCATTTCATGAAATTTTGGTTAGTCGGGGAAAAGCGGCACCATACCACCCATTGAATTGGAATGTTATTGAAGCGGTTTCGGAAATGCTACAAGTTTTTAAAGCTTCAACCACCGCTTTGTCGGAGTTTATTATCCCACAAGTTGTATAACACTTCACAAGTTATATAACATGACTAGAAAATTAGGGGAAATGGAATGTAGAGGTAGTCCATACAAAGAAATGGCGGAAACTATGAAGGAAAAATTTAGAAAATATTTTTCGGAATTACCGCCGGTTTTTACTTGTGCATCCGCTTTAAACCCATGTTACAATATAGGGGGGGTAGAAAATATAATTGAAAATATTTGTGACGAGTTGGGGTTGAACACGGCAAAAGAACCACTTTTTTCGCAAGGTATGGTAGCAAGATTTAACAAACATCTTACGGATATGTATGATGTTTATTTTGAACGTTATGGTCAAATGTCGTCCATTCAAACGCAATTGAGAGAAGCTTCTAAAAATGTAACCGATTCGGACATGTATTTATACAATTCTTTGTTGGACACGTCTAATAAACGTGCAAGAGGTAACACTCCTAGTAGCGAACTTGGGAGGTATGGTGCCGAAAACTATTTACAAGGTTTGACTCCCGATGAATTTAAAAATTTTGATGTGTTGGCTTGGTGGAAAAGTAAGGAAAATCAATTTCCGGTCTTAGCCGCCATGGCCCGAGATTTACTAACCGTCCAAGCTTCCACGGTAGCTTCGGAATCCGCTTTCTCTATTAGTGGCAGGGTCATTTCGATACGTAGGACGCGACTAACTCCACCTTCGGTAGAGATGGCGATTTGCTTGAAGGATTATTTGGATGCGGCGGAGAGGGTGCAAAACATACGCTCACTTGAGGGAGAACTTGAATATGAAGGCGAAGTGTACGAGGACGAGGTGAACGCGGACTTAACCGAACCAATGTCGGAATATGAAGCCGAAATGGATGAATGGATAAGAAGCAACTACGGTTCGGGTGAAGAGTAGACTATGTTTGAAGACTTATTTCCTATTAAGACTATGTTTTTTAAGATTATGTTTTCGGATTCCTTAATGTTTTGATGTTTTGATGTTTTTTTTCTTCGGATTCGTTTATGTTTTGATGTTTTTTTTCGTGTTTTTAAGTTAATGAAATCGTATTTTTAAGTTACAATGTGTTTATAACAATTTGTAGTGTGTAAATAGTTCAAAAAACAAAAAAAAAAAAAAAAATTCTGCACAGCAGGCTGCAAAACAGCAGCAAACAGCAGCTCCAAACCGGTTTTTTTACCGGTTTTTTTACCGGTTTTTTCCACAAACCGGTTTCCAACCCGGTTCCAACCGGTTTGGATAGTTGGTCCACCTTGAGTCTGAAAACCGGACCGGTTTTTAAACCGGTTTTAAAAAAAACCGATTTTTTGACGCCTCTACAACCCGAACCGGTTTACAAACCGGACCGGTTTTTAAAAAAAAAACCGGTTTGTACATGACTACTTCCACTCCCCACAATTATTTCCCCCCTCACAAGGGTCCCACAAATGCCACATGGCGCTTCATCCCCCTCTTTCCCCCACCACTCCGGATAGCCTTATCATTCCAAGTTGATCGAAGATATATACAGGACCTACATATATCATCTGTGTAATGTGGTTAGTGAAGATTTGTACATTGTAATTAAAAAGTTTGGGTTTTTAGATACATTTGTAAATTTGATGTGATGCTAAGACTAAAATTTATAAAGTTTGTACATTATGAAGGCTATTATAGTAGATGCACTTTTTGATATTTATGATGTGATTGTTTCAATTACACAAGAGGTTTCATTTTTCATAACCTCAAGTAAAGTATTTCTAAAATATCTTTTGTTATTGTTGGTCAAACTCAGAAGCAAATGTATAATGTATTTAACATTTATAATGATATTATACGAATAAGCCGCAATGTAAAGCGTTGTCCCTGATGGTATGGTGCGGACACCTTGCTAGTTAGTGTAGATGCACTTTCTGATATTTATGATTTGATAGTTTCAATTGCACGAGAGGTTTCATTTTTCGTAACCTCAAGTAAAATATCTCTAAAATATCTCTTGGCATCGTTGGTCAAAGTCAAGCTTTTCTTTCGAGAAAAAAATATAAAATGAAATTTGAAGTATACATGCATTGTAAAACTTAAGAACATACATATATTTATTGAAATTTAGAAGTCAAACAAATTTAAAAGCTACATGCCAAATTGAGTACATATAGAAAAATTAAATTTAGCATTCTTGGCATATTATCAAACATTTTATTATTAGATATCAATAATCTATATCTATACAAGGAAGAGTGCAAATATGTTCAAACTAGCTGATTACCCCGGGACGGTCCCGGGGTTGAAAAAACTAATTTTACGTCATAACCTATTGCAAATGGTTCAAGTTAACTAACCATAAAATCTCTCAATCATTGCATGTTTATAGTATTCTAATCAGTAATAACTCATATTCCCTAATCTAAAACCTAATCAGTAATCATGGAAAGAATCACTTATGTAAGCTGCAACTATTCAAAAACTCATCACATCTCTCTAATTTCTCACATTCTAATGACTCTTATAATTCCTAACCTAATCAACTAAACAAACACTTAAGTTGGAAGTTGTAACCATTGCATTTCATTATGCCACGTGGCATAATCAAGAGATGGTTGTGGCCACCATTGAACGCCACAGCAACAACTATCAATTCTTCCTGGGAGTGTCCCGGGGTTGAAAAATATAACCATTATAATAATACTAATACTAATAGTAATAATTAATACTCTTGTAATTAAATAAATAAAAAAATAACCTTGCTATAAGGTGACACCATGTGTTGCAGTGTTGCGTGATTTTTTCTCCTAGCTTCTCTTGATGAAGTATACCTAGTAAAATTCCAATGATAACATGGCGATTGGGCTGATTTTCAACATCGTAGTTAAGAACCTAGTTTAAAAGAAAAAAACATGATTAATGAATAACATGAACACTTTGTGTGTTTTTTTTCCTGTATGAACGAAACCCCACAAAAAATAATCGATTTTTTCTTCGTTCTTTATATAGCATTATGGTATTCGTTGGAAAGATAATAAAACACTCGTTAATTTGGTGTAATTTTTTTCTTTAAAAAATCTCGTATATAAAAGATATAAACGTTTAAAAATTATGGGAGGAAACATGAGAGAGAAAATTTTAAATTTATTTTTAAATTCTTTTTTCCTAAAATAACTCAATTTAATTAAAAAGGAAAATAATTGAAAAACACTAAAATATTTCAATTATGATGCCACGTGGCAGTTTCATGGAGAGGTTGAAAGCACCATTGCACGCCACGTCAGCAATGTTCAATTCTTTTATATATATTAATAGATTGTCCCAGTATACTAAGAGTCCTTTATAAGTCTGTACTTTTTTTATTTTATTTCTTTTATCCCCTCATGTACAACCTTTAATACTAATTATATATATCTCTTATGCACTCTTTGTGCCCAAATATATATATCTCTTATGCACCTTTGTACCAACACACACACATACATACATACATACACACACACACATATATATATATATCTTATGCACTCATTGTACCCACATGAAGATGTAACCCCTTCATAAACATCATAAACACCCAATCGAATGTTGTAATCCTTGAAACCCCACAATGCTCTTCTCCTTCACTATGTTATTTTTTTTTCCTTCTGAAAGTGGTTAAAAATATAATATATGAATATTTGGTAAAATGGTGGTCCTTTGTGCTAATACATATCACCAAAAGAAGAATACATCAAGTATTCATGATCCGACTTGAATATTTTTTTTTATTATTTTGTTGTTGGAATATCCTAATAATTTCTTGTATATATTCTTTTAGTTCAAGTTGTAACAAAGCTGCTTGCTACATTACTTATGTTCGGAAGCAATGAAGCATTGATCTATGCATTATATAACATCCCTAATTTGCATTATGTGATGGTTGATTTCATTTAAATTTACAAATTTAAATTAGTGAATTTTATGTAAATACCAGTTTAAATTACTAGATTTGTGTGATAACCACCCATCACCACCACCTACCCATTGCCACCGACACGACCATGACCTCACCACCTACACGTCGTTGTTGCAACTAGCCACTATAAAAAGAAATTAGAAATGTAGCGGGAGAACACTATTTTGGAACATCTTTGTCATTCCTAAGATTAACCACCTTGTAAAAATTGTACATTTACATGTATCATGACCACTTTACAAATACTGTTTTCAAATATAACAATTAATGACTATCATTGTTTGAACATTGGAATAATTATAATATATTTTTTTCTACATGTAATGTAGGACAACAAAAGAACAAAGTATAACTGATAGAAAATTTTGATGGGCAAAAGAAAGTACTAATAATTGAAGTGCCCGCACTTTTGCTTGATTAACTTTTTTTTTTGAACATTCAAACGAAACTTCATTTCACCAAAAATATTACATCAATGTATACACCCAGGCACATTAAGCAAGTAGCTACCTGGACGTCTTTTTGCTTGATTAACTGAAAGAGAAAACAAGAATTTTGGATCAAATGTATTGATTGGTGAAGGTTCTATTGGAAGGGTTTGCCAATGATAGTGAAGAAGCTAGAGTGGTGTTTACCTAAAAAGACGTCCATGAAATTTTATTCCACCTAATGCACTTGCAAGATGTTTTTTTTTCCTCTATTGTTTCTCTTGACATAAATTTTATGATTTCATACCAGTAGGCTTACTAGCTATATTCATTTAAGTGAATTAAGGTATTGGCTTATATCCATGTCACATGCTTTCACCTATTATGATCCATTCATGGTAAGCTGACAGTTTATATGGTTTGAGACTTTGAGATAACGGTACGGATCTGGCAATTTTAATGTTCGGTCAACAGTTTATAACCTAGATCGGGATTGTGTAAAGTGTAAACACCCGTTTATTTTTTATACATATTCTTTTTGGAATGTGGTTATGTTTAGAATTCCCCCACAAACCCCACACAAGTGCCATAAACACCAACAACTAGATGGTGACAAAACAGACGCACCCACTGCAACACGCGAACATTATCACACGACTTCTATATAAATATTTTGGGGTTGTAACAATTGAGGCCAAAGCAACTTAATTGGTTTAAAATATATATGGCTTGATTCATGGTTTGAAGCTGGGGTTTGATAGTTTACAATTTGAATTTGTATTTGAAACTTAAAACATTTCATATAAACCTAACCCATCGTGTGGAAAGTACTATTAATTTTTTACTCATTTTAGAATTATAAGACTACTACACGCAATCACACATTATTATCATACTCAGTTAATCCTACTAATAGCAAAAGCCAAGGTAGGGTCTGAGGAGGGTAAGATGTAGACAGGTGGGAATGGAGAGGCTGCTTCCAATGAGATCTCCGGCTCAATAGTGGTTTTGTATCAAGCCTTAGACATAAGGCACATAACACTTAGCAATCGGGACAAACCCGATTAGTGCATATACCCCCCTTATCTTTTGACAATCACACATGTCTAACCTATACATATTCATTAAAAATCCTTATAATCTAAAACCGTTAAATCTACAAAGCCAAGCATCGATCTGTAACCATAAAAACTAGTTGATTCCGTCTTTTTTTTTCTTTTCAAAACCATAGTTAAATATTTAGTTCAGAATTCTAATCAAAACCAATCAAACCAAACCAAACCATAAACGCCCAAACATCCCACATAACATATAAATTCATATTGCAAGTATTATACTCTTGTACCGTCTCTTACAAACCCAACAACTTACGTGCCAGGCACATGCTGTGTTAATTCCTCATTTATCAATCACAATCTCAAAATTACTATAATACCCTTACACCTTCTATAAATACTAAATCATCCCCCATCATACACCACCATAACTCACCATGACAATAGGCTCCGGATATTTGCACAAGTAGTAATTTTATTCAGACAACCCTATACGGGTCGTAGAGAGCTCTACGGCTCGTAGAGCCACTTTTTTCAGACTTCTACGAGCCGTAGAGGCCTCTACGGCTCGTAGGTACTCATTACCAATGATTGGTAATGATACAATCATTGCTAATGATTGCCTACGAGCCGTAGAGGCCTCTACGGCTCGTAGAAGTAGTCTTAATATTTTTGAGAATGAAGAAGCAGAAGATTGGTGTTTTATGGTGCCTACGGCCCGTATAGGTTTCCTACGGGCCGTATAGCCCTCTACGGCCCGTATAGGTTTAGCTTTTTCAGAGACTTTTCAGACTGACACACTGAATGTCAGACACTTCATTCAATCACCTCGTACCTCGTACTGCCTACGGGCCGTAGAGGTCTCTACGGCCCGTATAGGGTTTAAATGAACCCCACCAAACTCCCCTCTACGGTCCGTAGAGGGCTTTACGGGACGTAGAGGGTTGAGCATTTATTACACTGACACCCTCTACGGCCCGTAGAGCCCTATACGAGCCGTAGAGGGCTGTGAAAATTAACTTTTTCTTCTTGTGTAAATAATATCCCCCTGACAATATCCCCACCACCACATTTCGTCATCTTCCCCTTCATGGCACACGGCCATACCACCCCTCTCCTCTACCTCTCCCGCATCCTCTCCGACCGCGGTATCACCGTCACCGTCATCACCACCCCCTCCAACTACTCCGCCGTCAAATCGACCTTAAAAAACGACTCTATCACCGTCATCGACCTCCCTTTTGTAGATACGATCCCCGGAGTCCCTCCGGGGATCGAAATGACCAACAATCTCCCATGCATGTCATCCTTTGTCGAGTTTATACAAGCGACACAACAACTTCAACCCGGGTTCGAACATGTGGTTCGAACCCTCCCTTCGGTCACATGCATAATATCCGATGGGTTCTTAATATGGACCCAAGATTCCGCGGATAAACTCAGAATCCCTAGGTTGATATTTTATGGAACTAATATATTTTCCATGACTATGTGCAATATAGTTGCACAGTTTAAGCCGCATGCGGCTAGTGGTACTGGAAACGAGGTGTTTTCAGTACCGGGGTTCGGTAGGTTTAAGTTAACGGCGGATGATTTTGATCCGCCGTTTAATGAGCCGGACCCAAAAGGTCCGGCTCTTGAGTTTTTAATAGCCCAACAAAAGGCTATGGCTCGGAGCCATGGTATGGTGGTTAATAGCTTTTACGAGCTCGAGCCTGAGTTTAACGATTACTGGAACCGGAATTATGGGCCTAAAGCTTGGTTGGTTGGCCCGTTTTGTGTCGCTAAAGCGCCTTCACCGGTCGTGGCCTCTCACCTGAAGGTAGTCATCATTTCGACCAATCTTTTTATAAGGAGTATTGTATTTAAATAATATCAATTATCAGCAATTGGTCGTTATTAGTCTCAATTAACGAAATATGTGACGACGGTCCCACCTTTTAAACATATTTGTCACCAACACACTGTGACTAAAAACAATATGTTCCATCTATATAATCAATTATTATTTAACGGCCAATTGCTAATAGTTTAAATTATTTAAATCCAATACCCCTTAATAAATTGTATATGAACAAATTGTATGTTAGGGTTATAAACGAGTCAAGCCTGAGTCAGGTTGGGCCTAGGCTCAGCTCCTAGTCGAGACAGGTTGGGTTTGGGTTTGGCTACTATGAGGAGACCTCATTTATTCGGAAATTTAATGCTGAGCTCGGTTGTTAAATACTCGAAATCGAGTCGGCTCAATAAGAAAAAACTATATGGCCTTAAAAAAAAACGATAAAACAATTTTCTTAATTAACATGCACGTGATACAAGATGTTAAAAATAACAGAATCTGTAATTTTTGTATAGTAAAGTTGGAGTCATAATTATAAATAACTAAGCGAACAAAATAATTAACATGCACATGATATAATCTGTAAAAAGCTACAGAATCTAAAATTTTTATATAATAAAACTAGAGTCATAATTTATACATAATCAAGAAATAATAAGTCAGCTAACCACCTAGTATACCTTGCAGCCGCAGACTCATGATTTTTTTAAGGGGGCAATTAAAGACTAATTAAGCAAACTTGTAAGGGGCCAATCAAGATTTTTGCCTAAAAATAACACTATTTGTTTATGTATGTACCCCCCCCCCATTTTTTCAGGCTCGATTACAGACGAGCCGAATTCGAATGAGTTTTTATTCAAGGGGTCCTCAAGCCACGAGCTTTTTGAACAACAATATTTAATTTATATTAAGAATTCATAAAATGTGATCATTCACAAATTTCCTGACCATGAAATCTATGGCTTGAACCAAAACAGATAGTCGAGAAGCCTAAATGGATCCAATGGCTGGATGCCAAGCTAGTGATGAACGAGCCGGTGATATACGTGTCATTTGGGACTCAGACGGAGGCGTCTATGGACCAATTTCGTGAAGTCGCCATTGGATTGGAACAATCGAACAAAAGCTTCATGTGGGTGGTGAAACCCAAGCAGTTGCAGTTCATTGGAGCAGGGTTTGAAGAGCGGGTAAAGGGGCGGGGGATGGTGGTGGCGGAATGGGTGGATCAGATGGAGATATTGAAACATGAGATTGTGTGTGGGTTTTTGAGTCATTGTGGATGGAACTCGATGTTGGAGAGTATGTGTGCGGGTGTGGCGGTACTGGCAATGCCGTTGATGGCGGAGCAACATTTGAATGCGAGGATGGTGGTGGAGGAGATCAGGATGGGGCTACGGTTGTGGCCGAGGGAAAAGGGTGCGTGGCCTGGTTGGGGCAGAAGAAGTGGCGAAGATGGTGGTGGAGTTGATGGAGGGAGACGGTGGGAGAAGGGTACGCAAGAGGGTAAAGGAGGTCGGGGAAAGCGCGTATGGTGCAATGAAGGAAGGCGGGTCATCATCGATGATGTTAGACTCGCTCATTGATCATGTTTGTGGTGTTGTGAATTGAACGGTCTAGTGTTGTTATGATGAGCAAAAACCGGTCTAGACTGGTGAAGACAGCTCGAATGAGCTGAATTGAACCAACCTAAATCGATAGTAATTGGTCCGTTTTCATGATGTGTATTGCTAAGTTAAATTAGGTGTATGAATGTTTGATAGAAAAAGCTTGGTCTGTGAAATTTTGGTTGATAAAGTTTGGTATAATGTATTTTACGTTCTTTAAGTTATTGTTACGTTGTCTTTTAACTAATGAAATTACACCGGATATCATATATGTTACTTTTTCACATAAGATGATGTTCTTTTACCCTAACCCAATTATTTTGTACCGTTAACTCTTAACATGTATTAGTCAAAAGTTAAGAGAAAAACATTCAATGTAATTTTGTTAGTTAAACTACAATGTCTGCAATCCAATATAAATAAACCTAAAGGATAAAATGCAATTTAGTTTAGAAGTTTACCAATGAAACATGTACAAAATATATAAGTATTTATGTATTTATTTTTGGTTAACTTCTACTTTCCATGCCATTAAACACTAACCTAAAACAATGTACAACTTCAATGCTAACACATGTTGAAAATAGAATTCATATTTACTGATTTAAACATAATTAAGGACTTGCCTATACATGATTAATGAATTACCTGGAAACTTTGTGTTTTTTTTCCTGGGGTGAAAAATTCCAAAAGAGTGGATTATCAGGAGGGCTCCTAGAAGAAACGACACATACATCATGGACATGAGTATGCCTGACGACACTTCAGAGGAGACCACATGACTTCCTTCAAGAGCATCTGAATCAGATTCACTGCTATGGCATAGGAAAATGGGGCACTGTTGTGCCTAGTTTTAATAAATTAAAATGATGTCATTTTTCCTGGTGCAAAAAACTTAATGTTTTAATTACAAAACGTTGGTTTGGGGAAAAAGACTGATTTTACTAAACCTTTTTAACAAGTTTTAAATTTATATGTAAACGATAGTTACTCAGATACTAAAACCAACACATAGGCAGAGAACCTGACGTGTATAGCATAGCTTTCTAGGGTAAATACCGAGTATCGTATTCCAAAGAACACAATTTCCCCTACTCAGCCATTTATCAAATAATTAATCGGGTTTTAAAAGAAAAATAAAACGGAGGGGTTCTTAAAAAATAGGTTTTGAAAAAGGGTTTGGTTTTATAAAATAAAAAAGATAAAATAGTAGAGATAGTGGCCAAGCACATCTCGGGGCCCTCCGTGTAAGTAGTTAAGTATATTATTAAAGATAGTATTAAGTTTAATTGTTTGTGAGGATGACGAGAGTGAGCTTGAAGTTTTGACTCCTTGATAGAGAAACGGGGCCACTACTGAGTAGTATGCTTAACCTCCGATGCGCGTCCGCATGAAGGTTCACCGACTGAGCTCTGCTTTCGCAGGTACTCCCCAAACCGCGATCAAGTCTCTAGTCCTCTAACTTATCTTCTTCTTAAGAAGGAGGCTTGACTTCTGACATGGAACACCATACACCTCCCTTAGCTCTCGCTTTCCGTGCCGAAGGATCTCTTCTTACAATCAGTCCTGGCAACATCGTATCCCCTAAGTAGGTTAACGGTCATGAAGGCCGAAGGATCTCTCTTACAGTCAGTCCAGGTGACATGTATCTCCAATGGTTAACGGTTTTGTACTAACGAGACCTAGATTTAGAATTCTTGTTTTATTTATCTTAAAAAGTGACACTTTAATATTTATAGGCCTCGTAAATACAAAGTTGGTTTAGCGATTTATGACTTAATAAACCCAACCCATAACCTCTCGAGATGAATGAAATTCTTAACAAAGGTCGAACATAATCCTAAAGATGTGCAATTCGAAGATCACTGGTGCACCCGTAAGGAATCCGCCCTTTGCCAAGAAAGTCATTCATTCATCTGGTAAAAACCAGAAATGTGTCACTCAGATCTGGTCCACTTTAGAAGCCATTACTTAGAACCTAGTTTGGATATCAGAAGCCTGAAGGATCTGTCTCACTACCGGTTTCCTCGCCTTGGACCTAGCTCGGGACTACCAGAAGCTGATTAAATCTCTTGATAGTTTATTTTAGTAAGTTTAGGTTGATTTTAGTTTATTAAGTTAATCACCATTTGAACCTGCACAAGATAAACAAACAAGAATTAGAAAGAAGATAACACAACAAATAACTAAAAACAAAGTACTAAGAATAATAATAAAAGTCTACAAATCGAAGTGGGTTCGGAGATTGTAGAGAGATACAACCATAAGAATGATCAACACATGAACATGGATGCTCATATACAAGCCTTCCATCTCCTAGTGCTATGTATCTAGTGCAATCCTCATGACCCTCGATGTTTTATTGCATGAACTACTCTACGATCCCGTTCTCGGCCAAGATAATCAAGGTAGGACGAGGCCTAACCTTGGTGGGATGTTAGGATGGTCCTAAGGCCTCCCACAAGACTGCAAGATCTCTGAAAGAAGCTTGGAATTCGACCCAAGAAAGCACAAGAAGGGATGATAAATGATTGAGTTGAGCTTGCTATTTATAGGCAAATCAGGGTGTGCATGGGCGTGCCAGGGGTTTTGGCACGGGCGTGCCAATCAGTCAGGTACATCAGATCAGTCTTATCTATACGTTTTGTCGAGCACGGGCATGCAAGTTCCAGAAGTTGCTATATTTTGTCGGTTGAAGCCTTGGGGAGCACGTTTCAGCTAGCATGGCCGTGCATGAGGGTGTGCACGCCCGTGCAACCATGTAAGGTTGACTTTTTGCCTTCTGATGATTTGGAAATGTTGACTTGTTGACCCGGGTCATGTGCACGGCCGTAAGCACGACTGTGCTGCATCTGATAAAGCATCTAAGTCTTCAATTCCTTCCCGAGTTTTGCTGCTTTTGTCTTCTAGAGTCCCAGATTGATTATTGTTTAAGCCCGGAAAAGGTCTTCAGACATATAGGGAACATGATGTGAGTCTCGTATCCTCAGAAATCTCCGTTTTTTAGCTGTTCTTACCCGAAAATCACTTGTTTTTGGTGTGGAGCTCCAATTCCCTGAAACATACGAATAGGAATGATTAAGTAGCCAAAATCAGTAATAAGACTAATTATGCATGTTTTATATATTAAAATCACGACACATCATGCACATCCACTTCAGAAAGCTGAACTACATTGTGAAAAATGGTTTAGTTACAGGTGTTCCATTAAAAAGCTTTGGGGTTGAGGATATAAATGTGCCCCTTGTAAAAAGGGAAAACAACACAAAAACCTCATCACCCTAAGGCTATTAACACCATCTCGGCTCCTTTCGAACTACTTCACATAGACCTATTCGGTCTGGTGAACGTTAGAAGCATTTGTGGTAAATTCTATTGCCTTGTGATTACTAATGATTTTTCAAGATTCTCGTGGGTATTTTTATAGGTTTGAAGGATGAGAAAGGAGAAATCTTAACTAACTTTATTCTTCAAGAAAAGAATCTTTTCAACACCACTCTTAAGAGAATCAGAAGCCACAACGGCTCGGAGTTTAAGAACAACACGTTTTTAATCTTTTGCATTCGCAAGGGAATTGAATATCAATTCAGTGCTCCCTATGAGCCACAACAGAATGGAGTCGTGGAGAGGAAAATAGGACTTTAATTGAATCAGCTCGGACAATGCTAGTTGACTCTAAGCTTCCTGTCCATTTATGGGGGGAGGCTGTGAATACAGCTTTCTATGTTCTGCATAGGGTTTTGACTGTCAAGAAACACAATAAAACGTGTTTTGAACTCTTGAACAGTCGAAAACCAAATATCAAAGATTTTGAACCATTTGGGATGCCTTGCACTATTCTTAAAAATAAAAACCAACCAAAATTTGGTGAGGTTTCTGACGATGGATTTTTCCTTGGCTATGTACCCGGATCACCAAATAAATGTGTTTTTAATAAATCTAAAGGTGTAGTAGAAATTGCTTTCAATATTGAAATAACTAGTTACTCACCAAAGGATAGTGCACAGGACCCAGTTGGATGTTCGACTATGATGTTGTGTTTAAGTCTTTTAATGTTCCTTATACCTTTAATGCATATCCGACCATTGAAGAACTAGTGATTCTTGATGAGGATGATGACAACATAGTAACACCTCGATCCATTATCCCAATTACTGCAGAAAAGGATAGGACAGATGCTCAAGGAAGCTCTTCTGGAAACAACCGATCTACATCTACATAACCAGCTACTGAAACTGAAGAAGAACCTTTTATGAACCCGTTCGGGACAGATTCTGCTGATGAAGAAGTGGCTGCAGGAGAAATTGGCTCCAACTTAGATGATGAGTTAACAGTTAACATAGTGGTATCTATACGTGCAAATAAAGATCATCCAGTTGACTATATACTGGGAGATCCTGCTGCGGGAGTTCAGACAAGGAGAAGTTTTGTGACTGCCAACTGCATGTACGCAAGAATTAGAGACTCAGGGAGTGTGAACAAATGCTTAAAACGCTTAATCTTGCAAATTGAACCGAAGACGTATCAACTGGCTCTTCGTGACGACTCATGGGTAGAGGCAATGCAAGAGGATTTGGCTCAGTTTAGGAAGCTTAAAGTCTGGGAGTTGGTCGATCTCCCTCAGGGTGCACAGGAAATTGGAACCAAATGGATTTTTTGAAATAAGAAAGATGACAATGGTGTTGTGGTCAGGAATAAAGCTCGACTAGTGGTCAAGGGGTTTAATCAACAGGAAGGGATAGACTTCAATGAAGTATTTGCACCGGTTGCTAGGCTAGAGGCAATTCGCTTGTTTCTGGCCTTTGCGTCTCATAAAGGATAAGGTTTATCAGTTAGACGTTAAAAGCGCCTTTCTGTACGGAAAAAGTCCAAGAGCTGGTGTATGTCTCACAACCACCGGGGTTCACTGATCCAGAATATCTAGATCGGGTCCACAAACTTGACAAGGCCCTTTATGAACTTCATCAGGCACCCAGGGCATGGTACGAGACAGTATCTTCTTACCTCTTGAACAATGGTTTTGAGAGACGAAAGATTGGCAGTACACTTTTCATTCGGAGAAAAGGAGAAGATTTTCTACTGGTTCAGGTATACGTTGATGACATCATTTTCGGGTCACCCAATGAAAACTTATGCAAGGAATTCGAGCAGGTCATGAAAAAGAAGTTCGAGATGAGTGCTATGGGGGAGTTAAAGTTCTTTTTTGGTTTACAGGTGGATCAGAAGGCAGACAGAATGTTCATCCATCAAACCAGGTACGTGCATGACATCCTGACTCGTTTCAAGATGAATGATTGCATCGCTTATGCTACTCCACTACCGGTCAACCACGGTCTCGGTCCAGATACAGAAAGCGACAAACATGTCGACCCCACAGAGTACCGGGCAATGATTGGTTCCCTAATGTACTTAACTGCTTCTAGACCTGACATTATGTTTCCAGATTGTCTTTGTGCCAGGTTTTAGGTGGATCCAAAGGAGTCACATATGATTGCAGTCAAACGGATAATGAGATACCTTAAGGGGAAACCCAAATTAGGTCTCTGGTATCCATCAGATGGTGGATTAGATCTCGTGTCCTACACCGAATCAGACTACGGAGGATGCAACCAGAATAGAAAATCGACGACTGGCGGTTGTCAACTACTTGGGGGGGGAGACTAGTAGCCTGGTAATGCAAGAAGCAGACGTCTGTAGCGGTGTCCTCATGCGAGGCTGAATATATTACAGTTGGTAGTTCCTGTTCATAGGTTTTGTGGATACAGCAACAGATGCGGGACTACGGTTTGAATTTTCTAGATACTCCCATTATGATTGATAACAAAGCCGCCATATCCGTAACTAAAAACCTAACCAACTTTTCTAAAACTAAACATATTCATATCAGACATCACTTTATAAGGGATTGTTTTGAAAAGAAAATGATTCATTTATAAAAAGTTGACACAAAAGAGAATTTGGCAGACCTTTACACCAAGGCATTTGACAGGGCTCGTTTTGAACAGTTGGTGCAACTGAACGGGATGAGGAATCCTGAATGATTTTATGTTTCCCATAAGTTTCTGAAGTTGTTTGTAAATAGTTTTCCTTTATAAGTAAAAAAATAAGTTGTCACTGTGTAAAAGAGATGATATGATAGTATATCAGCGGCTTGACTGTCGCACTTAAAACAGAATAGAGAACCTAAACTGCTAAGTGCGACTGCATCTCCATCATGTAATTTACCAGTAGGAAGACTTACAACGCATACTCAGCCCATAATAATAATAATTATAATAAGCTGGATTGTGGTACATATGTGGAACATAACATCGGCGTACGATTTTATGATCTTAATTCTTAATTCTTTCGGCTGTGCTTCTGCTGCATCCAGATATATGCTGACCTAGACACAAACATGAAATCTTAAAAAGAGCAAAATCCAAAGGAAAATGCCAAATCCCTTTATGCTAGAAGGCTATCTCAAAAGCCCAAAAGCTAAATATTCGTACCCAACGGTTTTTTTCCTAACCCTGGTTGAGAACATTCCAGACAATCTAGAAGACTGGAATCCTACTGAAGGAGATACTGGGGTAAACGAGGAGGTGAATGAGGTCGTGGCTCCTAAGTTATATACGGAGATGATCTTAGAAAATGGTAATGAAGAGGATCAGCATCATATTGACTTTCTGATGAAGATGTTGACAAAAGATCCACTTAGTTCAGATCATGAAGAAACTACAGAAACAGTTGACAGTTTTGATCCTGATGTTGTATGGAGAACTTCGTGGAATAGGATGAAAGAAGAATGGAAGAACTCTAGGCCCAAGCCTTTCAGGTATATGAAGTCCTATGATGCTTCGAATCAGAAACATGAGACTAATGGCATTGTGAGTTGGTTTTATGATGAAGAGTTGAAGATATTTGCTATCAAGCGATGTGATGGGATTCAGTACATGCCGCCTAGAGTTAAGTATTTCAATTCTCTACCTTTGTTGGAGTTTCGTGACTTGGTTAGACGTGATTTGATTAATCCAAGTCAGAATGATTATGCAAAAGCCATTCAGAGGATCATGAGGTATGAGGTTAAAGAGAAGAATCTTGAGTACTTCCATCCACAGATTGGAAAGTGGATTAAGGATCACACTTGCATTGATCCAAGGACAAACAAGCCTTGGATGAAGATGTATTACAAACCTGCAAAGTGTCTGAAGCGGGTTCCTCTGAAGAAGCTACCACATAATATTCTTAGTGATCTCAAATGGTGGTACGTTGACAGCGAGACAGCTGAAGCAGTTATGGAAGATCATAATGAGAAGTGTTTGTTGAGAGTCTATGATCTGATGCACCTGGAAAATTTATCCCGAGCTGACTTGAGGAAGTTGTACAAGCAGCAGATCTATTAAATGGATGATTGGATGCATCAAGGCTATCGCTATCAAGGAGTTATGGATGTTTGTGTGAAGAAGTTCCATGCTAACAGTCGCTGGCACTATATGGAAGATTGAGCTGCAGATGGTTGGAAGATCTATAGAGCATTTGTCAAGGGGGAGTTTGTTAGTTCATGTTTATGTGACAAACTCTTCTCTAGATTAGTATCATTTTTGTGTTTGGTTGATAGGTTAATTGTAACATACTTGATGCTGTTATGAGTCAAGTATGATAGTCTTTTTTGTTTTACCCTAGCAAACAAAGAAGTTAGAAAACAAAGAAGATATTGGTGAAGATGGCAAACAACGAAGATGCTCTTTAGCATCTTTGTTATTCTGTTCGTGGGTTATCTTCTTTGTTTACAGATCAGGCCCATGCAAGTATAAATACCTTGCATGGGGTATAGGCTAGGGTTGGTCAGTCTTTTGCTTGTAATTGGTATTGATTCCACTGAAATAATATCAAAAGACAAGCCATTTTATAAGTATTTCTATTGTGTTCTCATTGTGATTGATTCATCGTTTGCATAAAAGTATATCAAGGGATTCCGCACCTTGATAGATCTGATCTAGCTTGTAATCGATCCATTCCACGAACCTATAAGGTTGCGTAGCCAACAAATCTCAGCTACTACGTTGGCAATTCCACGGTATTCCGCCACGACACTGGAATGGGAGATGGTAGACTGTCGTTTGGAAGACCAAGAGATGAGATTGTCTCCAAGATAAACACAGTACCCAAACATGGAGCGTCTAATGTCTGGATAACCTGCCCAATCGGCATCTTTGTAGGCACGTAAGGAAAGAGAAGTGGCTGGTCCTAGATGAAGACCAAGATCAATAGTGCCCTGTATATACCTGATAATTCATTTCAAAGCATTCCAATAGGGTCCTCGAGGAGCATGCATGTGCATGCAAATCTGCTGCACAACATAAGAAATATCTGGTCTGGTGAATGTCAGATACTATAGTGCACCTGCGAGACTGCGATATGTGGACGGGTCATCATGTAACGGACCTGAATCTGCACTAAGTTTAGACTGGGTATCGACCAATGTTGCCACGGATTTGCAAGAGTCCATAGATGCTCGATGAATGATATCTTTGGCGTATGCCTATTGAAAGAGAAACATATGGTTGCCATCCCGTTGAACCTGAATACCAAGAAAATATGAAAGAGAACCCTAATCCTTCATAGCAAACTCACTAGCTGTACACCCAACGACCGCTTCCACATCAGCCCAAACCATCATGTAATTTACCAGTAGGCAGACTTACAACGCATACTCAGCCCATAATAATAATAATTATAATAAGCTGGATTGTGGTACATATGTGGAACATAACATCGGCGTACGATTTTATGATCTTAATTCTTAATTCTTTCGGCTGTGCTTCTGCTGCATCCAGATATATGCTGACCTAGACACAAACATGAAATCTTAAAAAGAGCAAAATCCAAAGGAAAATGCCAAATCCCTTTATGCTAGAAGGCTATCTCAAAAGCCCAAAAGCTAAATATTCGTACCCAACGGTTTTTTTCCTAACCCTGGTTGAGAACATTCCAGACAATCTAGAAGACTGGAATCCTACTGAAGGAGATACTGGGGTAAACGAGGAGGTGAATGAGGTCGTGGCTCCTAAGTTATATACGGAGATGATCTTAGAAAATGGTAATGAAGAGGATCAGCATCATATTGACTTTCTGATGAAGATGTTGACAAAAGATCCACTTAGTTCAGATCATGAAGAAACTACAGAAACAGTTGACAGTTTTGATCCTGATGTTGTATGGAGAACTTCGTGGAATAGGATGAAAGAAGAATGGAAGAACTCTAGGCCCAAGCCTTTCAGGTATATGAAGTCCTATGATGCTTCGAATCAGAAACATGAGACTAATGGCATTGTGAGTTGGTTTTATGATGAAGAGTTGAAGATATTTGCTATCAAGCGATGTGATGGGATTCAGTACATGCCGCCTAGAGTTAAGTATTTCAATTCTCTACCTTTGTTGGAGTTTCGTGACTTGGTTAGACGTGATTTGATTAATCCAAGTCAGAATGATTATGCAAAAGCCATTCAGAGGATCATGAGGTATGAGGTTAAAGAGAAGAATCTTGAGTACTTCCATCCACAGATTGGAAAGTGGATTAAGGATCACACTTGCATTGATCCAAGGACAAACAAGCCTTGGATGAAGATGTATTACAAACCTGCAAAGTGTCTGAAGCGGGTTCCTCTGAAGAAGCTACCACATAATATTCTTAGTGATCTCAAATGGTGGTACGTTGACAGCGAGACAGCTGAAGCAGTTATGGAAGATCATAATGAGAAGTGTTTGTTGAGAGTCTATGATCTGATGCACCTGGAAAATTTATCCCGAGTTGACTTGAGGAAGTTGTACAAGCAGCAGATCTATTAAATGGATGATTGGATGCATCAAGGCTATCGCTATCAAGGAGTTATGGATGTTTGTGTGAAGAAGTTCCATGCTAACAGTCGCTGGCACTATATGGAAGATTGAGCTGCAGATGGTTGGAAGATCTATAGAGCATTTGTCAAGGGGGAGTTTGTTAGTTCATGTTTATGTGACAAACTCTTCTCTAGATTAGTATCATTTTTGTGTTTGGTTGATAGGTTAATTGTAACATACTTGATGCTGTTATGAGTCAAGTATGATAGTCTTTTTTGTTTTACCCTAGCAAACAAAGAAGTTAGAAAACAAAGAAGATATTGGTGAAGATGGCAAACAACGAAGATGCTCTTTAGCATCTTTGTTATTCTGTTCGTGGGTTATCTTCTTTGTTTACAGATCAGGCCCATGCAAGTATAAATACCTTGCATGGGGTATAGGCTAGGGTTGGTCAGTCTTTTGCTTGTAATTGGTATTGATTCCACTGAAATAATATCAAAAGACAAGCCATTTTATAAGTATTTCTATTGTGTTCTCATTGTGATTGATTCATCGTTTGCATAAAAGTATATCAAGGGATTCCGCACCTTGATAGATCTGATCTAGCTTGTAATCGATCCATTCCACGAACCTATAAGGTTGCGTAGCCAACAAATCTCAGCTACTACGTTGGCAATTCCACGGTATTCCGCCACGACACTGGAATGGGAGATGGTAGACTGTCGTTTGGAAGACCAAGAGATGAGATTGTCTCCAAGATAAACACAGTACCCAAACATGGAGCGTCTAATGTCTGGATAACCTGCCCAATCGGCATCTTTGTAGGCACGTAAGGAAAGAGAAGTGGCTGGTCCTAGATGAAGACCAAGATCAATAGTGCCCTGTATATACCTGATAATTCATTTCAAAGCATTCCAATAGGGTCCTCGAGGAGCATGCATGTGCATGCAAATCTGCTGCACAACATAAGAAATATCTGGTCTGGTGAATGTCAGATACTATAGTGCACCTGCGAGACTGCGATATGTGGACGGGTCATCATGTAACGGACCTGAATCTGCACTAAGTTTAGACTGGGTATCGACCAATGTTGCCACGGATTTGCAAGAGTCCATAGATGCTCGATGAATGATATCTTTGGCGTATGCCTATTGAAAGAGAAACATATGGTTGCCATCCCGTTGAACCTGAATACCAAGAAAATATGAAAGAGAACCCTAATCCTTCATAGCAAACTCACTAGCTAAAAATCCCATTAAGTGATGTCGAAGCTTCTCATTTGAAGTGGTGAGGGTGCGGATGGTCCGCGTTTGAGTCAGTGCAGGAGGGGTGGAGCATTAGAGTTGGGTTGGGCTGATGTGGAAGCGGTCGTTGGGTGTACAGATTGGGGTAAGTGGAGTGGGGTGAGGTTGGGTCGTATGAGAAGGGGATGTGGGTTGTGAGTTTGGGTCGGGTGCAGATGGGCTAGGAGGTGAAGTGTTAGAAGGCGGTGAGGTATTTGGGGGTGGGCGGCTGGGTGTGGTGGAGTAGTTAAGTGATTATTCTCACCACTTCAAATGAGAAGCTTCGACATCACTTAATGGGAGTTTTAGCTAGTGAGTTTGCTATGAAGGATTAGGGTTCTCTTTCATATTTTCTTGGTATTCAGGTTCAACGGGATGGCAACCATATGTTTCTCTTTCAATAGGCAGACGCCAAAGATATCATTCATCGAGCATCTATGGACTCTTGCAAACCCGTGGCAACATTGGTCGATACCCAGTCTAAACTTAGTGCAGATTCAGGAGAGGGTGCGGATGGTCCGCGTTTGAGTCAGGGCAGGAGGGGTGGAGCATTAGAGTTGGGTTGGGCTGATGTGGAAGCGGTCGTTGGGTGTACGGATTGGGGTAAGTGGAGTGGGGTGAGGTTGGGCTGTATGAGAAGGGGATGTGGGTTGTGAGTTTGGGCCGGGTGCAGATGGGCTAGGAGGTGAAGTGTTAGAAGGCGGTGAGGTATTTGGGGGTGGGCGGCTGGGTGTGGTGGAGTAGTTAAGTAGGTCGGGTGGGTTTGGGCTTGGGTTAGTGGGGCCAACAGGCGGTTTTAGGGTTTGGTTGTTTGGTGAGACGTTTCACGAAATTGGATTTAGAGATGAGGTGGGGAAGTCATAGTTGTGTGGTTTGGTAGAGGTTTGGATTGTGTAAGGGAATATGGTTTCTTCAAAGTGGACATGCCTAGAAATAAAAATGAGGTGAGTCTTTAGATCTAGACATTTATAGCCACGATGGTTTTGGGGGTAGCCGATGAAGACACGTGGTTGGGAGCGATTTGTTAATTTGTCAATGGTGGTGGATGGGGTGACGGGGTAGCATAAGAAACCGAAAACGCGAAGATGCTTATATTTGGGAATGCAATGATAGAGAAGATAGGTGGGTGAGAGAAAATCATGTTGTTTGCTAGGTAGGATGGTTAGGAGGTATGTGGCCGCTTCGAGAGCGTGATGCCAGAGGTTAGGTGGTAAAGAGGCTTGGGCAAGGAGTGTGTGAAGCATGTTGTTGATGGTGCGGATTTTGCGTTCCACTTTACCATTTTGGGAGGAGGTGTGGGGGCAGGAGAAACAAAAGTGCATGCCGTTTTGATTCCAAAATTAAAGAAATTATTATTTGCATATTCTTTACCATTGTCGCACTGGAATTGTTTACTTTTTCTCTCAAATTGTGTATTAATGTGATTGTAAAAGGTGGTAAAGACCCCAAAGACTTGTGACTTGTTGCTTATGGGGAAGGTCCACAAAAAATTGGTAAAGTCATCAAGAAACAACACATAATAGTGGTGACCTCCCGTACTAAGAATCGGGGAGTTGCAAAGGTCGCTATGGACAATATCAAAGGGCAAGCAAGTAATGTGCTCAAAGTGGTTTAATAAAAACTACCTTAATTAACCTAAACTAGACACTCTAAGTTTTAAATTTATAAACTAAGACTCTCTAAACCTAAACCACACAACCGGCAAGTGTACCGGCCAGTGCAGTACAGCTAAAGTAAGTCCGAGTATCGAACCCACGAGACTCTAATGGAAAACGTAAACTAGACTTGACTACTTATCTACAACCTAACTAAATAATGTTTTGTTGCTTAAAGGGGGGCTTTGCTAATAAAACTAAATGCAAGAAAATAAAGATGAACTAAAATAAATTTAACTGAACTTAATACGCGAACTGAGCTGGACTGAATTCAAATGATGGTGAAGGTACTACCTAGGTTAGAATCCGACTCTTGACTGACAAACTTCTATGGTTACAGAACTAGCTATGGAACCGGGATATTCAAATACTAAACTTACAGGATAAACTAGAGGACCATCGACCCTTCTCAAGGAGAAACCTAAAGGTTACCTATAAGTCGTTAAACTACCGATTGAGAGGTTACCCTTACAGGCTTACCTGCTTTGATGATAAAGTACCCGCTAGACAGTCTATGTTACAGCGCGAAAGCCTCACTACACTAAGAGTGCAAGGGGTAACTATAGAAAACCTGACCTGACTCGATACACAAATAGTGGTAAGGAAACTAGGAAGATCTTCTTACAAAGCATCTAGATCTAGCAATTTAACACCCTAGACATATCGACAATCCCACACCTTACAGCTATTAGAATTGGAAGAACACCTAGAACTACCCAATTAACAAAAACCACTCCTATGGAAAACACTAGCAATTTACCATAAACTAGTTGTTAACACGCAGTCCACAACCTAACACGCATTCATACATGAAAGACATTCACAAAAACGCATGTGGAGTAAATAATTATCAATTGAACAAAACTAGGTACGCATATACACCAGATCAGAAATAATTAAAGTCTTTACTAAATCATCAACCCAAAGTCAAAGTTCCAAAAACCATAAAAACATTCAATCAATCATGAGTATTCATCAAAACCTAAGTAGTAAAAATAATTAGCCTCTAATCGTCATGATAAAATCAAAACAATAAAAGCAAATCACATTCATGATGTTCATACGGGTATTGAATAGATAAACAATCAAAGTGAACGAACCCGTGTTCACACCAATCCTTCAACCCTTGATCCTCTTCTCTAAATTCCTTTTGAGCTGCTGTGTCGATCTCGTGCTCCTCCTTTAAGAATACTAAGTGCCGCTCCACTAATAATATTCCCCTTCCTTCTAAACAGAAGATTATGCGGCCCTTCCCTTCGATAATGTTGCCCTCAATAATTCTTTTTATAATCTCTTCCCTTCGAGAAAGAATAGTGTTGAGAAGAAAAATCCTTTTTCTTGTTTAGGGCTTTGGGCCGTGAATGACTAAAGTCACATTTTTTTTCTTTTTTATATTATTATTAATTATTAATATTATTATATAATATACTATTATTTATATATAGTATTATGACACTGTGATCTCGACTCGGGTGTTCTTGACTTACAAAAGTTGCTTGCTTACGCTCCAACATCCATTCGAACACCTACCAAAATATAAAATAAATAAATAAGTATTAAAAAACAACTAAAACTAATAAAAATCTATAAAAACCTATACTAAATAAAATAGACAATGACAACCCTAAAACTAATAAAATTACTATCTAAACGACTCGAAAAATGTACAAACTTTACACTGGAAATAGATGTATTTTACAATACATCAGCAAGTATGATTAATAGAAGCGGAAAAATGGTAATTTAGTACTTTTCCCAAACACGCAAGATTGACAAACTTTGTTGTTTATTTTTCCATAATTAATAACATAGGATTGTTTTAAGGAATGCAATAAATGTTGTCTAGGGTGTCCCAGACGTTGGTGCCAACGATCTTGAGACATAGCAGTAAAAGCAGTAGATTGGGTGAAGTTGGTGGAGAGTTGTTGTGTGAGAGGATAGAGATTTCCCGTACTGTTACATCAAAGGATAGGTGCACGAGTTTTGAGATCCTTCATAAGAAAACCAAAAGGGTCAAACTCAATCGATATTAAGTTATCAGTGGTAAGACATCTCACGAAAATAAGGTTTTTAATAATGTTGGGTGCATAAAGAACGTTGTTTAATTCTAAGGGTGGGAAGGGTGGTGGTAGGACTTGGTTACCTTGGGCTAAAACCGGAATAGACATCCCATTACTAACAATACTATGTTTATTAATGTATTTATTAAAATTAGACGGAAAGTAAATACCTTGCTGGTTGGCCAAGTGAGCAGATACACCTGTGTCCATGAAACCAGGATTTGGCTGGTTCAGTGCCATGGTATAGAGAGCTTGCACAATGTCTGTAGGTGTATACCAGGTGGTGTGAGCCTGGTCAAGGGCGGGGCCGAGGATTCCCCATCCATTGGTTGCAGTACTGTTAGGCTTAGAGAGATAGGGACAAGGAATGGTTTAGGCCGGTTTATTGGAAGGTCCATTTAAAAGGGTGGCCCATTGACTAGCGACTGTGGCCTTGGTTCCGATCATCAGAAGTCGTGTTCAAGACAGAAGCAGAGAGAGCAGTGGCTGACACCTGTGCAGCGTTAGCGGCTTGCCGCTTTTTCTTTTGTTCCTCTATAGTGAGACGAGAGCGAACCTTGGTGAAATCCGGCAATGGGTCGCAATTTTGCATAACAATAGATATACCATCATACTGTTCTGTAAAGCCGGATAAAACTTGGATGACCAAGCGATCATTATCAATGGGGGATCCGATGCCAAATAGTTGATCGGATAAGAGTTTCACGTGTTGGCAATACACGGCCATTGAAGGGAAGGTCGCTAGGTTGAGGGTTGCAAGTTCTTGGGACAGGAAGATTGACCGAGTGTGTTTGTTGTCATTAAAGTGGTTTTGAAGAGAGGTCCAAGCGGTGTAAGCCGTCTGGCCGAGTTGCATAATAGTGTGGAGAAGGTCCATGGAAACTGTCCCGTAAATCCACGGGAGAACTATAGCGTCTAAAAACAACCATAGTGCCTCAGCGGACGTAGGGGCGGTTTGTTTGCCATCGGCTGTAGAGGAAGAAGAGACGGTGTTGGTGGGTTTGGGAGATAGGTGATCGAAAACCTCATAGGCGCGGCAATGAACCTGGAAGAGTTCCGACGATGTGGTGTAGTGGGAAGTTTCGTTTTCAAGAGTGATGGGGATAAAGTTTCGGATATTAGAGACGGTCATAGCCGGATGTAATTTGCCTTCCATGATGTCGGTTAATGAAGAAGGGACAGAGGTGGGAAACAGAAAGAAACGGGAGATCGGGGGGAAGGTAGGGGAAGAAGAAGAGGGCCGTCGGGGGAGATTAAGGTAGGATCGATAGGTTTGATACCATAAAGGATTATGAAACTTGATAATCTTCTATTGATAATGGCATGTATTTATAATATTACAACCGAATCTCCTATTCTAAAGGAAATATACTATATAATGATTTCCTAATTTACAATGGTTCTATTACTATGTTACCGGTACTATTGACTTCACAACGGTAACTCTATTTCCAATATAAAACATGATTTAATATAGTTACCGATACCGATACCGCTACCTTGTTTTTTCACTTTAATTCTATTTCCAATATAATTACCGATACCGGTAACCATATCAATATAAAACATGATTTATTATAGTTACCGATATAGGTACCTATGTTGTTTGGTTGGTACCAACTTGGTTTGTCACTATAACTCTATTTCGAATATAACTCTGTTTTCATAAAAAAGATATCGGAATGTCGAGTAAAAAAACTTAAACGCAATCGCATATTCAGTGGGTGAAGCCCTATGCGTTGCGGTGAGGATGATAAAACTTGCAAGGCCCGTTTTTTTATGGCTACAACAAAGTTTATTTGCACTGGTTTTATAACACAATAGTTGTATGATGTAACCAAAACATACATTCATTTAAATTGAATTTTTTTCATTTAAATTGCTAACAAGAAATAAAAAGATAAATGTACATTGACTTAAATTTTCTTTTTTGATACAAAGTGTTAAGAGTAGATGTGCAAATTCTAATCATTTGTATAAATATATGCAAAAACAAATAAGGTAATGCATGTTATGTTCATTTCACAAAGCTTAAAGCTACATCTCTTTCTATTAGTCCTCAAGAAGAAGGGTTGTCTTATTGTAATGTTGTTCCTAGTTTGATGCTAATGATATATTTCTTTCAAGTAAACCAAAATAAAATGTGACAAGTGGTGATGTTCAACCCGACCAGACCCGTTTTGACTGATACTAAAACCTGGAAAAAAAAAAAAAAAGGATTGGCGTATACGCGTGCATAGGTCCAGGCTTAGGAGAAATCGGGCTCGTTTGGCTTAAACAATTTGGGCATGGATGGACCAGCAGCTGCAACACCTTCCTTGTGGCTAATGCCTTTTCTAGTATTTCTAGCAAATCTTGAGGCCAATATAGTAGCTCCTAAATGTTGGGCATTTTGGTCATTTTCTCCACCATCATTATCATCATTATTGTTTTGGTATAAGCCCTCTTGTCTAGCTAGCTCTTCAGCCAGTTTCTTCCTTTTGTACTTTCTCCAAGCATTTTGTACAAGACATGCTCCCCAAGTTCGCCATTGGTGCGAGTAGTACCTGATGCCAGTTTCAGATCGTTTAAGTTCAAATAAGTCAGTCTGGGTTATGTTTTATTTCTAACGGGTCCAATGATTAATGTGAAAAGATTTAAGTAAAAGAAACGTGTCGAAAGCCATTTAAAATGTACTCAGTTACATAAAACCTCTTAAACCACATTGTTAATAAAGTTCATAATATTTTTTAAATATTTAATACAAAATGTTTAGAAAACAAAAAAAAAAGAAAAAAAATGTTATCTTTGAACTAAATTCAAATCTTAAAACTTGGTTTTGTTTTGTTTTGTTTAAATATTTGGCTATGTTAACTAAATAAAATATTTTGACCCGTTACCCAACCAAGGCGCCACGTCCAGTGCACAAACCATACCTGAACGCGTGTTGCAGCTTCTTGCTATGAAGTCGTTTGAACTGTTTAGCGACAAATCTTAAATCTTCGGCTCGAAGTGCAAATGCTTCAACTTCAGTTAAGGCTTTGACAGTTCTAGTTGAGGATGGAAGATTCACATTTGACTCAGGAGTCAAAGCCCAAGTCAGCAACTCTTCGCCGCAAAAGTCGCCATGTTTAAGAGTAATTGAATTAAAAAATCCAGACCTTCCTCCATTTGTTGTGGAACTCTCAAGTTCACCTCTTATCACAAATGTCATCTCGTTGACTGGATCGCCTTCGCGTACCAAATATTGATCTTTTGTGCTCAGTGATTGAACAAGGTGTTCACATATTACATCTAGGAGTTGGTCATCATCCATTTGTGAAAAGAAAGGAACCTGTAAATCATGCACTTCAGTCTATAAAAATAGCAAACTAAAATATGTGAATAAAGAACTTACACGACGAACAAGCGCTAAGCAAAGATGCCTTTGAATTTGGCGTCTTAAATCCACAGGTAGCGCACGAAGAATATCTTCTTCATCTACACCTCTTGTAGCAAGCCATTTATATTGAACAAATCTACGGATTTTATCTTGTAAATCAGGTGGCAATTGTCTGTGCCTCATCCACTCTTCAGTGTCTCTTCGTTTGACCCGCCACTCTTCCAGTCTTGCTGTTGTGGATTGGAGGTACGTCTTCACGACACAAAATAATCAGCCAAAAGTTTTAAAAAATCAAACTGTTTCTGTCTTTTCGTCGTTTTTTTATTTTAAAGAAAGAACAGATATACTATGTACCTGCATATTGCCAATGAGCAAACAGAATATAACTAAGCCGCCAAGGCAGACGGTACAGCCAAAGATTGTTTCTCCCACACTAGTACTCGTCTCTAGATTTTGCCCATACGAACTGCATACCATCATCAAGTGGTTTAAATGTTTTCGAAGAAAGCTATAGTTGCATTTTGTGCAAGAGTTAATGGCCAAAATCGTCCCTGAGGTTTGGCCAGTTTTCTTACATTAGTCCAAAATCGAAACTTTTTACATCGGGGTCCTTCTGTTTTACATTTTGTTGCCAAATTCGTCCCTGACACTAAACCCAATTAACTATTGTCGTTAACTCTGTGGATGATTTATGTCAAGAGGGTGTTTGTTTCATGTTTAAAGGTTAAACATGCATTTGTCTTAAAACGAGTAGCAATGATCATATAATCAGTTTCAAAACACGAATCCAAACGCCTACTAATATAACTAGGCGACTAAAACTTTATCATCAAATGTCAAGTAGACCATACCTTAGACTTTTCAAGCCGAACCAAAAGCAAAAGAAGTACTTTTCGAAGAACGTTGCAGATGTAACTCCTTCGCTGAAAGCAGGAGCATATATCCCGAATGTAAAATTAATAGGACTATTTTCAGAACTACAGTTGGTCAAGACTTGAGTTTGTTTCAACCACTTTTCACGACCGGGATCATTCACATGGTCACAATCAAAATACACGCGATGACATGGATAAGTAACGTTTTCCTCTTTCGCACATTCTTCTTTCCAACACGAGTACTGTCGTTCAACAGCCATTAGATACCATGAAGCTCCAATAACCTGCACTGGCATTACAAAAACAAAAATAAAGAATAAACGGTATAATGTCCCTTTTTACTTATTGGTTCAACCCAACCCAACCCAACCCGACCCATACTAGAAAAACTGTTTTGACCCGTTACCAAAGCCAATTTTTTTACCGCATTGAAGCAAGGTAAAAGAGAGTATACAGCAGAGTTTGCTTACATGACTAGCGAGCATGTAGAGCATGACATAGTAAGCTGCGCCTACCCACGCAGTTTTCGCAATTACACCAGTAGTTTTGTTAATGCGTTGGTTCAACGGAAAAATGACAAACAGTCTTGGAATATACTGAATGATGATAATGAGCGAAATTGAATGGTTCGCGCGAGCAGCTGTACTAACAGCAGGAATGACAAACCATATGAAAAGCTGCAATATACAAATAAAGGGATAAGTTCACGTACAAATAGCTTTTTCTGTGTGAAGCGTACGCCTTGAATGAAAAAATACACGTGTGCTTTTATAACTACGCTTCGCACGGAAATTTTGTTTGTATTTGATCTTTTGTCCATAAATAAACCTACTTTAATTTCATCTTCAAAACAAACAACAAAATTCATAATTCCCTATAAAACTGAACAAATTTCTATAACGACCGAACCAACGAACTAATCACGAATCTACCTGCGGTAATGGAAGGGCAGCCGCTAAATCAATCGCAAAGCCCCTCCTCAAGTACCTAAGCGCAATTTTCCGCGGATCCATAACAAGATCCCCCCTCCCAAAAACTCTAGAATTCGGGGCAACATACGCCGTCCTAAACTTAATAAAAATATGTATAAACGATATCACATCAATAATACACCGCCAAACTGTAATAATCGCGGCAAACCCATAATCCGACCGCATACAATACTTCCCTCTAGCGATCTCCGGGACAAGAAAGTACAACGGGTCGACGAATAATGCATTGAGGCATATGATCAAGAACATGTAGTTCCATCTTGTGATGAATTGGCCACCTGGGTCAAAGATTTGTGTCCAAAATGAGTTATTTTGGTTATTTCGGAAACTGGATGATATGGGTCTGGAGAGGAATGTTGTTGATGGAAGACGAATGTAATTCATTGTGTTTGGTATCCATGAAACATTGTTTAGATGTTTTGTTTGTGTTTATGTTTGTGTTTTTTATTTTTATTTTTATTTATTTATTTATTTTATTTTTTTAAACAAACACTAAGAGAGAGAGAAAGTTGTGAATGTGAGAGAAAGAAGGAGGGATTAACGGTTTGACATTATAAGGCGCGAATTAACGGAAATTTGAATGTGTGGGTGACAAAAATAGTATATTCGGGTCGGGCAGATTTGATAACGGGTCAAAACAATATTACCTTATTAAGTGAGCTTGGCCCCCGCCGATTTGCTACTACTGATCAAAGAAAATTGAGTCCCCCACCCCCCCCCCCCCCCCCCGATTCAAGAACCAAGCTTCGCCCCTATTTTTATATCTGCTAAGAATTTGTATAGATATTGAGATGATTTGTTTGCGGATATTAAAAATAGGTTTGATTTTTAGTATTTAAAACAGGTCTTTGATAATATCAAAAAAGTTCAACCCGGTACGCAACCTGTGCGACCCGCTCATATCAACATTAACCAAGTTAGATCAAACCTAGCCATCCGTTGGCTTATACAATCCAACGGGTTCCATCCGTCGTGATTAACTCATTAAAAATGTTTTAGACGCTTAAAAATGTGATTAACTCATGTTCGATAATTTACATATCGATTCAAAAACATTCAGACATTGACTCAATCATTCAGCAATGTAAAATTATATTAAAACAAGCAGACGGGCAACAAGCTGCGCTACTAAAAAGGGAAAATACTTTAATTGCAGGCTCCTTTTCTTCTTCAAGTCAATTCCTCTGCTCAGGTTTCACCATATATACCTGAAGAAATGATAACCATTGATTTATAAAAATATATCAAAAAAAAGACAGAAATAAAATGTTTGACTTACAAAGTCAAAACATGCCTCTTATTTTTGTGATGGAAGTACACAACAACTAATCTATAATACATTATAAAGGAAGAGTGATGTACAATATAGTAATTTTGTACATCATCCAACTATTATAACAACATGTACAAGTAAATTAAGCTTATATCACAAGGGTATAATTGGAACTTTGTGGAACATTAAGACACTTGCAAGGATATCAATGTAATTTTACTATGCTCTCCTACCTCACATCCTCAAAACATATTACATCCCTACCCTCACATTTATATTATTGGTTGTTACTTTATTGGCCCTTTATTGTTGGTATAATAATTTTCATTTAAGGGGAAGGAACTCAAGGGACTAACAAGTTGTTTCTAACCATGGGTCTATAAAAGAAAACACAAAGAAGAAGAAGAGTTCATTTATGTTTTGACCGATGAATGGAAAGACTTCTTTGCAAAATCTGAAGCTAAACGGAGATTAGGTAACATATGTTTTTTTATTTTTTTATTATTATTTATGTATGTGTCATTGGTCTTGTTGGTGTTATGTTAGTAAAATCTAATTTAAATGTTTTGCTTTGCAGGAAAGAAGCAAGGAAAAAAGAAGGGTAAAGATTAGGAGATATTTGTTCTTGTTACAGGTATGATTATTAAATGTTGTAATGAATATAAATAGTATAGACATGAATTCAGTTAGATATAATTTGATTTTGTTATTTTATTTGCTATTTTTATTATCTTGATTTCTTTGAGAAATGTTGGTAGTATAAAGTAATAAAACCAGTGACACCTTCCCATCCACCACTAGAAAGACCTAATCATACAAACGAACAATATTGGTCGGTTTAAAGACCTGAATGTTACAAATGATATCAGAGCTACTCCTGAAAATAATAAGACACAATCATGTATGAGAGGATGCTTGTTACATGTTTGGTAAATCTCGCATTGTCAGATATATAGTCATAAAAAGTATTTTGACATCGAATACTAACAACATGCATTGGACGTATTGGTCGTGGTACCGAGTACCGAACATCCAAAATGGTACCGGTACCGGTAATTTCGATATGGTACCTGTGTTTTACTGCAAATACCAGTACTGTACCGTACCAAACATTCCTATCCCTGTTTTTGGCGATTTTCAGTACCGAGCCCATCCTTACAGATGAGTGGAAAATTCAACCATTAACTGTCTATTCCCGTATGAAAAAAAAAAAAAGAAAAAAAAGAAAAAAAGTGTTTATTTGGGTGAAGAATAATGCAGGCTAACTGGCTAAGTGACCTTTTTTTTTTGGCAGTGGCAAACAGTATTGGTTGATATCAAAAGGTAATTTTTAAACACGTAAAAAAAACAATTGAAATTAATAATTTATGGTGAAGTAGAAGCTAATCTATAATCTATAATCTATAATTCTATAATACATTATAAAGGAAGAGTGATGTACAACATAGTAATTTTGTACATCATCCAACTATTATAACAATATGTACAAGTAAATTAAGCTTATATCACAAGGGTATAATTGGAACTTTGTGGAACATTAAGACACTTGCAAGGATATCAATGTAATTTTACTATGCTCTCCTACCTCACATCCTCAAAACATATTACATCCCTACCCTCACATTTATATTATTGGTTGTTACTTTATTGGCCCTTTATTGTTGGTATAATAATTTTCATTTAAGGGGAAGGAACTCAAGGGACTAACAAGTTGTTTCTAACCATGGGTCTATAAAAGAAAACACAAAAGATGTTGAAAGGTACAACACATCCGCCATTACATTTGCTGCTTCTCCTCCCTTTTTCCAGGTTACCTCTGACTTTTTTCCATACATATATTCATTTGTATGTAGTATGTTAGGCGTAGATATAAATATATATGTTGTTGTTGGTGTCACCGCTGATTTATTATTACTATCATCGAGCTATGAAGACGGAATTTGCTATGTTGAAACTATGAATTTAGATGGTGAGACGAATTTAAAAGTTAAAAGATCTTTAGAATCAACTTTATCTTTAGATGATGATTCCAGTTTTAAAGATTTTAGAGGAACAATTAAATGTGAGGACCCAAACCCGAATCTTTATATGTTTGTCGGGAATTTTGAATATGAACGCCAGGTGTATCCGCGCTGCAGATTCATGTGTTCTACTTTGAAACGGGTACGTCTCTCCATTCTCCATTAAGTTTTTTTAAATTTTGCCGCATGATTAGTTGTCTAAGATTACATTCATACATTATTGGTTGATATTTTTAGGAATTTGATTAAAGTCATTGATCTGTAGGTTCAACAACCTATTGAAGATTTGAGATTTACTTATCTATGTTGGATTGCTTCTTTCTGCATGAGCAAATTGTAATTAGAATGTATCCGTCTCTCTCTATCAGAGCTGAAAATAGCAGCAAATGCACCAAAGGTGGCTCCATCAGTATTGCTCCATCAGCACCTCAGGCTAAGGCTAAGGCTAAGGCTCAGGCGGTTCCTTGAAAGTAAGAAAACCAATTGGTGTTTATTGAGAATGGTCTATATTGTAAAAACTAAATTTGGGCATGTTGATTTTGACTCGAAAACCCACTTCTTACTAACAAGCGAATGATTTTTGATTGATTAAAGATGACTTGATTTTAATATTTTAAGACTGGTTTAGAAACTAACGTAATATAGCATACGTACTCGGGATAACGCACGAGCATTCTCACTAGGCTATGTTTAGGACATTTTTTCTTTGATTTATAGGCTATGAATCATGAGTTCTAGGCATACCAATAACAAGTTCTTGTTAGTATATATTTCACATGCATTTTTATTATCCCACGTAGGCCACCTCGAAATGTTAAACATGTTATATTGCGCAAGCCTCTTAAAGTAGGCGAAAGATAGGACCCATGAAATGGAGAATGGTGTATATGAAGCCTAAATCATACATGAATTAGAAATGTAGGTGTGAATGTGTGATGCACATCCATGTTTCACAAAATGTTGCGTTCTTATATGCTGTTTTTTTTATTTGTCAAGAACGAATGGTGTTGTAAATGTAAGGAACTGTTGTTATAATTATCTATGATATTTAGTACTTTATTGTTCAAACGTTCTTTTGTCAAATGGATTAGGTTAAATTATTGTTTACCTTGATGTTCTGCAATTTGTTCAAACGTTCTAGCCTGGCATATTCTACAATTGCAATTTGCAAGAACATGCCCGGTAGGGCGAAAGGTTAGACTTTAAGCTTTGCTTGGATCGCTGCTGATTATTGAAATCAAGGGCAAGTGTAGCGGAGTGAGGCCCGAGATTTATAGTAAGCTGATTGATACGCATGGACGGTACATCCCTGACTGACCGACTCTAGAGAACTTTTGATGTTTTTGGCTACAGGGCCACACTGCTATTTTCCAAGGTTTCGTTTTGTTTATTTTATTAGTAATAATCTCTATCCTTATCTTTAAGAATTGAAATTACTAATGGTATGATTAGCTTCTAGCTTTTTACAACTTTCATGTTTCTTGATCTTGCATTGTTGTCTTTGGTTCAATTAGCCGGTCCAAAGTTTTAATCTTTTGACTTGGTAAATTGATGGAGCGTTTGTTCGTGGTAGTGGTTCTGGTTAGGGATGTACCAATATGACCCATTTGCTAACGAGGTCATGTTTGGGTTAACTCTTTAGTAAACCTGCTGACATGTTACCCCGTTAAGTTTTAGGGTTTTAAGTTTTCTTTTTTTAGATACGAATTTTAGTTTTTCGTAACTACTATAAAGAGATTACGATCAGAATTCATGCTTTCTTGGTTATTTTATTTCAAGTTGTTAACAATTTTAAACTAGCATTAACCAGCTTGCCTTTTGAACAATAACGCTTTCCACTTTAAATCAAATTCCTTAATTGACCAGTTCTCAACAAAAAGCTGACAATATAAAAATATAATGCTTTGTTCAATTGTTAAAACACCAAGTGGGTTTTTGTTTTTAAACATGTTGTCATACTCCCTGTTAAACCTCACATCCCATTGATAACCCATGTTTTACTTTATATGTGTCCATATTGTTTGTGTTCGAATTACATGGTCTCAAGTGCGTTTGTGTTATAAATGTTATGTCAAATACCATTTATAATGCATGGACTTTTTTCCCCAAACACTTGAAGCATGTAATCCTACAATCCTTTTAAGGCTACACTTCCCTTTACAAACCCACACATCCCTCCTATAAAACTATTCGCCACCGTAAAGAATCACCCACAACACCATACACACACCACAAGCCCCAACAGCAACTACGAGACGACAAAACAGATACACCCGCAGCAACGCGCGGGCATTCCCACTAGTAACATTAAACTCTTTGTACAGCAAGACTAGGGTTAACTCGAGCTCGTTTGGCTCGTAAAAATTTTTGAGCTGATATGACCATACTTGAGTTAAAATCCATATAAGAAAGAAGCCCAAATAATGGAGCGCGCTAAGTTAAGACCACCAGTAATCATCTTGGCTCAAACCCATGATGACGCAAGTGTCATGAACCTGTACGATCAGTGATTCCCGCTACTTAGTGTTGTCCTAACTTCTAAGTAGTTAACTCGGCTGATATATCACCGATATCTCGGTTATCGGTCATCAACCGATATATTGGTACCGATATTTTGTACCGATATTATCGGCGATATTGGCCGATATTTTACCGATATTTGACCGATATTCCCGATATTAGTGTTTTTCTTCTTAGTTCTTCCATTTTTCTTACTTCTTATAGTTGTTATTACTTTTTTTATTACTGTTTTAAGTCTTAATTGTTAGTAGTTAGTGTTAAATATTAGTGTTTTAAGTCATAACAAGTTCCCACTTGCTACAATTGTTAGTGTTTTGCAAGTTGTAAAAGGTTAATTTGTTAATGGTAGGAGAGTATGTTGAATTGTTAGTGTTAAATTGCTACATGTATGGATTTTGCATGATATAAAAATTGCCGATATCCCACCGATATCTCACCGCGATAACCTATATCTCAAATATCGGTCCTTCACCGATATCCGATATTTTACCGCATTAACTGCTTAGCCTAACTTCCACCTAAACACCGCTAGTTCTAAGCCAGGACCATCAGGCAAGCATGGTGCCACCCTGTTATACCTGGTCCGATTTACGGTCTCATTTTCAGCTTTTTCCAGATTCCAGTTCGGTCCAGTTTGCAGCTTGTGAACAACCCTATCTGCACCCACCTTTAATTCTTCCACTACATCATTTTCTAACATTCCTCGAAATGATAAGGGAGCGGTAACTCGGATGGTATTGCAGGTAATAATCATTTTGCTGATACTCATGGCGGATGACAGTACAGTTATCATCGTCAGCAAGTCTCATGCTGCCACAAGCTTCACCACAACATGGTTATGTTCAGCGCACGTAGAGGGGGGGGGGGGCGTTTTGTTGGCTCTTCTCAACAGTCTTGTTGACTTGCTACCACTGACCCATGATCTAGTCAACCACTCAGCCGACCGCATTGCACCAGTGCCATACTGCCATATGTTCAACCATCCTATTTTGCACCCAGTGCTTATGGTCATGCTCAAAGACTGCCACTACCATCTCCAAATACACATGATTCACCACTTCACCATCAGGGGCTTCGGGTTTTGGATGTCACAAAACAGTTCCTCTTCCTCATTTCTCTACAGCTAATACAATACATCATTACTTAAGTATGTATCTTCAATTATAAGTAGATATTATCGTTACCGCTTCCTCTTCCTCCTCCTCCATGTCGCATCTCTCCGTAAAGTTTGACATGATTCCATGACTTATTTCTTGGGTATTGCTGGTGACCATCTGACCAATGCTCTCTTCTTACGACACACAACGTTTGCCATGGATATCCTTGCTCAAGTTGCCATGATACAAAAGTTCGAGTTCCCTTTTACTGGAACTCCGGACTTTGATCTCACTTTGTATCGTAGCCTTGCTGGTACATTGTAGTATGTAACATTCTAAACTATGTCTGTATATGCCCATTTTACCACCTCTAGTCAAAGAGCTATACTAAACTATGTGTGTAGTTAACGTTGCAATATTCACAAGGACATCTTATAAATGATAGATCCATTTATGACACTTTTAGAAAGCTTAAAAAAGGAGAAAAGACAGTACCTTTTGCAGATTTCATTTAGGTTCCGGTACCCATTGTAGAATATGAACCACATCAAGACAACAACCAAAGCATCTATCAAGAGTTAAGCCAATCAAAAGACTCGAAAGAAGGTCAATGGCACGAAATGCAAGTCAAAGAAGACAACTTTCGCCCATTGATTATTTACTAATGAATGGGTCAATTCGGGTTGTTTAACAAATCACATGGGTCAAACCAAAACAATTTAGCTAAAAAAGAACGGGAGTACGGGACATCCGGGCATAATATGTCAAGCGGGCTATTAGGAATGTATTATTAATGCATACATTATTTTGATAGTCATATTAAGTGTCATATTAAATAATTCAAAAGTTAGATACAAGTGTTCTGACTCGTACCAAAATTGACGTATTTTGAACCATTGTACCCAACCCACCCGTGTTGTCACCGCGTTTGACATATGGTAGACTAGTATAGGACTCTATGTAACTATTAGTTGTGCTTGCAGGTATAAATATAAATTAAAGTTTTGACCTTTCTATGTTACATTACCATTAGCAAAACAAAAAAATAGCAAAGAAAATTATTGAAAAGGATACTGAACAAATAACGCTCCCACGGGTCCAACATGTATAGTCCAAAAGTGACATTGTAAAGGTAGATTTTTCGTTGAGCCCAGTTCATAGACATAATATCAAACCTACAAACATAAGCACATAATTAAAACCTGTAAAAAATATAAGAGAATGGCATAAGTATATACATGTAATGTTGTCAAACTTGAAATACAAGATAAATTCAGTCAAACAATGCCGAGATCGCTTATTTTACTTAGCATAATAAAGCTAGATGTTACATGAACAGGAACATTTTTTTAAAGTACTATATTTGTTACAGAAAATGCTGTCTTATGTTTAACATTTAACAACTAAGGAAACAACCAAGTACATAACCCAATCTAGAGACAAAATGATACAAATATGCTAGCATTCTCATACAAGATTATAGTTTATAACTGTTAAAACTCATATTAGGCGGGAAGTGCACACGGACATCAGGGGCATCACTTACAAAGGTGTGATGCGACAGGTGCATGAGGTTCATGACTTCATGTACATGGCTGATAATGTGCATCATGAGGTTGTGCATATAGTCTTTTAGGTTGTACATAGAGTTTAATTATGTATCTAATCCTATACAATGGTTATTTATATCCCAATTTTAGGTATGTGATTATAGAAAATCTATCATCAATATAAAAAAAATGTTATTTAAATAACCTTGTGCCCTGCATATGTGATGCTCTGTTGTCAAGGGCGCCTAGGCCCATTTTTCAAGCCCAGCACAGCCTTCTCGCTTCGCTTCAAAAGCTGAAGGCCTCAAACCCATTTTTAGGCGAAGTTTGGACGAAATTCCGGCCAAAAATCGTCTAAACATGTTTTAAACAATTATACCAACCCTAAATAAGCTTAAACATCAACCTAAACTAGCCCTAAAGTAGCCTAAAACATCTCTAAAAGTCTAAAACCCCTAAAAATTGTATTTTTATACCCTACGCCTGGCCTGGCCTCGCCTTTTTAGCGCCTAGCACAGAGGCCCAAGGCTCACCCTTTGCGCCTTCTCCTCCGGGGGACCCTATCACCTAGGAACGCCTCGGCTTTCTAAAACCAAGCCCTACACCCCATTGCAAATCCAGCTTTCCATTCATTGCATTTTCAGTTAATATAATATTTTATTGCAAGCTTTACACACACACAAAAAAAAAAAAAAAAAAAACCAAACTTCATTACTATTTCCAAGTTCATATGCAATGCGTTATCAAATCATGTAATTCATGTTTATTTCATCACAATCTCCACATGAAACAATAACATATGTTGATCAAATTAAACAATGCAATTTAAGGAATTCAGTATTTAAAATCAAGAAACATCAAATGGGAAACAAGATTATGATAACCCAAATCAAAATTAATTCAAATCACACAAGCAAATAGACAATTTAATATAGAAACAGTAACCTGTAGAGGTAACTCGTAACCTTTGGCTCCAGTTGAGAATTCGGGTCGGATCACCCAATATCACATATGATATGAGGTTATAAAAAAATGGTGATTGAGGTTTAACATATGACCGCACGTGGCTCCATCACTTAATTGGCTGTCTGTCACGTGAGAGGCTCCTTAATTGAGAATCCAATCTAAGACTATCTGTTGTTGTGGTAGAGGTGAGTGGTTGATTTATCGAATAATATTCTGTCACGCTAACGCTTAGAGCATTCATAACCCATCCACCAAATTTTCTTCATCAAATTACACTAAAAATCACTACTTCACCCCTAAATCTTCTCTCTCCTAATTAAAATAATCATACTTTTATCATTACATTTTCTCTCTCCTCACTTACAACTACTTACAAAAATATTAAAATATATATAAGGGTGAACAGTAGCTTTTCATATTTAGGGTGGAACAGTGCTTCCACCAAATATTTACTCTCTCCTTCACTCATAACCACTTATACTCACCCCATATAATTTGGTGGACACACTCACATACATTTGATGGATGGGATGTGAGTGCTCTTAGTTGGCATTGGATAGCGGTCGGCGGTCGCTCGCTAGAGGGTGTTATGGGTTAAGGTGAGTGAGTTTTTTTTTACCAAATCTATTTAAATATTTACCATAATTTTTTTTTTTTTATAAAAACAAACATTAAACTAAAAATAAAAGTAAAGTTACACTAAGATAAAAAAAAAAAAAAAAAAAAAAAACATTACATTAAAAAAAATTACACTAAAAAAACATTACACTAAAAAAAAAAGAAAATTACACTAGAATAAAAAAAACCTAACGTAGGCCCGAGTGTAAGATTTGTCACGCCGAAACGTGGTGAAAGTTATGGCCAACCGTCCTTCTAATACTCCACTTTGGCGAAAGCGACGAGCACGTCATCGGTTTCGTCGGGCATATCCTCCTTCACTGCTTTGTACGCGGTTTCGAAGTTTTTACACTTCGATTTCTAGTCCCCAAACTTATGGGAGATGGAGTCATTGGTACGGTTAGTACCCCTACAAGGGTACCGAACTCGGCCAAAACCCGGTGCCACTGTGGGCCGCAAGCCCATAGCCACGGTTTGACAAACCAACGTCACCGTGAACTTGTTGGTACGCGAGCACGATTGCTAATTCTTCTTCTTCTGTCCACTACACCTTGATGAAGGTTTGAAAATTGTAGGTTGAGAATTGTGAAGAGATTTTTAAGGAAGGTGAATTATGTTTGAAGAAGAAAAGTATAAATAAATAGGCAAAATAAAAAGGGGTAATAAATAAAGTTGGTGAATTTTTTTTATTTTTTTGAATTTTAAACGTGCTGCCAGCCCGCTAACGGACATGAGCTGACTCTCGTCCCATCGCTCGCGCAGGCTTTCAGGTGACACCGTTGTCGTTAGCGCGGCCCACGTGGATAAAGCTGTGGCTCGCGGCAGACTGCTCGTGGGCCACAGCGAATAGTCTAAAATTAACCGAACTGGACGGAAACAAACTGAAACATTTGGTGTTAAGGTTATGGAGTAAAACCGAACCATGAATACCCTTGATAAAAGTACGGTTAACTACACGGTTGTTGTGTAACGTACGCTTCACGGATTTAGGTCTTGTTATTATTGTTTTTCAAATTGGGACAGGTTTGATCTTTGTCATCTATGTGATAAGGAGGCGACATACGGCGAATTGGTTTGTAGGGCAATATGACGGGTAGGGATCGATTCAAAGTGGATACGTGGTATGATGCTCCATCAAGGAGGGGTAGGAAGAACAACGTAGAAGTTGGTTCGAAGGTGAACGATCCGGTGGTAACGAAGTTCTTTGTTTCTAATCTTCCTGAAGGTTGTTCGTCGGCAGATCTGCATGAAGTGCTTCAAGGTTATGGAAATATGATCGGTACGTACATCGCAAGAAAATACGATAAACTAGGTAAACGATTTGGTTTTGGTGTTGGTGTTTGAAGACAAGGAGGTTATGATGGATTTTTTTAGTACTAGGGAGGTTTGGGACACGGTGTTTTCCTCTTTGGTGATATGGGAAGGACAAAGGTTGCCTTATGATCGCATCGCTTGGCTTAAGATTTATGGGTTGCCGCTCTGTTTATTTGATCCCAATGTTGTTGACAAGGTTGGGTCTTTGTTTGGGAGGGTGGTCCAATCGGCCCAAATTAATGACGATATTGAAGATTACTCGTATGCCATGGTAGGTGTATTATGTGATTCGATGAAAAGGATTAATCAAATTTGTAACATGCAATGGCGAAAGGAGACTATATCTATCTTAGTTGAGGAAGATATTAGTGAGTGGAGTCCGGATTGTATTGATTTGGATGGGAGGAGTTTATGGATGATTTGGTGCATGGGAAGAGATCAGTGGAGTTGCATGGTGATAAGGAGATTTTAGAGGATGGGGTGACTGTTGGGGGGCCGAATGTAGTTGTGGATGACGGGTTAAATCTGAATGCTAATAAGATGGTTGACCAAGAGGAGATGGTAACTAAAGAACCTGACGCGTTAGAATTTAGTATGCCGAAGGAGTGCTCAGGTAGGAAGAAAAAGAAAAGAGGTAGTTTTTGGAAGAAGAATCGTTTTGATAAGTCGCCCTCTCCAACGGGTCTTGAACGGCCTAAGAAACGGTCTAGGGAAGGTGACGACCCTTATGACATAGATCGGTTTATATTCAAGGTAAATGGTGCTCAGTTCGCTGACAAGGAGGATGGTGGTACATGTAGAGGGGATGACTTGGTGGGTACGATTGAAGCGGGTAGGGATGATATAGTTATCGAAGAACAGGTGGTAGTTGGGACGCCTGCTGTTGAAGAAACTAATGCTACCATGGCGTTGGGGAGTGCTATGGGTGCGGTTAACATAGAAAGGTATGAAAAGTCTATTTCGAGCATGGTCAGCGAAGAAGGTTTTCAAAATAGTTCCTCATGAATTGTTTATCCTGGAATATAAGAGGGTTGGGTTCGGTCAGTAAAGGTAATTGGTTAAAAAATTTGAAGGTGGCAAATGAGGTTGGTTTTCTAATGATCCGGGAAACTCAGTTTCAGTCTTTTGATGGTGTAAACGTGAGTATTTTTTGGGGTCCTCGAGATTATGAATTTGATGTTGTTGATGCTGTTGGTCGGTCCGGGGGCTTATTATCAGTGTGGGATTCCAAGATTTTCATGAAGATGTCAGTGATTAAGCGAAGGTATTTGATAGTAGTTTCGGGTTACTTGAAGAATGGTGTTCAAAAGGTGTCGTTTGTGAACGTCTACTGTCCGCAAAAGTTAGTTGACAAACGTATGGTTTGGAATGATCTTAAAACGATGATTTCGGATGACGATGAGATGTGGATTGTGACGGGGGATTTCAATTGTGTTAGAGATCGGTTGGAACGTAGAAATTCAAAGTTTCATGAAGGTGCGTCTAAGGAGTTCAACGATTTTTTAGACGACACAGGGTTAAAGGAGTATTCATTGCGTGGTCAGAGGTTCACTTTTCTTTCGGGTACCAAACTTAGTCGGATTGATCGTATGTTTGTCTCTTGGTCATTTATGAATAAGTGGTGCAATGCGGAATATAGAGTTTTGGATAAGGTTGAATCGGACCACTTTCCGTTGTTGTTGAAGATAGAGTCAAAGAATTTTGGTGCCAAGCCATTTCGTTTTTATAATTCTTGGTTGAATAGAGAGGGGTTGGACAAAGTAGTGGAGGATTCATGGAATAGTGTTGCATCATTGGGCCAGGCCGATGAAGGTTGTTATGTGTAAATTTAAGGTGATGGGGAACAATATTAAATCTTGGCACAATAATATTACTGTTCTCAAGAAGGAGGAGGAGTGTGGCTTGAGGGCTGGTATAAAGGAGTTAGAAGAGGGTTTAGAGATTCGGGATTTAACTGAAGAGGAAGTGTGGGTCTTAGAAGAGGCTAATAAAAGATTGAAAGAATTGGAAGCCTTTAAAATGCGGGACCTGAAACAAAAAGCTAGAGTTAAGTGGGCGAAGGAGGGGGATGCGAATTCTTCATTTTTTCATGGAGTTCAACGTAGTCTAAAAAGTATCGACACAAAGTTTATAAATAACCGGCCCAGTGGGCCGGATTTGTGTTCAAATGGGCTTCGGCCAAGTTGTTATGTGTAATGGTTAAGTTGGTTTAAAAAGTCTTGTGGTTATGTATTTGGACAAGAAGTTAATGTTTTGTAATATAATGAAGTAATGATGTTTTTATAAATATGGATGTTAATTAATAAAGAGTTATTGTAGTGATTACCAATCCATAATGACTCGGTAAATTCCGGGTCGTTACAGGTTGGTAGCAGAGCTCGGGTTCGGAAATAGTGGGTATAATTAGAACTAACTTAAATTACTTTTTTGAAAATTTATGTGTAATAGAATGGCGAATGAAGGAGAACAAGTTGAAGTTATGATGGAAATTGAAGAAGGAGAGATTCAAGAAGTTGTCATGGAAAATGATGCGCAAGAAATTCCAAGTACGGAAGACTTGATAAACGAAATACCGGGATTGGAGTGGAGCGAAAATGGGTTGGAACTAAATCTAGGGACAATCGGCATCATAGGGCCACTACCCGAGCCGATCTACGCCCCATCCGAACCCATCCACCCATACCCGTACGTTGAGCCAACTTCCCACTATTATCCCGACCCGACCTTCGGAGATTTTCTTAGCTCCTCTGGTAACCTTTCAATGGAGGGATCAAGCCAAACAAACCCATACCTTTCGGCATATTACCCGACTTATCCCCCGGTTACTCCTATGACCCCCGTTATTGATCCCTACTTAGAAGCGACCATAGTTAATCGCACTAACTTAGCATTGCAACCTCAAGACTATGTGAGCAAACAAGAGCATATGGCATTGGTGGAAAGTTATTACAAGATGAAAGCTCAACGCGACCAAGCGCGTGACATGGCGGAGGAACTCAAGAGGGTGATAAGGAGATTTGGGCATCAAACTAAGCAAATTATGGAGGAATCAAAGTACCCTTCGGTGCTTTGAGTGATGGGTCGAAAAGATGGTGGTGGAAGTATGAAGGAGTTGCATGTAGGAAAGTATGAAATAATGTTATGTATTTGTGGTAATTATGTGGTCATCTAAGTAGTAGTTGCATGTGGAAAACTTTAATTAGTAAGTGCATGTGGTAGTAGTAGTAGTAGTAATGCAATCCAAATGGGATGAAAAATTGGATGTAACATCTAGACATTTTGATATAATATATATCTAGATGTTTTATTATTTGTGTTTCCAACAAAATAATTAAAATAAAAACTAAACTATAAGGGATTACTAATTAAATCAAATTTGTATTTATAGAGAAATGCCTCGTGGAAAGACTAGTCCTAGACTATCCGAGCGAAAAGCAAAAACTACGCCAGAAGTTGAAAATGACTTAAGGTCTAAACAGAAAAATCGTGCTTCTTCATCTAAACCTACCGAACCTATTGAAGAACCAATCCTAGAAGAACATCCTACCTCAACCGAAACAACCGAGTTAGAAGAAAAAATGAAAAAGTTAGTATTAGATGGAATTCACGATTCACTACCCTCTTTAATAGACATGTTAGGAATAGAAAAACAACCTACCTCAAAAACTCCCGTTCTTAATAGAGAAGAAGAATATGTTAATCTAGAAAACAATTCAGGAAAAACTTGTGATTATAAGTCCTTCATGGCATGTAAACCCGAGTCTTTTGACGGTAGTTCAGGGGCCACCGGAGCCACTAGATGGCTAGAAGAAAAGGAAGCAATCTTAGAAATAAGTAATTGTGCACCCCGTGACCAAGTGAAATTCACCACCCATTCCTTAAAAGCTGAAGCTTTAAATTGGTGGAACATGATTAGACAAGTAAGGGGAAAAAGTGTAGTGGCAAATATGACCTGGGTGGAATTTAGAACCTTGATAACCGAAAAATACTGTCCTATTAATGAAATGGAGAAAATGGAGATGGAATTTTTAGGACTAGAAATGAAAGGATTAGATTGTGTAAGCTATATCAATAAATTTAATCAACTTGCTCGTTTGGTACCACACCAAGTAACACCTGAACCTAAGCGAATAAGAAGATTTATTTGGGGTTTAAATCCACATATCCAGGGGATAGTCAGAGGTGCCAAACCTGCTAAGTATGACGTTGCATGTGAATTAGCTTTAAGCTTAACAGACGACATAATCCGTCATAGAGAAAAAGATAAGCTACAAGTAAGCAATAAAAGAGGTTGGAGTGAAACCTTCCGTCCTACCAATTATAACACTTCGGGAAAAAGCCAAGAAAATTCCTGAGAGGAAGGAAACCCAGGAAAGAGACCTTATAAGGGAAGCAACCCGTTCTGTCAGAAATGTAAATTTTACCATACGGGTGAGTGTAAGAAAAGGTGTAACCGATGTGGACGATTTCACTTTGGTGAATGTAAGGGACCACATTGTCAAAAATGTAACAAAGTCGGACATCAAACTAAAAAATGTAGGTTCGATCCCGATCGCCCACGGGTGTGTTACGAATGTAAAGAACCCGGCCATTACAAAGTTGATTGTCCAAAACTCAAGAATCCTCCACAGAAAGAGCAAGCACGGGGAAGGGCTTTTGTAATGAATGCTGAAGAAGCACGTAAAGAACCAGATCTAGTGACGGGTATGTTTTATCTTGATCACTTACCCGTTTATGCTTTATTCGATACCGGGGCTAATCTTAGTTTTATTTCAAAGACTTTTATAGAAAAGCTAAACGTTTCCCCAGAATCCTTAATCAAACCCTATGAAATTGAAATAGCTGATGGTAAAATTTTAAAAGCTACCGAAGTATTTAAAAATTTTACATTAACTATTGAAACCTGGGAATTCAAAATTAATCTTATACTTATGAACCTAGGAGAATTCGATATTGTAATAGGGATGGATTGGTTAGCTTTTAATCAAACCGAAATTGTTTGCAAAGAGAAGTAGGTAAAAATTCCATTACCTAACCAAGAAACCTTAACCATTTACGGAGAAAAACCTAGGGGAACGTTAAACCTAATTCCGAGTGCTAAGATGATAAAATATTTAAAAAAGGGACATCAAGCTTTCTTAGTACACGTGAATTTAGGAAATGAAGGGAAAGGATTAGAAATGGATAAGATTAAGATTGTTTCGGAATTTAGAGATGTATTTCCAGATGAATTACCCGGTTTACCCCCACCTCGCCAAGTGGAATTCCAGATTAACCTAGTTCCTGGAGCCGCACCCATTGCTAGAGCTCCATATAGGTTAGCCACTACGGAATTGAAAGAATTAACAAATCAATTAGAGGAACTCATAGAAAGAGGGTTTATTAGACCAAGCACATCCCCTTGGGGAGCACCTGTGCTTTTTGTTAAGAAGAAAGATGGGTCTGTGAGAATGTGTATAGACTATCGGGAACTAAACAAGTTAACCATTAAGAACCGATATCCGTTACCTAGGATAGACGATCTTTTTGACCAATTGCATGGGTCAAAATACTTTTCAAAAATCGATCTTAGATCAGGTTATCATCAACTGAAAATAAGAGATGAAGATGTTTCAAAAACCGCTTTTAGAACTAGGTACGGACATTATGAGTTTTTAGTGATGCCTTTTGGATTAACCAATGCCCCTGCAGCATTCATGGATTTGATGAATAGAATTTACCGACCTTATTTGGATAAGTGTGTAATTGTGTTTTTGGATGACATACTAATTTATTCAAAATCCGAGGAAGAACATGAGCAACATTTAAGAGAAATTCTAGAGACATTAAGAAAAGAGAAACTTTACGCCAAGTTTACTAAATGTGAATTTTGGGTAAAAGAAATCAAGTTTCTAGGACATGTTATCAACGAAGACGGAATTCAAGTAGATCCTGCAAAAATAGAAGCCATTCAAAAATGGGAAACTCCCAAAAATCCAAAGAAATTAGACAATTTCTAGGATTAGCAGGATATTATAGAAGATTTATAGAAAATTTTGCTAGATTAGCACTACCTCTCACATCCTTAACTAGAAAAGCTTCTAAGTTTGAATGGAGAGAAAAGCAAGAACAAGCATTTCAAAGTTTGAAAGAAAAGTTATGTGAAGCTCCCGTGTTAACTCTACCGGAAGAAGGAAAAGCATTCACAGTATACTGTGATGCTTCCCTACAAGGATTAGGTTGTGTATTAATGCAAGAAAATCACGTTATCGCATATGCTTCCCGACAATTAAAAAGACATGAGCAAAATTATGTTACTCATGATTTGGAAATGGGAGCTATAATATTTGCATTAAAAATATGGAGACACTATTTATATGGGACCAAGTGTACCATCTACACAGACCATAAGGGCCTCCAACATATTTTTGATCAAAAACTCTTAATTATGCGACAAAGAAGATGGGTAGAAATTCTAAGCGATTATGAATGTGATATAAAATACCATCCAAGAAAAGCCAATATTGTAGCTGATGCCCTAAGCAGAAAAGATAAAACTCTAGGAGCAAAGGTTTACAAAATTTCCATAATCAACGAATTTTTATCACAATTAAGAAACTTTCAAAGAAAAGCCTTAGAACCTGCCTTTATAGAAGCCGAGTAACTCAATAGAGAAAAAGAAAGATTGATAGAAGGGACAGACGGAATACTAAGATATAACCAAAGAATTTGGATACCTCAGCATGGAAATCAAAGAGAAATAGTTTTAAGAGAAATGCATGGGTCCAAATATTCTATTCACCCAGGAAGCCATAAAATGTACCGTGACCTTAGAAGAAACTTTTGGTGGCCCGGTATGAAAAGAAGCATAGGTGAATTTGTAGCCAAATGTGTAATTTGTTCTAAAGTCAAGGCTGAGCATCAGAAACCTAGTGGTTTATTGATCCAACCAGAAATCCCAGTCTGGAAATGGGATCAAATCACTATGGATTTAGTAACAAAGTTACCAAAAACCCAAAAAGGTTACGATACTATTTGGGTTATTGTAGACCGTCTAACTAAATCTGCTCATTTTCTGCCCATACAAGAAGATTTTAAGATCGAAAAACTGTCTAGAATTTATTTGCATGAAATAGTATCCAGACATGGAATACCCCTCTCAATAATCTCAGACCGTGATAGTCGATTCACATCTAGATTTTGGGAAGGCTTCCAGGATGCTCTCGGATCCCAAATAAAAATGAGCACAGCATACCACCCACAAACAGACGGCCAAAGTGAAAGAACCATACAAACACTAGAGGATATGCTAAGAGCTTGTGTCCTGGAATTCGGTGGCAGTTGGGATACTCATCTACCATTAATAGAATTTTCTTATAATAATAGCTACCATGCTTCCATTCAAGCTGCGTCATTCGAAGCTCTATATGGTAGAAAGTGTCGATCTCCGATATGTTGGAACGATGTCGGAGAAAACCAACTCACGGGCCCACAAATTATCCAAGAAACGACAGATAAGATTGTGCAAATTAAGAAAAATTTAGAAAAAGCAAGACGTCGCCAAAAGAGTTATGCAGATAATCGAAGAAGGCCATTAGAATTTCAAGAAGGAGATTATGTCCTATTAAAAGTATCACCCTGGAAAGGGGTGATAAGATTCCAAAAACGAGGAAAATTAAATCCCCGTTTTATAGGACCTTATCGAGTGAAGGATAGAATAGGACCAGTAGCCTACAGATTGGAGTTACCCCCGGAATTAAGCGAAATTCATGATGTCTTTCATGTTTCTAATCTTAGAAAATGCGTAATAGATGCACAAGCTATTATTCCGTTAGATCAGGTTAAGGTGAATCCTCAACTTCACTTTACTGAAGATGTAACGCCTCGCTATTTTAAAAAAAAAAGTATAAACATATTAGATTCATTGCTCACCTTAGTCGCTTAACTACATCATTTATAAGTACGTACACTTATTCCTTAAATACGCTTAGCTTATTATTTTCCAAATAAGAAATTACTTCCCTTGTATATCTAATACACTTATTATTTATATAAAGAGATATAACAACAATAACAATATTGATAATAATAGCAATGGAAAGGTTAAATAATAACAAAGTTTTATAAAGAAAAATCACCCATCTTTCTAACCCAAACCCCGATGGATCAACCATGTGCAAGAATTAATAGAAATCTTCAAATTCCACCTCCCAAACTCCTTGTTTACACAAATCCAGTCCTAAAACCTTCCCTAGACACGAGGCGTATGTTCCCAACGTGTTCTCACGCGTAAAGAACATGTCTTTGGCTGATGATTTTCGAGACTTGTTTCGGTTTGAGAATCCACGCATTGATTACCTTTTTTTATATATATTTGTAACGCACCACTACAGATTAAGGCTGTCCTCGAACCCAAGACTCACAGCTTCCGGTCACAACCATACCAAAACCTCCCATTTATAACCACACCGGTTACAACCACCACACTATCGACCGGAGAAATAGTGACAAGCAACGGCGGCGATAGCTATGGTGAGCTTCGGTTACATTACAACATTTCGTGGAGGTTTCGTTGGGCTTGGATGACCGTGACCGAAGATGGTCCCGGTGATGGCGACGAGACGAAACGTTTGGTTACCGACCGAAGGCCATGGCTAGCTGCCTCTCCTCCAACCACCTTCCCCACTCTTAAGGTTACCTCTATCTCTAGTCTTTTGTGTTGTTGTGTAAATAGAAGGTTGGGGATTTGGTGTGCTCCTTGAAAAGAAAGAGAAGGGTACAGGATAGAGAAGAAGGGTTGGTTGGGTAAGGTACCCACTTCTTTTTAATCTATTTTAAATCTAATAAATAATAAATAATATTATTAGTTATTTTTGTTAGATTTAAATGTCTAAGTTGTCAAGACATGCAAGAGTTAAGTTTACAAATGAAATTATTTCTCATAGTTTTATATTTTAGTTGATATTTGAAAACTGATATCAGACATCAAACCTCAAAAAACTCTAATGATGTCAAGTGTCATCAAACTATTTTTTATAGACTATCATGTAAACTTAAACTAAGCAAATATAATTTACATATTTTGGATCAACATCACGTTACATTTAGATTTATAATAAATAAAAAATATATATTTACTTAAACTAAATGTGCATATACATATTCATATATTCTTAAACTAAATGTGCACATCAAACCTTATAAAAAAATATATATATTTTCGTTGATAAAGAAAATTTATAAATTTGCCAGATATGATCTCTTGGCTATATCTATTAAAAGGGATCTTTTTCCTAAACTAAAATAGTATATACATGTCTTCAACTGGATTATTTAGTTACTATTCGTTCGTTAAGTCATACACACTTTAAGACGCGCATTCGTCCAATACGAGTCTAGGTAGTTGGACCAACTATCTTTACAACTAAGAAACAAAATAAGTTCATTTGCATTAGAATTTAAGACATCCTTTACTTGTAATAGGACACAAGAGATTCAGTCAATCCAGCTTCAGACATTGTGTGTTATTCTTTCGTAATGCACTTCAGGTGAGTTCATACTTGTCTCCCTTTTATTCTTTATTCTTTGGGGCTCAACATGTATCACTATCAAAACTTAAACAATTTCATACTCTTAAAATTATTATGCTCAATCTAAATGCTATTATGCTATGCCATGCTAGAATTCAAAGTCTTACATACAAATGTACGATTAGTTAACAACCCACCTTACATGTATAGCGCTATAGGTTGACACGCCGCCCCCTTTATGGGTCATGATAAGATGAAGTCTTTTGTGTTATCGAGTGTTGTTGCCGTTTGTATGGTTCTACGTGCATATGCTTATAACATGATGATTTGAGTAAAACTTTCTTATATTATGTACGTAAGTCAAAACTAGTATGCTCACCAATACTTTATGTGTTGACGGATATTTTATACATGTTGCAGGAAAAGCTTGATGAGACGATACAAGAAACATCACTTAGGATTCGGCCTTAGAAACAAACGAAACAAATCTTTATTTTACGTCATGTTCAAGTTAATGTATTTTTTTTCATGAACAAATTGTATGCTTGTTGAATCTTAGATTACGAATGAAATCTACTCTAATCTATTGTCACAATTTAGCGTTATGAAGTCTTTGAACAATCTATCACAAGTCTCACCTCGATGTTTCCGCCATCGGTTGGGGTGTGACAGATTGGTATCAGAGCCATAACTATAGGGAATTAGGAAAATTGCCATGATTGACCTAGTCTATAGTTAGGAACCTTTATTTGACTACTTCTTTTACATGCTAGGAATACTTGATTTTCCTACTTGCTTCTTATCAATTTCATATCAATTTCATAAACCTTAAAGATGCATGCCTTTTCCTAAGGCAACGTATACTCCAATACAAAGACACTCGTATTTCACAAACGAAAGAAACTCACTAAAATAGGTGTGAAACCCTTACTTTGGTAACAACTTTCAATCCGTTTCATTCCTTTCAAATCTTTGAAAATTTCACCATCGAGATAGGAGTGATTTCCTTACCTTGATGAAAAATTCACTCATCTCATTCTAGTGAAACCTTACCATAGAGTTAGGATTAACTTCATTTACTCTATGGATAAGCACCAATCCACATTTTGAAAACGAAACCATCAAGTTAGGAGTGATATCCGCATCTTAATGACTAGTTTCATATTCTCTCATTTCGTAGAAGCTCTACTACCAAGTTAAGAGTGAATTCCTTTATCTTGGTAGCGCTTCATCCCTATACATTATCATAGAAACTTTATCATCAAGTTAGGAGTGATTCCCTTTACCTTG